>OX454525.1:140825951-141387658 GCA_949715645.1 Portevinia maculata
ACTACGGACTACGGATAAACACAGCAAAAACAAAGTTTATTGTTTTTAGTAGGAAACAACAAATGCAGAGCTTCGAATTAAAAATTAACAATAAAAACATAGAAAGAGTTGACACCATTAAATACTTAGGAACGATGATCAGTAAGAACGCAAAACCTGGCAAAGAAATACAATGCAGGATAGAACAAGCGAGGACAGTATTTTGCAAAATGAAAAAAGGATTATGCAGCAGAGAAATCAATCTACGTACCAAAATAAGATTAATAAAATGCTATGTTTGGTCGGTACTCTTATATGGAGTTGAAACGTGGACGTTACACAGAGCAACGATTAAAAAAATAGAGGCCTTCGAAATGTGGATTTATCGAAGAATGCTGCGCATCTCTTGGATTGACAGGATAACAAATGAAGAAGTATTGCGACGAATGGAGACGAAAAGAGAGTTAATGTACTTAATCAAAAAAATAAAAATCGAATACCTCGGACACATTTTGAGAAATGAGATATACAAACTTCTGCAACTGATACTTCAGGGAAAGATAGAAGGAAGACGAGCGGTCGGAAGACAAAGGCTGGCATGGCTGTCAAACATGCGGGAATGGCTCAACCTCTCGGCCTCAGAAATAATGAGATTAGCTACAAACAAGCAGACTGTAAAAATGATGATTTCCAACCTCCGGAGCGGAGAGAAACCTTAAGAAGAAGATAAGGAACCAACGAACCCCACAGGCAGGCCACTAGGGATGCAGTAAAGTGGGATGCCTTTAATTCTGATCATAGCTTTACCATTAAGGAAGAAGAAGTAGGACGTATGCATGGGACGTGGGGCATAACCATTACGATGAATTGGGCGGAAAGTTGGGCAATGTGATTTCGAAGTTTTGAATTTTAAACAAAATTGTTTTGTCTTGAAGTAAATGAGGACAAGACCAAGTTCATGCTATCAACAAACAAACAAACATCTGTCCACCGACTAGGACCAATCTCCACTGTTGATAGCAATAACTTCGAGGTAGTTAAGGAGTTCATCTACCTAGGAGTAAACATCAACTCCACGAATGACACTTAGTGGAGATCCGGCGGAGAATTATCTTTAGGAATCCGCAGCTACTTCGGTTTAGCGACGCAAACGGGTTTAAAACTAGTCACTCGAAGGACGAAATGCTTGCTCTATCGAACCGAGTGCTGGAGCTAATATTGGGTTGGGTAGTCCAAAAAGCTAAATCACGTCGACTATATTGAGCGAAGAACCAAGAGGATCTTCGACTCCCAGCCCAATAGATTGAGAAGGCACAGAAGACCGAACCTCTCTTTTAAAGACCAAGCCATCGCGGATGCCAGAGCGCTTGGCCTGGAGAACTGGAAGCAGTGTACCTGGGATCGCAGAGGATGGAAGGCTGCAGTGTCTCAGGGAGAGACTCTTCACGGTTCGGGAGCCCGTTAAGTAAGTTAGTAAGTACCATAGCGTAAGGCTGCGGCCACGCAGTGAGCGACGAAAAAAAATTAAAACATGAAACATGTTATGTAAACCGTACCTTTATTATATAATTTTTAAAGTAAGGGAACTCTTAATGGTAATTTTATTAGTACTTTTTAAAAACCAAGTCTTACATGTACATACTTTATTATTGGTAAATAAATTGAATGAATTGAATTGAATATGGCGGTGGTAAGGTAAAACCTGAACGATTAGCGATTTTGTTAATCAAATGTATTTGAACTTTTTAGTGTATCGCTGAGCTACGACGTAATCAAATGGAGAAAATAAGCGCGGAATGTTTGATTTCAGCTCCAGCTGTTTGTTTTGTTAATCTTGGTCGAACTTGGTCTAGCAGCAAATCAAATTATGGTACTGACATACGAATGTATTGCCAAAATGGGTCTGGATACTTGCGAAGATTTTTTATAGATAGATAGATAGATAGATAGATATATTTATTTGCTATAAGCTTTGCTTTTACAAATTGATTGACAATAATGTACATAATTTCACAAAATGGGTAATAATAAAAAAAAATAAGATTTTTTATATAAGAGATAAAATTCACCATAAGCCGACCTTTCTTGATTTATGACCAAATCTTCGTTTTCTCAGTCGAATAAATCTATAAATATGAACACAACTTTTAAGTAGAAAGATATGATGAACAGCACTTGACAATGGCATTTTCGCAACTAATCGCTGGGCGATGACTCTCAGTAAATGGCCACCCATCGCTCAGCCGCTCGTCGCTCTGGCAATCGTCTTGGTCTTACGGATTTTCGGTCCAATTGTCCATGTTATCAAAAAAAGGAAAATGTAGAGTTGGTAATATAGAAAGTCGCCGGCTAATAAATGATCGCCAATATGGTTTTAGAAACCGCCTTCTCGCGGTATTTGGCGTGTCAATTTGCAAGGCAAGTGCGAGTTCCATACTAATTAAATTGCTATCACTTGCCCAACAATGGTCACGTGAGTTATTTGATTAATGAGGAAAGGTAAAATAGAAGGGACTAGTAATTGCTTTGCAAATTGAACGCGCGGTTACTCCGTACAGCTCTGATGTGATCCTTAAAGCGAAATACCTTAATGTACTTTCATAAAAAGTTAGATATAATCACGTAAATAATTTTTACAAAATAACTATTCGCCAGAAACCTATCCTATTTTTGTTTATGAAAGAAAGACTTGTGCCTTGGATGACGTATATAAGAAAGTCCATACACCCAAAGAATTCCTTTTTCTTATCCGTCTTTTTTTTTTGATAAAACGAACGCGTATAAAAAAGAAATGTTCTTATATCAGTAACACGCTTTTAAGAAAATTTGTTATAAAAATCCAAAAAGTATTTTAAACAAGATTGCTCAACATTGATAGACGAATTATATGTATGCTATGTTATGTGAACACATAGCATCTTAACATAACAAAAGCAACAAATTAAGTGATTGCACTTTATTTTGAATCACAGAAAATAAATAATTTTCTAGAACATTTTTTTTTATTGAATTTGAGTGATGTTCAAGTCAAAATAAATTCCTTATATCAGGTTTTAATCGATGGGAAGTACATGTGTCTTATAAGCGTGGTTTTCTCATATCCGTCGTCGACTGTTATTACATTTATGTAGATAAGATACCTAGATACCTATTGCAATGACAGTTTTACTCAAAAAAAGTTCTCATTATTGTTCGGTCGAATTGGTCAGGAAATATTTTTGGGTCAAAACATATCTTTACTCTCGTCCATACAATAATATTTTTGTCCATCAACGCAAAACGAACAAAGGTGAAAAATAGTGACAAATCATGATCAGGAAGAATTACAAGGAATAAAAAAAAAACGGGCGTAAAGAATCTCAAAAGAAATTACAACCAACCCTTGGCGAACATTTGGATACCCTATTCCTATTTGTATCCCTCAAAAGGTCAATTGTTAAGAAGGATCTACATATTTTGTTACATAACATTTAAAGGATTTGATCAAAAAAACAAAGTTATTGTAAAAAAAACGCTCCTTCACAATGGGCATAACAGAACATTTTATATAAAGCAATTGTTCAAAACGACTTTATCTACATACTTTGCGAAGAATAGGACTTTATTTTAAGATTGCTTCAAAAAACATAAGGTTAAATAATGGGCGTGTCACTGGGCGACTTTTAAAAATATTTACGCATGATCATTAGGAGTATATATTTCAAATATATAGGTAATATATCAATATAAAGGTATGTTACAAGCTTTGAGTCAAAATTAGTATACCCTTAGAATAGGGTATAAGAACAAAAAGAAACTGGGCAATATCGATGGAAAGTATGCATTTACGTCACTTAAAAAAAACTATTACTATTATTATACTACATTAACGGCCTATACAGGTCCTTTTAATAGCTTCTGAAACCATTTGCCTGTGCAAAGTGGGAGGAACTACAATTTTAAGCCGAATCTGAATGGCAAATTTGAGAAGCTTCTCGTGGAAAAAAACGTTTAGGTGTTACTTGGCCCGGCTGGATTTGAATCTGGGACCATTAGATTAGTAGTTAAACACTCTAACCTCTGCGCCCACACGTCATTCTGTCCCTTTAATAAATAATAATGAAAAATTACGGGTGTTAAGAGCTCCAAGGCGTGCACTTTTCTTGAAGTACCACAGGAACTGATCAATCTGACATTATTGGATTGGAATAACTTTCCTTTTTGGACATTTACGGCAAACGAAAAAGTGCCCTCTTTCGAAACGAGAAAAGATACAATCAAGAGAGTTTTACACCAAACAGAATCGGACATTTAGAAAATGATGGCGTTCTAAACTCAGATTCGGAAAAAATGCACTTACAGGAGGTGCGAAATGACGCGTTCAACCAAAAAGTGTTTTGTCAGTTTTTCTATTGTTAAAAATCTTTTTGTCAGTTAATACAATTTCCCAAGATACCTAATTTTTGTATGTGCCTGCGACATCTTTATATTATTACGGCCTGCGGTAAAGCTAATTTTCAAAATTAGATTTGTCTTCATTGAACGTTTAAGGCATAATGGGAAACAAAAACCAGAAGAAAAAGACTTCCTAGTTATATGGCGCAAATATTTAAAGTGTATTCTCTTAAATTGGATGTGACCATGATACAAACAAGCGGCATTCGCCAATATTTTTGCGCATTTATTAATATATTGATTTTCTTTGCAGGAATAACATGTGTCGTGTAAACATTTTGAAAAGCAGAACTGCGCGAACCTCATTGGCGACGGACGTTTAAATCTAAAAACATATTTGGGTAAGCAATTTGATAAGCGTTTTTCCTAACCATTATTTGGGACCATGACGTTATCCCGAAAAACAATTTTTTTAAACTCGAATGTACAAATATTCTCGAGACTATATCTCGAAAACAATAAGTAACTTCGAGATTTCATTTTTATTTATTTCAAGCGTTTAAATAATGAACATGTCTCTGAAGTGGACAAACCAAACATTGTTCTATACGAAAAACTAAGCTGATATAGGCACCTGCCAGACAACTAGCACACTACTTCAAGTAGGTAGTCTTCTTTATAAATATATCTAGAATTAATAATAATTCCAGATTTTTTGTATTATAGTTTTCGAGATATGGTGACCCGCATTATTTATATACAAAATGCAATTTCTGCATACATATAGAAATAAGGCGCGGTTAAATTTGCATAGCCTTATTGGGTTGATTAAATACTATTTAAGATCGGCAAGACTTCAAAAATATACGATGGCCGTCTGCAAAGCATATGTGGTCCTCCTCTTATTATAACAATTTCTTTTTTTTTTCGAGTTATGCGATCGTAAAATTTCTCGACGATCTTTACTTATAGCACTCGCCAACAAGCTCGCATTGTAGTCGTCGACATCGTTTAAGGTTATGCATTGCTTGAACCGTCTTTACTGACGAATAGCATGACGTGCTTCCGTTGGGTAAATCAGTCAACTTTTCTCAAGGAATGTTCTCATTGAAGCATTGACTTGTCTATATCAGATTAAAGAAGACATAACCTGTGCTAGCCAATAAGTGAGCTAATTTTTTTTAGTATTTAGACTTTCGGCGATTTGACAAGCATAGCTACCTCAGTGATCTATAACGCAGATTTTTCTCTACTGTACGGACGTTGTTTCACCTTCTTTTTGCGGTTTGGGTAAAATGTTTGTTTTGTTAAGCAGCTAAGCCCTTTTTAATGGATTCAGCGGTTAAAATATGTTTTTTTGTTTCTGCGAGACGTGAATGGTAAGCTGTTTGCCTATAAATCAACATACATCGTACCTTTGAAGATATACATACACTCCACATCAAAATGGAACAGAGTTGCTTTACCCAACTACCCCACTGCATCTAGTTTTTCCAAAATCACGTTTTATATAACACCCGCTTCCGATTCCCATTGGAATGCGAAAAAGTTCTATCGAAAACGATTAGACATTTTGTTCTTTTATATAATAAAAATCTTCTTTTTTTTATTGAAAGTATTGTTACTTAGCCCACATACAAATTGTGGAATGAATTATTGTTTTTTGATTTCTTTTTTTTTAATTAAAAAAAAAAAACAAAAACAATATTTTGAGTTTACTTAAAACGAAAGCAAAACGAATGAAAACTACAAAAAAACTGTCGACGTCATCTAAGTGCTTGCTATGTGCTACAACTTAAGAGCGATTGTACTTTCCCCAAATGTGTAACATGAACACAGACGCGATGAACAGCAGCGACATAACGAGCACTGGAACTGGACCACTGAAATAGAATTTATAATTATTATGTATGTCTGGGAATTAAATTTGAGTTTAATTTACACTTTAATGCCGGGTGAGTCGTCGGTGTAGAATCGCCACATGCCACCGGAGCCAGCTCCGCCTGTAGTGCGGCTTCTTGCAGCGGTTGTTGTGGTTTTTCTTTGTTTTAAGTTACTTCCACCAGCGGCGCTGTTCCTTGGGGCAGATAGTTTACTTGGGGAGCGGCTTCCACCTCCCACGACAGTCGAACTGGCTGGAGCAGGCTAAAGTTAAAGATAATTAGGACATACATAAATGAGAAAGCGGCCAAGCAATTCAAATTCACGAAATAAAGTAGAGGTTTTATAGCAAATATGTGCGATTATGTTCCGTTTTGCAGTTTTTACCATTTTGTTTAGTTATTTTAATAGAAAGCACTTATTTAATTAATTTATTTTCAAAATGAAAAAATGACTGCAAGTTCGCTCTACACACGACCACTTTATAAAATGAAATGACAGTTCGTCCACGTAGACGGGGCAGCAAAATGAGGTTTGTATCGTTGTCGCAGCAAAATACCCACGTAGGTGAACGTCACCAGCAACATGGGATCAAATCTACACAGGGATATTTTTGTTTTGTGACGTAAAGGTCAGTGATGAGATTGGAAAATTGAAGTGTCGATTGATTTGTCGTCATGTTATTAATGGATAATTTTATTTGTAATCATTGCAAATAATCATTTTTTTACCTTAAGTGTTTAACGTTAGGCCTGATATTATTTTTTCCTAACTGCAAAATCATTAAATATAAATTTCTTCTGAATTTTGATATGCCACATCAAAAGCGCTGTTCTTCTACCGATTATTTATGTCGTTGTCCATTGGTGAGCTAAAAAAAACACCACAGAACTAGAAAATATAAAAAGAATTTGTGAGGAATCAACTTACCCAGCGTACCTACGATTAATAATAAATCCTTTTCCCGTGGGAAGTTTCGAATAGGAATTCTGTGGAAAACCCCCCACAGAACTTGTTCGGATATATGCATTACATTGTTACTTAATGAAACGTTTAGTTTCATTAAGTTTTGCACTCATAAGAACTTGCTAGTTAACAAATTTACTGTCCAATGAATCACACATTTTCCATTTCCAGCGTCCATGATTCATATATTATTAAAAAAACACATTTTAATAAAATCGGCTTCACTGTCCCCATAAAACCTGATTTAAAAACCCTTCTACGTTCATTGTTTTTTTTTAAAAAGATACACTCCACGTCTCATGAATCAGATTTGACAGATAGAATATTTTTCGTTCCGTATTTCTAACGTCATAGATATATCTTTTTCATAAACATATTTGTTATATCATATGTATATAACCGTGTAGGTCATAGGTCATAGGTTATAAAGGGGTATGCAATTCGCATACAGCACTAGGCACCAGAAGGGCCCATCGCGATCCCAAGGGAACCACTTGAAAAACTTCAATTGGAGAAAAACCTAAAAACCTAAAAAAATTTTCCTAGACAGAGCCCAATCTTCCTGCAGAACTTAACCAGCTTCCTATGGTCCATGCCGCTCAGCTCCCCTAGTTCCTCGAAGAAGTATTCCCCTAGAATCCTCCTGCGATTCCGTGCTATGCCCTCGCATTCACAGAATATGTGTGTTATGTCTTCCTCGGCTTGTAGATCACCACAGAACCTGCACGTGTCCATATCCACCAGACCAAGGCGCCTAGCAAGCTTTCTTAGAAGACAGTGCCCTGACATAATCCCAATTACTGTTCTAAGCTGTTCCCTGCTCAATTTTAGAATTTCCTTAGATCTTTTCTTATCCAAATGGGGCCAAAGGGCTCTAGACACCCTATGTCCCTCTATGTTCTGCCATCTGAGGTCAGCCATTTTTAAGATCTTTTCATTGATTTTTCCTTTAAAGACGCCCAGGAGTGGTTTAATGTTCACACCTCCGCTATTTTCCAGCTCCCCTCCCTTTCTTGCCAGCTCATCGGCTTGCTTATTTCCCTCTATACCGCTGTGTCCCGGTACCCAGCACAGTCTTACTCGATTCCGTCTACATACTGCTTTTAGCATTGTGCGACAGTTTCTGACTATCTCAGAGTTAATGTTAGCAGATTCAAGTGCCATAAGTGTCGCCTGACTGTCAATATATATGGCAATGTCTCTTCCCGACAATGATCTCATCTGCACTATCTCTGCCGCCCTTAGAACAGCCAGAACTTCCGATTGGAAGACACTGCTTGTGTCCGGGAGTCGTATAGACTCTCTCAGGTCTGGATCAGCAGAAAAAATGCCAGAACCCGTTCTCTCCCCCGTCTTAGAGCCGTCAGTGTAGATAGCAACCTCGTTTGCTATTATGACTGCATCTCTTTGCCACTCCTCCCTTCGCGGATATGACACCTCATAGGGGATGTCATGGTCGACCAAGGGGCAAATCTCATCAGTCCGTATAGGATTTCCGGGTAGCACATCAGTTAAGATCGTGCAGTGCCCAAAACTACAGTCCTTAAACTGGCCTAAATTTTTGAGGCGCAAAGCGCTGTTGCCAGCAAGTTGCTTTATTTTTAAATCTAGCGGGATAAAGTGCAGGAAGGTGTCCAGTGCTGCCGTAGGAGTAGTACGGATTGCACCAAAACTACAGTCCTTAAACTGGCCTAAATTTTTGAGGCGCAAAGCGCTGTTGCCAGCAAGTTGCTTTATTTTTAAATCTAGCGGGATAAAGTGCAGGAAGTGCTTGCCGTTCTCTGCACCGTTGCTAGTTTTCCAATTATGGTTCTTTTATTTGTTGCCCTCCACCACACAAGTGAGCCATATGTAAGTATGGGTATCACCACTACTGTATATATCCAGTGTACCATGGCAGGTTTCAGGCCCCATGTTTTCCCTATTGTTCTCTTACAAATAAAGAGGGCATTATACGCTTTCTTCATTCGTTCCCTTATGTTAAGATTCCAATTTAATTTTTTATCTAGGATTACGCCCAGATACTTCGCACTGTCCGTAAGGAACAGTTCCTCTCCGTCAAGTTTCGGGAGAATGAAGTGCGGTATTTTGTGTCTTCTCGTGAACAGGACTAACTCCGTTTTCGAGGGATTGACATTTAGTCCGCAGCCCTTGGCCCAATTACTAATTTTCTTTAAGGCGGTCTCTGTGATCTCACTTAAAGTATTCAAATATTTTCCCTGCACTACTATGACCACGTCGTCCGCATAGGCTGTGGCACTTATACCCATTGACTTAATTTCCTTTAGGACGTTGTCAATGACCAGTACCCACAGCAGTGGCGATATGACTCCCCCTGCGGGGTTCCTCTGGTTGCAGACATCCTTATGGAGCTTTGACCAAGGGAGCAGTTTATGTTCCTGTTGGCGAGCGTGTTGCATACCCAATTTATGATTCCCTGTTGTATGTTAGCGCCTGTTAACACTCAACGTTATTGAAGGCTCCTTCTATATCGAGAAAAGAGGCCAAAGCAAATTCGCCGCAGTGTAGACTATTTTCTATTTTACCCACTACGTTGTGTAGAGCAGTTTCTACTGATCTACCCTTTAAGTATGCGTGCTGTGACTCGCATAAAAAGCCATTGCTACATTTATTTCTAATGTGAGCTTCCACCAGACGCTCAAGGGTTTTGAGCAAAAAGGACGACAAACTGATTGGTCTGAAGTCTTTCGCCGTCGTATGACCCTGTTTGCCGGCTTTGGGTATAAACACAACCCGGACTTCTCTCCAGGCTGTTGGAATATGCCCTGTTCTTAGACTGAATCTCAGTATATGCAAAATCTTTTGTTTTGCATGCTCTGGCGCTTTTTGGAGCATGATCGGTAGAATAACATCCGGCCCTGGAGATTTATACGGTTTGAATGTATGCATGGCCCACCGTAACTTTTTTCGGTTGATGATATTGCCAATTTCTTCCCACTCGAAAGAGGGACAGTCGACTTCCTCCTGTCCTTGTAGGCCTAGGTCCGTTGGGGTTGTGGAACCGGGGAAATGGGTTTCCACCAGGGTTGCCAGAACCTCCTGACTACTCACGGCCCATGTCCCGTTGTTATTTTTTAGCTAGCTAGGTACGCTAGCCTCCTTTGAGAGCATTTTACGCAGTCTCGACGCCTCTTCAGTTAACTCAATAGATTCACAGAACTTTTTCCATGAAGATCTTTTGGATTTCCTCACTAAGTATTTAAATTCCCTCTTGCTTTCGTTATACTCATCCCATGTGGTATCGTTTTTAATGAGTTTTGCCCTATTATAAAGTTTTCTTACCTTCCTTCTTTTAAGGCCACTTTCCTTATTCCACCACTTCGGTTGAGCTCTTTTTGGCTTTTTGTTTGCCGGGCATGCCTTTTCGAACGCTGTGTTTAGGGTTCTGCTCACGGCTGCTACTGCCCTATCTAAGTCCACCATGTCTTCGCCGGTGATCGGCTGGGTATCTAAACGTAGATTAATGAAATCTATGTATTTATCCCAGTCTGCCTTTTTTGGGTTTCTATAGAAATTACACGCCCTATGCTGAAAATTAATTTTGAAGCGTATCCATCTGTGGTCAGACAGAGATGCCTCATCAACTACCCTCCACTCAACCAACGACTATACCACGTCGAGTTAATCGGTTCTCGTCAGATCACCGTAATTAAACGACGTTGGGCGCAGTTAGTACGTAGATGGGGGACTGTTTGAGAACAACCGCGTGTCGTTGGCCAGTCCCATCTACAGAGTTGAGGTAGATAATATACGTGGTATCACAATGGACCTAAATTGGTCTAAGTGTGTCGGCTTCTGCCGACAGCCACATAAACCTAACCTAACCTAACCTACCCTCCACTCCCTGATTTCCATTTTGTCTGTGTTGGAGACAAGTGTAACGTCTAAAACCTCCTGTCTGTTACGTGTAACAAAAGTAGGTGAATTCCCTCTATTACATACAGTAAGGTTGGACAATATAATAAAATCATAAAGACACTCACCCCTTGAATTTGTGTCTCCACTACCCCATTTCGTATGATGGGCGTTTGCATCGCAGCCCAGTACGAGCATCCAGTTTTGAGCAGCCAAATCCTTTAGTTCTTCCGTTATTACGACTGCAGAGTCGTATGGAAGATAGGCTGAGGTCAGACACAGAGATTTTCCATCTTCCCTCTCGCAGATGACCGCCGTCAAGTCGCCAGAGCTGTAATTATTCAAAAGAAATGCCTTTATGTGGTTTTTAATAAGGATACAAGTCCTGATTTTACCTTCCGCCTTGTAGAACAATGTATAGTTCTTTTGCCGGAGCCTCTGAATCACGTTCTTATTGATCCAGGGCTCCTGTATGAGTACGGCTGCAATGTCCTGCCTAATGACGTACTCCATCAGACAGGCCGTCGCAGCCCTATTGTGGTGCAGGTTTATCTGCAGCACTTCCATCATCATCATGGGGGGGCTCCTCCTCATCTCTGCCCTTGGTCGATGTTTTGACCATCAACCTCCCCATGCTATATCTTACCATCCCGTTGGATTTCTCCAGGTATGGAAGACATTCCTTGTTTAGGGCCAGTAGAAAGTGTTGGCCGTATTGCCGTCTAGGCCCCGTCTTTAGGACCCTCCATGTATCGGCTTTAAGTTCCCGATTTTGAACATGTAGGAGCCCTAGGAGCTTCTCCGGGTATGTGTAGGGACTAGGTACCCAAACCCAGGCTGTTGGCGGATTGTATTTTGCCAACTCGGCAACCGTTAAGCATTTTAGCTTCATACCTTCCCATGCATCGGATACCTCCGTGACGAAGTGTCTGAGGAAAACCACAGAAAGCTTGTTTCCACAAGCAACAACCTTGCGCCCGCCTTCCCAACCAGCGCCATCAAATTGAAGCTCCCCGTTTCCTGCGGTGGATAGTTCCTTACACAGGGCGTCTTGGAGCCTCTCCTCGACGTTTTTGCACTGGTCGATTGTGAGACGACCGCAAGGCTCCAGCTCGTTTACCACAGCAACGAGATGCTCGTCCTTCGGGTCGCTGTGTCCGCGACGCATTGCAGGTGTGGTCACAGCCTTCACCTTTTTCGCTGCGTTGGACTCGGCGGCATCGTCGGATCTGCCTCTCTTACTGTTGAAACTCGTCTTCCTTCCCGAGTCATTTGCCCCTTCCTTAGCTTTTGCTGCGTAGGAGGTGGAGGGTGCAGTGAGTTCAACCTCCACCTCCTCATTGGCCAGCTTTTTCCCCTCCTTTGCTTTTTGCAGGTCGGCCAGAAAAGTCTTGTCCCTCGCAAACGCTGCCTTTTCCCAGTCACTGAGGGTGCTGGGTTCACAGCTCCCATACTTGGCTACCTTACGATTTGCATTACGTAGCAAAGTCTTAGCCCTCTTTTGTGCGCTCTGTTTCGCACTCTTCGTTGTTATAATAGACGAAACTGCAGATGCAGCGGCTGAGCCAGCTGTGTCTACTTTTCCCTCTACTTCTCCTGTCTTTGTTGACGATGCTTCCAAGATGGTCCCAGGAACAGCGGATGATCCTGCTGTCCCGGGCATCTCTTCGGCTGCCTTCTTGCCCTGTATGTCTTTGTCACCGATAAGTGTTCCAGCCTGCTCACCGGTGACTTCGCTGTCGCTAGTGAGGGTTTTTACCGACTCCTCACTGTCGCTAGCTAAAAGCGCCGTTTCATCCAATTCCTGTGCTAGAAGAGAGATGGATGAAGATGATAACTCATCCTCACTCATCTCCTTTTCCCCCTTGACAGGAATTGCGTTTTGTTTTTTTATAATTTTTTTTGTTTTTGTTTTTTTTTGATTTTGTTTTGTTTGTTCCATTTTGAGTTTAATTTTGATTCCCACGAGTAAGGTCGGAAAAAAAGGTCAGCCCCGGCAGCGCCGCCATACCTGGGTAAGGCTATATACAACAGGCCCGCGCCTGAGGAAGCTCAGTTAACGGTAGGTTTAACCCCCAACCTTTCATCCCTGGGTACGGTTTACTATTCGCTCACACCACCACTGGAATTATTTTTGGATAGGGATAGGAACAAGGGTAGGGGGGCAATGGGGGGAGTAAGGATACTGGGAATGGCGAGGGGGGGCATGGGATCGGACGGAATGTCCTGGCCAGCTCTTGGTTAGCGCTCATCAGTCGGTCTGTCTGCCATGGGTGACCCTTCTGACGACAGAAGTCGTCGACAGCATAGCCCGTTGAATCTTTGCTCCGTAAGCCGCCGCTCCGGCACCATCGAAGGCAATAATGGTACACACGTCTAGGTGACTGACCTTCGCGACGATATAACCGTGTAAGTAGAGCCTTTACAAAACTGCAAAAAATTACACTCGTGTATAACAAAATTATATTTTATACGTAGTACACAACGAAAAGTCTCCAGTTTTTTATCTCACAAATTTAATGTGTGGCATAATAAATCGGCTCTAAATTTTTGACACTTTGAAAAAAGTATCCTTAAACAATAAGCGATTCTTCTTTTCTTCTATCTCGATAAATACCTCGAAGAAACAGAAGAAAAAAAATGCAAGAAAAACAATATTCAATTCAAACAACAGCAATTACTTTAGCTGTTTTACTTATAACTAAATCTTCTTCAATGTTTTGTATATCCATTTTTAAGTTAATTTTGTTTGACTTTGATATATTGCAAGTGATGCGCCCAATTAAAATGGCATTTACTCTCCTCTGTCAATAACATGCATTTTTGCCTCATATTTATATTGCAAAAAAAAATTAAACGAGCATTTATCTTTGGTGTGGAGAGAATAATTGGAGACTAGGGTCGCTAAATTTTAGAACGAGCTGGATACTGGGCTAATTAGAAATACTTTTTGTTTGCTTATACAATTAATGCAAAGGACGGCTTGATAAGTTCAAAATGACTCGCATTTAGTGTTTTTATAACATACATATTTGTATTATTACGTCCAAATGATCACATAATAGGTCCCTTCGCGTACTAATATGCAAACGTAAATTTATATAAACGTCCGTACAAACTATACAAACGCGTTCGCGTACTGAGAAAATGGTAAAAAGATGAACTTTCGTTCAATTTTCTTCACACATTAGGTCCGTTTGCGTCTTTATGTGTAGAAAAGTGAAAACTGCCAAATCTCCAAAATCGACAGAGAATCCTTCAAAGAAACGTACGCGAACGCTTTTGTGTAAAAAAAATGAAAAACGTCAAAGTTTGGCTTGAAAAGAAGCAACTTTTTTTTTGCTGGCAAACTGGTTTGACAGTTTTCATTTTTTTCCCTTCAAGCAAGAGACTCCGTTTTACGTCCGCAAACGGAATCAATGACATATGGACTACTCCGCATACGGAAAATGACGTTTTTTGGATGCAATTAGTATGGAAATTGTAATAGCCGCGCACTCAGATGTGTATGTATTGTGACAGATTGAGTTCGCTGTGCTCACCAAAAAACGAATCTTAAACTGATCAAAAAAAAAGGTACAAATCGAGGCTAAATAAGAAGAGAAACGAGAATCGAGTATCGCTAAAATAAAAATCAGGAATGTTAGTCCATATGTCATTGACTTCGTTTGCGGACGTAAAACGGAGTCTCTTGCTTGAATGAATGAATGAATGAATGAATTTTTATTGAGTCTTATATCTCCGTTTCTATGTTCTTAATTCTATTCACATTTTCTTTATGTCTGGAGGCTTTCAAGTATTGCCATCTCTTTCAGTTTTTTGTTACATATTAAATGCCCCTTGGCTTTGATTTACATTTGTTATTAGCTCTTGCTCTCGGAGCTATATATTTGTTTCATCTGACTACAGTGTCATCGTTTTCTTATGAACTACCCTAACTATTTACATTCTACTATTTACAATTTATAGGTATACGGGTATACCAATGCGAACGAAAGTTCACTTGTGACAGTTTGGTATATATTTGTTAACCTAAACATATTGCAAGTTAGATGTTCTGGTTGTTTAATCGAAATGATTTTTTATGTTATATTTTACTGTGTTGTATTTTTCTTTTTAATTATCATTTGTTGACCTGTTTGTTTGGTCTTTTAATTTTTAGATTTGCAAAAGCAAAATTTATTGATGGCTTTTTACATAGTGATTAATGAATTTAATGAGTTTTATGTGTATGTTAGTAAGATAATATTGATATTATACTTAGATACTAATAAAATAGTGAATTTTGTCAACCGATTATGTTTATTTTTATTGAATTTTGTTGAATTGATTGTTTTCTTTCTTTTTAACTAAAAAAAATCTTTTTGGATTCAAAACCTGTGATTTGAGTGGTGGGTGTTGATTCCAGGTTGCTTTTGAGGATTTTTAATTCCCTTATTTGGATATTATTATTTGGTTGAGCAGGTCCAGATATGCCAACCTCTTTTGTTGTATAGACCCCGCGTTTTTAATGTTTTTGACGAATGACTCCACCTTATTTAACAGCTCCGATACCTCTACTCCAAAGAGATCTTTGGAGAGGTCCCAGAATTGACTGATATAGTTGTTTTGTGTACCCATGGTGGGATTGGGCATTGGTGTTTGTTTTTGGGTTTGGAAGTGACTTGCATAGGTGACCCTTGGGGAAACCAACCCGCCTAGAGCGATACTTTTTGAGATTTCCCTTGCACTTTCTCTCTTATTTTTGGCCTCTCTTATTTGCCTATTTTTTGCTTCTGTGTATCTAAGGTATGCCTCACACCCCCGGTAATTGGCGGGGTGGTCTTTGCCACAATTGACACAAACTGCCTTTGTGTTGTCGCTCTTGACGAGCTGGCATTCGCCTGGGTTGTGGGCATTATCGCATTTAACGCATTTGTAGTTGTTTGCACAATTTTTTGCTAAATGGCCGAACTGTTGGCACCTTCTGCATTGCGGGGCACCCAAATTTCCACTTGGCTTCTCCCAGCTCACTTTTGTGTTAAAAATGTATTTAATTTTGGCAGTGTCAATGGCCTGTTGGCCAGGTTTCAGGCGTACTAAGAAGAGGTCGTATTTGAGCCCTTCTTTCTTTGACCCTATGGTCTCGAAGGGCGACACTTTTTCGATTGTATTTGGAGTCAATGTCTCCATCTCCTCCTGTATCTCCTCGGCTGAGAAGTCCCCTGTTAACCCCCTCAGGATTAGGTCCTGCGTCCTGTTCTCTTTTAGAGTGAATGAGTAACCCTGCACCACATCTCCATCAACTCCCTATGGGCCCCTGCGTCGTCTACGAAGAGTTTGCTCTTCCCACCTCTCAGATTCACTATTTTAAATCTAAAGTCTAGGTTTTTTGATCTAAGGTCCGTGACCAGATCTCTCACGTTCGTATTAAATAAAATTATCGTTGGACAAAACTTACCATTTTTCCCTGACATGTTAGTTCCCGTGCTACCTTCTGTGTTGATGTTGTTTTCTGATGCCGCTTTGCTGCTGGTGTTGGTGTTACTACCGCTTCCCCTTGATGACGCCGCTATCTCTGCTTCTGTTGTTTGTTCCGGAATCAGTCTCGCATACTTGGACTGTCTGTCTGGATTGTTGTCCCTTCCGTTCAAATAGAATTCTCCCAGAGTTATGAATCTATTTGTGTCGTTTGTTCCCTTATTGGTGTTTATGTTGGTTTGGTCTTTGTTTGGGGACCGCCTTCCACGTTTCACTGTGGTCCATTGTTGGGCTTCACTTTGGCTATCCATGGGTTCGCCATTTTGTTTTTCCGCTTGATGCCCTTGGTCAAGGACTCGTGCCGACACCATTTTGTTTGCCGCGCTCAGTTTTGGCACCGACTCGTCTTGATTTTTTGTTTTAAGCTTTGTGAGGATTTGTGCCGCTCGGATTCCCCTGGGGCTATTTAAAATAAATGCTGAATCACTGCTCATTGATTCGTTGTTTTTGCGCGTGCACTGCGCACAAAGTTTAATCCTGTTTATCGTCGCTGGTGTGACGTGGTTTTGAAAAAAACCTTTATGAAAAATAAAAAAGACTTTTTTAACACGTAGCACCTGTGTGAGGATGGCTAGTCTCGACGTTTCCCAATCCAGCCTCTTGCTTGAAGGGAAATAGGTAAAAACTGTCAGACTCATAGAATTTCATCAATTGACAGTTTTCATTTTTTTTTACCAGCTGAAATTCTGTGTGAAGAAAAATGAACAAAAGTATTTTTAAGGCCATAGAATGGTTATTTTAAGAAAATTGCTCTACAGGGTGTTTCAGAATTTTTGACTCAAGCCAGACTTTCTCAGAAAAAGGAATTAATTCCAGATTTATTCACAGTCCATTAAATTTAAAGACGCCATTAAAAATGGAAAATTTATAAATTTTAAGAATTTCAATTTTTTTTAGGTTGCCTCCACTAACCAATGGCGCAGCCATTAGCTTAAAGGTCAAAATCCAAGTTTTAAGAGGGGTTTTTAGCGCTAATGGAGATTTGATGAAGCGTTTCAATTTATTGACTCTCCAATTTTGAAGTTGAAACGCCTTCCTTTTAAGATCTGCGCGGAGCACTGACAATAAAATTTGTAACAATAAATACATTTGTTTTATACCTACTGTTCTGCGGAAAATAAAATAAATGAACAAAAATATACGTGTAATTTTGCTTCCTTCCGAAAGAAAAAAACAATAGTATATTCTTGTTGCTGCTTGCTAGTAATCTATTTTTGTTTTTGCGTACTAAGGAAAATAAATCAAGTGAGGAATAATAAATGTTTAATTTTGTTGGTGGAACAGCTGAGGTGGATGGAGTCCCGGAGCCGAAACAGACAACCTGGCAAATTAACTTTGCTAAAAATCTATAAAAAAAATAAAGAAAATAAGAACAATTTGTTCCCAATCAATTTTCTTTTTGTTTGCTTAAATTATTTAACACCAATGAACACGGATATATAAGCTGTTCTAGTAATTTGTTTGTCAACACTTATATGTACTATTACAAAAAAATCAATCTGGTTTTGTTTTCGATTTGGCACGAAAAATCTGAAATCTGAGTTATAGAATATTGTCAAATTTTGTTTGAAATCTCCACCGATTTTTGAGATAAAGCAATTTTTCTAATGTGCCGTTATTCGAGTCTTTTGCAAAAATCTGCGTATGCCATGTTCTTATATTTACTTATATTATAAAAAACAAATACAAAAAAGTTGTTAAATAATATAAGTAGGTACGCAGCTTTCTTCTGCATATTTGAATGTAGTAATCGAGATATGGTGGAGTATACCATATACTGCCACTTAACACAAGTATTCAGACATTGAGGTTTATTAAAATCGTTAGAGCCGTTTTTGAGAGAAGTGAAATTTTCAAAAAAACTGTTAAATGAAAAAAAAAGTTATAAAAAATATTTCAAACATTGTTTACACAAATTCCTTCTCAATAGTAGTACCTACATATTAGTCGGTGTGTACATTTTTTTCGAAATAACGACCCGAATTTGAGATATGTATTAGCATTTTTGTAAAGTACCGTCATTCGACTATTTTCGCAAAAACTGAGTAGGTACGCCATTTTCTTCAGTTCACGTCAATTATTTCATGTTTCAAAAATGATGAAAATCGTTACAGCCATTTTTGAGAAAATCGGTGTTGAAAAAAGCAATATTGTATTGTAGTACCTTTTTTTCTTCGCTTTTTTTGTGCCAAAATTCTAAGTATGGGTGTGTTAAGAAGGATATGTCTACAATTAATTTGTTATACCTGACTTTTTTGTACGTTTTTAAAGCATTTTATCGAAAAACAATGTTTTTTTTAAAAAACACCAACCTAAAAAGTGTTTTTTGAATGAACAACCAGCGGCTGGAGTTACAGCGCTGTTTCACGGAAATTGACGGAAAACAAAAACAAAAACCAGGAAAAATTGTGAGCTAGGACAATAAAAAACCAATTACACTAAAAAGTGGGCTTGGTAGAAAATTTTGTGTTTAGGAATTGATAAAAACGACTTTATCTACATGCCTTCTTCGTAGATTTTTTGATTTCCAATGATTTCTTCAATAATAGGTTTTTTATTTTTTAAATAGTGGGTGTGTCAGTAAACGGATTTTAAGTCTTTAAACTTGAGCTTATTTCGAAAATTCTTACTCTTGATCATTTCGGGCCCCTAGAGAGCATATGTTCCAAATTTCAGCTTCATATATCATATCTTTAATTTTTAGACCTTTAAATGTAATTTTTTTTGTTCTTCTAAATACATTGAAAATAAGAAAAAATATATAGTGTTATAATACTTCCTTACTGATCGATGTTTGTTTTTTTTCGATAGTTTAAAGTTTAAAGTATTCGAAATGATGTGTCAGATAGTTTAAAGTATTCGAAATTATGTGTTTTTTTATTTTTACAACTCAGGCTCTGAAGAAACGCCTATTGGACCCAGTGTGAAGCACTCCCTTTATCGTATATGGGTGCCTTCAATTTGCAAGGCAACTACTAGTCCCTACTATTTTAACCTTCCTCATTGATCGAATAACTTACGGTGCCCATCGTTTGGCAACTTATAGGTAAAATACCTGATATCAGTTATTTGATATTTTCACACAATGTATCTCAACTCTTAGCATTCTTATACTATTAGCAAAATAACCTCCTGCAGATAAGCCATAAGCTTTGCGGGAAAACTATGTAAACCACTGTTATTTTTTGTTATCTATAAATAAAAAAAAAAAAAAAAAAAAAATAGAGGTTTAACTGGTAGAGAACTCTCAGTTACCTTTCAAGTTGAACGCGCCCTATGTCAATAGCACAGACTGCTACGACGTTTTCACCCCTATCAAAGTGCCCGTTCGAAGAAAATCCGGAACGAAAGTCTATTCCAATTGGGAATTGGATTGCGGTCGAGGTATCAGTTTCGGAACAAAGTAAAATAAGCATAGAATCGCTTTCATTTGAAATAATATATTCATCTGTTTTAAATCTGATATTCAGTAAAAAGTTTGTATTTGTTATATTTTTGCCTCGATGATAGATATATCTAAAACTATATGTATGTATGTATGTATTTCCCTTTTAAAAGTCCCAGGTCCAAAATGAAACACAATTATCATAATTTTGTCATTCTATTTTAAATGCTTTATTTGAAATCTAAAATAATTTTGAATATTTGCCCTTGCAATCAATATTTTGTTTATAATAATAATAATATATATAATATATTTATTTATATTCATAATAATATAATATAATAAAATACTAAGGTGGAAAATACTATATAAGAAAATAAGAAACTTTTTAAAACTGCACAGCATTTAAATTCTTCAAAAATTCCAAACCTTCCAAGAATATAAAAACACTGCATTGATAATATTCTAGACTAAATTTGAACAAAAAATCAAAATATAATTTCTTTCTTTTTCAAATATATTTCTCTGTTTTAGTTGAGTGTTTAAATATGTATATAAGTTTTTGTATTTTTGATATTACATATTCGTGTTAGGATCCTACGATTCGGTCTTTAGGTACTTGGTCTTTAAATGTTACAAACCCTATAGATGAGTTGGGGTGTTTGAGGGAGAAGTTGAATTAAGTGTAGACTTGATACAGGATCAATAATTCTTGATCCTTTTTAGAAGCATTCTTTGAGAGTAGCAATTGATTTTTCTAAAAGGGTTCTTTACTGGTGAGATATATATGTAGGTTAGCAAAATGTTTGTGTAGTTTTTCTACTGTCCAAAAATACATAATTTTGTTTTATTATGTCGAGTTTCTACAAGTTTTTTAAATGTTTAATTTTGTTGGTGGAACAGCTGAGGTGGATGGAGTCCCGGAGCCGAAACAGACAACCTGGCAAATTAACTTTGCTAAAAATCTATAAAAAAAATAAAGAAAATAAGAACAATTTGTTCCCAATCAATTTTCTTTTTGTTTGCTTAAATTATTTAACACCAATGAACACGGATATATAAGCTGTTCTAGTAATTTGTTTGTCAACACTTATATGTACTATTACAAAAAAATCAATCTGGTTTTGTTTTCGATTTGGCACGAAAAATCTGAAATCTGAGTTATAGAATATTGTCAAATTTTGTTTGAAATCTCCACCGATTTTTGAGATAAAGCAATTTTTCTAATGTGCCGTTATTCGAGTCTTTTGCAAAAATCTGCGTATGCCATGTTCTTATATTTACTTATATTATAAAAAAACAAATACAAAAAAGTTGTTAAATAATATAAGTAGGTACGCAGCTTTCTTCTGCATATTTGAATGTAGTAATCGAGATATGGTGGAGTATACCATATACTGCCACTTAACACAAGTATTCAGACATTGAGGTTTATTAAAATCGTTAGAGCCGTTTTTGAGAGAAGTGAAATTTTCAAAAAAACTGTTAAATGAAAAAAAAAGTTATAAAAAATATTTCAAACATTGTTTACACAAATTCCTTCTCAATAGTAGTACCTACATATTAGTCGGTGTGTACATTTTTTTCGAAATAACGACCCGAATTTGAGATATGTATTAGCATTTTTGTAAAGTACCGTCATTCGACTATTTTCGCAAAAACTGAGTAGGTACGCCATTTTCTTCAGTTCACGTCAATTATTTCATGTTTCAAAAATGATGAAAATCGTTACAGCCATTTTTGAGAAAATCGGTGTTGAAAAAAGCAATATTGTATTGTAGTACCTTTTTTTCTTCGCTTTTTTTGTGCCAAAATTCTAAGTATGGGTGTGTTAAGAAGGATATGTCTACAATTAATTTGTTATACCTGACTTTTTTGTACGTTTTTAAAGCATTTTATCGAAAAACAATGTTTTTTTTAAAAAACACCAACCTAAAAAGTGTTTTTTGAATGAACAACCAGCGGCTGGAGTTACAGCGCTGTTTCACGGAAATTGACGGAAAACAAAAACAAAAACCAGGAAAAATTGTGAGCTAGGACAATAAAAAACCAATTACACTAAAAAGTGGGCTTGGTAGAAAATTTTGTGTTTAGGAATTGATAAAAACGACTTTATCTACATGCCTTCTTCGTAGATTTTTTGATTTCCAATGATTTCTTCAATAATACGTTTTTTATTTTTTAAATAGTGGGTGTGTCAGTAAACGGATTTTAAGTCTTTAAACTTGAGCTTATTTCGAAAATTCTTACTCTTGATCATTTCGGGCCCCTAGAGAGCATATGTTCCAAATTTCAGCTTCATATATCATATCTTTAATTTTTAGACCTTTAAATGTAATTTTTTTTGTTCTTCTAAATACATTGAAAATAAGAAAAAATATATAGTGTTATAATACTTCCTTACTGATCGATGTTTGTTTTTTTTCGATAGTTTAAAGTTTAAAGTATTCGAAATGATGTGTCAGATAGTTTAAAGTATTCGAAATTATGTGTTTTTTTATTTTTACAACTCAGGCTCTGAAGAAACGCCTATTGGACCCAGTGTGAAGCACTCCCTTTATCGTATATGGGTGCCTTCAATTTGCAAGGCAACTACTAGTCCCTACTATTTTAACCTTCCTCATTGATCGAATAACTTACGGTGCCCATCGTTTGGCAACTTATAGGTAAAATACCTGATATCAGTTATTTGATATTTTCACACAATGTATCTCAACTCTTAGCATTCTTATACTATTAGCAAAATAACCTCCTGCAGATAAGCCATAAGCTTTGCGGGAAAACTATGTAAACCACTGTTATTTTTTGTTATCTATAAATAAAAAAAAAAAAAAAAAAAAAAAATAGAGGTTTAACTGGTAGAGAACTCTCAGTTACCTTTCAAGTTGAACGCGCCCTATGTCAATAGCACAGACTGCTACGACGTTTTCACCCCTATCAAAGTGCCCGTTCGAAGAAAATCCGGAACGAAAGTCTATTCCAATTGGGAATTGGATTGCGGTCGAGGTATCAGTTTCGGAACAAAGTAAAATAAGCATAGAATCGCTTTCATTTGAAATAATATATTCATCTGTTTTAAATCTGATATTCAGTAAAAAGTTTGTATTTGTTATATTTTTGCCTCGATGATAGATATATCTAAAACTATATGTATGTATGTATGTATTTCCCTTTTAAAAGTCCCAGGTCCAAAATGAAACACAATTATCATAATTTTGTCATTCTATTTTAAATGCTTTATTTGAAATCTAAAATAATTTTGAATATTTGCCCTTGCAATCAATATTTTGTTTATAATAATAATAATATATATAATATATTTATTTATATTCATAATAATATAATATAATAAAATACTAAGGTGGAAAATACTATATAAGAAAATAAGAAACTTTTTAAAACTGCACAGCATTTAAATTCTTCAAAAATTCCAAACCTTCCAAGAATATAAAAACACTGCATTGATAATATTCTAGACTAAATTTGAACAAAAAATCAAAATATAATTTCTTTCTTTTTCAAATATATTTCTCTGTTTTAGTTGAGTGTTTAAATATGTATATAAGTTTTTGTATTTTTGATATTACATATTCGTGTTAGGATCCTACGATTCGGTCTTTAGGTACTTGGTCTTTAAATGTTACAAACCCTATAGATGAGTTGGGGTGTTTGAGGGAGAAGTTGAATTAAGTGTAGACTTGATACAGGATCAATAATTCTTGATCCTTTTTAGAAGCATTCTTTGAGAGTAGCAATTGATTTTTCTAAAAGGGTTCTTTACTGGTGAGATATATATGTAGGTTAGCAAAATGTTTGTGTAGTTTTTCTACTGTCCAAAAATACATAATTTTGTTTTATTATGTCGAGTTTCTACAAGTTTTTATTTTATTTTATGGACTTGAGCGAATATTTTTTGTTACCTCTACTGAGCATAGATGTGGAATTTTTCTAACGAATAATAAAAAGAAAACCAAATGGTAAACGAAAAAAATAATAAAAACAAAAATGAGTGTAGTTGGTTCAAATAAATTGCAGAACAAGAAATTTTTCTTTATTTAAAGTGTTTCTTTTTGTTCGTAATTATCTTACTGCTCTAGTATACTAAACGAAAGATAAATTTGACAAAAGCATTTAAAATTTTCTTCATGGTATTTGCAAATGAATATGTGTTCATGTTATCGTCCTCTACTAAATGATGATTTGTGGTTTTCAATGTTAATTAATTGTCCGCTGACATAGAACTGATGTCATCGTTTATGGATAGAACTTGCTTAATAAAATCTTGATCGGTAACGACCTCAGCTAAGGATGTACACAGATCAAGAAGATCGGATTTAGTCATATTAAGCTGTGGTGCTAGTTTATCCAGATGAGCATGAACAAGTTCGGGGATCTGAAAATAAAATAAAAAGAATGAAACTGTAAATTCTATTTGGAATTCAGGCGTAACGAAATATTTTTTTTCTTTTAAAATACACACCTTAGTTGGATTTTTGAAAACGTTAAACATAAATTTAACTTTTATACGTTGATCATTTGATCCATCGTAGAACATTGTAAACTGAGCTTCATTACAGTTTGTCATCAGAGGCAGATATATACCGGCCAACACTCGACCCTTAGCGTCACGCGCTAGCAGTGATCGAAAATTATATACCAAATTTCTGCGCACTGTCACATCGATTGCCGTCAAATATGGATGTTCAACGTAGACCAGTGAGGATTTATAGGTCTGTTGATCGCTGCGGATTTCACGTTCCATCCACTCGACATACTTATTGCTGTGCATGCTAAAATTGTAACAATAGTCCCGCTGACAATGTTGCTCGTTAGACTGCGTAAACCAACCTGAAACCAATATAACAATATTTATTAAACTTTCGAAACAGTTGAGTAACATGAACCTACCTGTGTGGGGATATATTTGATCTTCCATCACAGTGACAGCGCGGCCGACATGATAGCCGGGGTCTAAGATCATGATACCGCGACGTCCTCCAATTGATATGCGCATCGCCGCCATCGAATGTTCCTTTTCAACGTTGGCGTCTGGTGAATTCAAGCCGCATTCTTCACTTGATTCAATGTAGTCGCGCAAAGCGACAACATGCTCCTCACACGATACAATGTACATGTATCTAGCCAAAATTGGAAATATCTCCATAATTCTGGTCATAATCTCCATAGCCAAACTGACGCACATATGATGTCGGCGATTTATCGGCACGTCGTAGAATTGGAAAAATGACTTCAAGTCGGAACGGCGGGTCTTCTTGAACGCCTTGTAGAAATCAGTAAACAAGTGAACAGTGTCGTAGTGCGTCTCTTCCAGCATATGATGGAGTTTTGCTTCAATCAGTGCATTAAGGTCTTCATACTGCCAAACGTTGTCAAAATTAAGAGTCCCCTTGTTATCCGATGCCCAGTCGGGCAGCGGCAATGGATGACCCAACGGCCAAATGCCATTGGTTTGATTGAATGCATTTAAATTATAACTATCTTCAGCAGCCCACCATTTTTCCTTTTCTTGATGTTTTTGCTGTTGGTTTTGCTGCTGTTCTTCGAGGAGTTTAAGAATACTTCTGCATCTGTCTGCATCGGCGAACGATGACGCTGCAATCGGTGTCACATTCTCAATAATTTTATTGCTGCTGTATAACGTTTGCCCGGATGCTGCAGCAGAAAACTCACGATTAGAGATATTTTCAACATTTGCCTCGGTGTTGTTTGCATTTGTTTCATTTTCAACATCATCATTATCGGCGTCTTCGTCGTCATCATAATCGTTGTCCACGATTTGATCATTTTGGACAACAGCCCTGGTATGATCCCGTGAAAGATTACATGTTTTCTCCGGATCGGCGGTAATCGATTCAGTAGTAGTTGTAGTCAATCCAACTGATCCGACGACCGATCCAATAAGTTGACATCCCAAGCTGGTTTCGGCGAGTCAACTTGGCCATTCGGAGCCCCAACGACCAACCGTTGGCACATAGCCACTTTCGCAGTCATTTAAAGAAGCGTCTAGATTAATTTTGATTGCTCTTAATGAAGAAATTACGGGAGGAGGTGCGTTACCAGCGGTCGCAGCAAATGCCTGATATGCAGCACCGTTACTCAAATTAAGACCAATCCGGCCCTGTACCTTCTTAGACAGGCCCGGCTCGGCTCCACTTGTCGATGACTTTTTGGAACGCTCTAAAAATGCAAAATTCTTATTAATTGATGTTTGTTTTTTTTTTAATTAAAAATAAACATGCACAAAATCTAAAATGCAGCATGAATGAACCCTAGCTGTTACTAATTGGGCGCAGATCAGACACAAGTTTATAAACGAAATTTCCTTGCGGCAGTTTCTAAGTTTTTTATGGTTTAAGTAAGCTCCTTGATGATTGAGAGGATTAAATTCATTTCCTTCGCCTCTTTCAAAATGTTCATTTAATTATTCCTATTGTTTTATTACTGTACGAAGTTTTATGTGAATAAATTGGGGATTGGTAACATTCTTGTGCAAAACCTATTTGGTCGCGAACATAATCAACAAATAGAGGGCGTTCTGAACTGTCACTCTTCGCAGTAAAATCTTCTGCCATACGCGGTTTCGAACACAAACAACAAATAGAGGACGTACTAAAAAGTATCTTCAATCCTCAATAGAATTAATCTCAAAGTTGCTATTTTGGTTTATGGTTTGCCTGTGGATTTATCCCTTTTCTAAACATGATATCCAATTAAATACATTCATCGACTTTTTCCCGAAAAAATGCTTCGATACGTGAGGTAGGTACTATGAACGAAAAAATTGTTCACCAACGTTCTTACGTTAGTAGGTACGTACATACACACATACATCTCCTAAAAAATATTGTGAACACCACTTTATAAAAAATGCTGAAAATTACTTTTTTCATTTTTGCACCAATTAAAATAAGATCCCCAATTCTGTGAAGTTAATAAGTCTTTTTGTTGTAACAAAAAAACGGCTGGACCGAAAACGTGAACGTAAATATATGTTCACGCACGTACACACGCATACATCTTCTTAAAAATACATAGGGAACCTTCAAATTTGAAAATATGTTGTATGCGGGTGGGAATGGTGCGATTGTTGTGTATTCATTAAGTGATTGGTCGTGCGTTCGAATCCCGACCAGGGCCATGATTTTTAAATTGAATACACAAAACAATACAATACAAACAGATCTCTCTAAAGCAATTTAGGCGCCAAATGTGGACAAAACACCCCATCGCACCAAACTTCTTTCCTATCCTTCTATTCTTTCATGCAGTAAGTAGCACCTAAACACAGGCAATGAATCATTTGCTGGGAGCTGCTTGCAGCAACAAACAAAAAAATGCCTGCGCTGTGGTTACATTAAGGGTAAAAAAAAATCAAGATTTTCATTTTCGGAACAATTACAATAACTTACTCAGTAACAGGGAAGTTAAAAAAATATTCAGATAAAAGAGCGGATTGCACAAAATCAAAACTGTTAAGAAACAGTAATGAACATGAGTAAAACTACGTAGATTTCAACAAGACTTTTGTTATTATAAAGGTTGCTTATTTGTGGGTGGCCGTGACGCAATGTCAATCTGAATTTATGAACAATGTAAAGACCTTCAAAAACTCGCTCACTTAACTCAATTTCAGAACGTCAACGTGATGGAGAGAAGACCTACAATTTTCCGTAAAATACAATGATGATGGTAGTGACCGCGTCACATGATATTTCCTGCTACTGTATATGTATACAGCTCAATTGACTTTAATTAGTGAAAATACAGTTCTGCTATTTTTTTTCCATTGACTCACTTATTTAAGTAGAGGAGGTTCAATAAGAACATGAACAATTCCATCGAAATCATTTTGTAAACACACGAAAACATCCGCAAAAACAAGCGCGTTTCATTCGTCATTAATCCAGGGAATAAGATTCCCAGAACAGCTGATGTTTGCTAATGAATGAATGAGTATCTAAACGTGAAGTAAACAAACGATTTGAATGTTTACGCGAAAGAACAAAATAACAAATGTTATGAGTCACAATAAAATGGCCCGTGCGGCGTGCATGTGTGAGTAAACTACTCAAAACAAAATAGAGCCCACCCAAGATTTATTTTGTATTTTGCCTAAAAAATACTTAATTGGTAAACATTATAGAAACGAATCATTTTATTGTAGAGTTTGCATGTGTATGAGTCCTTATCAATGCTTTAAACAGCAATTTTACCGCTGCCTCCAAGTGAGTAGGCAAAAAAAGCCAATGGCTCGAAAGAACAGTCAATTCAAAAATTATTGCACTTGTTTTCTCAGTCCGATTCTAGCGTTCTTACTATGTGTTACTTTCTTGAATTGACTTTCCTTATTTCCTCGTGATTAAACGTGATTACCATGCCCGGTTCTAGACGTCATTTGGATACTGAAAACGCAATTAGAGCGGTAAATATGCTGGAGCAAGGAGAGTCTCAAAGGGTTGTTGCAAATCTTATCGGTGTGTCGAGGCGAGCTATCCGAAACGTGTGGAAACGCTTTCGGGAGACTGGTAGCGTAGCAAGAAGACCTGGATCGGGAAGAATCAGAGCCACAACTCGGCAAGAACACCGGTACATTTGAATAACCGCACGTCGCTAGCGTACCGTAACCACCCTGGCTTTACAAACTCAACTGCGGCATTCAACTGGCACTCAAGTAAGCGATCAAACCATTCGCAATCGACTCCACGAAGATGGTCAACGTTCCAGAGTGCGTGCTATTCGCCCGAAACTTACAGCGCGCTTAAGGTATGCACGTGAGCATTCAAATTGGACAATGGACAACTGGAGGTCTGTACTCTTTACAGACGAATGCAAGACAAAGTTTTTGAGAGATGATAAACGAGTACGCGTGTGGAGAAGACAAGGTGAACGTTTTACCGACACGTGCATTGACGGTAGTGACCTATTTGGGGGTCCCAGAGTTATGGTATGGGCTGGAATAAGTTTGCTAGGCACAACAGAGCTGGTAATTCTGGATGAGGGCACCGTTACCGCCGCCAGTTACGTTGAGATGGTAATACGACCTGTTGTGATCCCATTTTCACAGAGAGTTGGCGATGGGATTGTTCTTATGCAAGACAATGCTCGCCCACATACGGCCCGTAGCAAGAAAGCAGCTCTTTCTGACGCAAATATTTCACCAGCAAAGGGCCCAGACCTCAATCCCATCGAACATTTACGGGACCAATTAAAAAGAACACTCAAAGAAAACCACAGCCGTTTCAACACTAAACAAGAGCTGATAAACGCGTTAAGAGCCTGTTGGGAGCGCATACCCGAACAAAATGTAACGCATCTGATCGAAAGCGTACCAGATAGGCTAATACAGTGTATACCGAGTAGAGGAGGCTCTACTCGCTACTAAGCAAAACAAATCAACAACAAATCGTAACTAAAACATAGGGACGGGCTACAGTCCGCTTGGGCGAACTGTTGGATACCCATTTTTATTCCTATCCCTCATAAGTGTGCGTGACAAAAGTCTAAGTATGGTTGAATTGTTAAGAACGCTCTACATATTTTGTTATATAACATTTAAAGGATTTTATAAAAAAAAACGCTCCCTAGCTCAAACTTGGGTGTTTCAATGAAATTGTTTTATTTAATTGTGGGCGTTTCAGTAGTCGGATTTAAAAAAAAATAACACATGAGAATAAAGGGCCCCTAGAGAGTATATATTATAAATTTCAGCTCCCTAGCTCAAACTTTGAATTTTCAAAAAAAAAAAAAAATTAATTGTGGGCGTGTCAGTCGGCGGAATTTGAAAATATTCACACATGAGCATAAAGGGCCCATAGAGAGTATATATTATAAATTTTAGCTCCCTAGCTCAAACTTTGGATTTTCAAAAATTAATATACCCTTAGAATAGGGTATAAAAAGGGTGGCGACGGTGTAGAGGTTAGTGTGTTGGCTTGTGACCCGTGCGGTGCAGGTTCAATCCCCATGGGGAACAACAACATACGCCACCCAATCACATGCCTCTACACCAAAAGGAGGATTTCTGCCTGGTAGTACAATGGAACGTTACCGAGTCTGAGTGCTCTGGGATTTGGATTTCTTTCATATTAAAAAATTTCAGCTTTCTAGCTCAAAATTCGATTTTTTCCAAAATTTTGTTTTTTTGAGTTTGTGGGCGTGTCTGTGGGCGGACTTCAAAAATTCGTAAACTTGATTATTTCGGGACCCTAGAGAGTATATGGTTAAAATTTCAGCTCTCTAGGTCCAGTTTAAAGGCCTAATTTTTGCCGACAGACGGACGGACGGACGGACGGACATGGCTAGATCGACATTACTATCGATGCTGATCATAAATATAGTAACTTTTAGGGGTCTACGGGCAATATTAAGGTATGTTACAAACTATGCGTCAAAATTAATATACCCTTAGAATAGGGTATAAAAATAGTGATATGTAGTTTTGTTTTTCTTTATTTTTCGAAAATGTTCCCATAAAATGTTTTTTGTGTGTAAATTGAATTTTGAAATTTTTTTCCCGTATTGATTATGTGTACTCAATTTCTTAATACTAAGCTAAAACATTATAACCAAAAAAAATATAATCACAATTTTTTTTTTCAAATGAAAGCCAAAAAACTTAGTGGGCTCTATTTTGTTTTGAGTAGTTTATATAGATACAAATTAGTATTTTGATCAATGAGCTAAAGCCTTTAAAAAAAAGTCGAAAACGTGCCGTTTACGTACCAATGTGATCTTTATTTAAGTAGGTATAGTCCGCCCAATATAAAGAGATACAACTTTCCAAGTAAAAAACTTATTATCTTATGGAATTTTGTGTCTATATTGGACGAATTATACATAATGCTTATTTTCAAACGAGAATAGACGTTTTTAAAAGAAATGGGAAATGAAAGAGATCAAAAACGGATACGTTGCTCTAAAAATAACGTGGATACATACATTGTACATAGTATGTATACTAGGTAGATAATTAAATTAAAAAAAAAGTTGCAATGTGAAAATGTTCTTCTTAAGTATAGTGTAATCGCAATTTATATATGTGTTTAGGCAGTGGCTAAATCATGATATATTTATCACAGTATTGCAATGAGCAGACTTCTTGTGGTTGCAAGATAACATTTATTCGACGCAGTACGAGTGAACATATGTACGTACGTGCATTATGAAGTTTTAAAACAGAAATGTTATCACGTTTCGTTTTTAAAATAATTGAAGCCAATCATACACCTTAAATTTTGCAATAAACAACGAATGTCTTTGTTTCTTTAATTCCATTATTTCAACGGGTATTTTGTATCAAAAAGTTACAGATACCACTTTCCTTATAAAATGAATTTTAAAGCGAATGACAGGGAGGTATAGTTATGTTTAAGGAACCAATACTTTTGTCTTCCTTCAAGGCAAAGCTATGATTAATATTAAATGCGTCATAACCCTCATAGTTTACTGCATTCAAATGTTCGCTTTATGATACGAACGGTTTAAATGCATTTGTGTTATTTTGTTATGGTGAGATTCATGCTTTTTACACTTCAAATTTCATACTCGTATATTTCCTTCCCAATAGAACATAAATGCGATTTATTTATTTTTCTTATAAGTAACATGGTGTCATTTGACAGCAAAACACAAACATTTTTTTTCACAGAATCATAAACACACATTATTTACTGTTTAATAGGTTCCTTGTTCAAACAAACAAGCAATAAAATTAATATTTGATTGCTAAATAATGTTATTTCCCAACGAATAAATGTTTTGATGTAAGCGCACGTAGGTACGTTTGAACGGGCAATTGAATACAATGATTTTAAAAAACTATTCTATATGGCGAAAAGTTGACATCGTTTGACATAAAACCCCATTAAATTTGATTGACAAATGCTTTCATAATGAATGATATGATAAAGTGCGACATTTCGTAATGACACAATTTGTCTTGAGTGATCCGAGAGTAGGAGAGGAAAGAAGCCGAAGCAAAAGTAATTTTTTGTCAATCAATTTCAATTGTTTTATTTCAACGTTCATCAAAATATGACTAATCAAGTGGGGCGAGTACGACCCAGGAGGTCCACAAGATTAACTTCCCAGCGTTATATGATCATGATAAAAAAAAATAAAAATAAAAAGATGAATAGTTTTGAAAACGAAAATATGCATGCATTTTTTAGCGAGTCTGATAGTAACATTATAAATAATAACAAAGCAGAGTACGGAAGACTGAATACAATCAATATTGTTTAATTCTTCTACTCATTTATTATTTAGGTATATTGATTATTTTTTTTATAAAAAAAATTGTTGCTCTTGGATTAAAAATCCATGAAAATATTTGATATTTTGAAGCTAATGGATTGTCACCAGAACAAATAGATAAATCTTTCTCCCGACATTCTAAAGTCCACATTTTTTCAGTCTTTTTGTTTAAAGTAAAAACGACTGGACCGAATTTTATTTTGTTCAGTTCATATTTAGGTAAATACGCGTTGATTATGACCAGAACGAAGTCGATATTTTTTTTATACGCGAGCTCGGTACCAATAATGAACAAACAAATTATTTACTGACGTACTTACGTACGAACGTACATACGCACATACATCTCCTAAATTTTTGTTGAAAATCATATTGTGACCATCAAGTTATAAAATATCTATGTTAAAAATTCCGATGTTTTAACCCAATTAAAATAACAACCCTTAATCAGTCTTTTTGTTATAACAAACATAGGGACGGGCTACAGTCCGCTTGGGCGAACTGTTGGATACCCTATTCTTATTCCTATCCCTCATAAGTGGGCGTGACAAAAGTCTAAGTATGGTTGAATTGTTAAGAACGCTCTACATATTTTGTTATATAACATTTAAAGGATTTTATCAAAAAAACGCTCCCTAGCTCAAACTTGGGTGTCTCAATAAAATTGTTTTATTTAATTGTGGGCGTGTCAGTAGGCGGATTAAAAAAAATTAACACATGAGAATAAAGGGCCCCTAGAGAGTACATATTATAAATTTCAGCTCCCTAGCTCAAACTTTGAATTTAAAAAAAAAAAAAAATTAATTGTGGGCGTGTCAGTGGGCGAATTTTGAAAATATTTACACATGAGCATAAAGGGCCCATAGAGAGAATATATTATAAATTTGAGCTACCTAGCTCAAACTTTGGATTTTCAAAAATTAATATACCCTTAGAATAGGGTATAAAAAAATTATTTTATTTATTTGTGGGCGTGTCCGTGGGCGGATTTTGAAAATTTTTTATCCCGAGCAGTTTTAGGAGTCATAGATCATATATAAAAAATTTCAGCTTTCTAGCTCAAAATTCGATTTTTTCCAAAATTTTGTTTTTTTGAGTTTGTGGGCGTGTCTGTGGGCGGATTTCAAAAATTCGTAAACTTGATTATTTCGGGACCCTAGAGAGTATATGGTTAAAATTTCAGCTCTCTAGGTCCAGTTTAAAGGCCTAATTTTTGCCGACAGACGGACGGACATGGCTAGATCGACATTACTATCGATGCTGATCATAAATATAGTAACTTTTAGGGGTCTACGGGCAATATTAAGGTATGTTACAAACTATGCGTCAAAATTAATATACCCTTAGAATAGGGTATAAAAAAGGGTTGTACCGAATTTAGTATAATTTCTTTCAGATCAACATCAATACTCGTCGATGGAGACCATATCGAAATCGATATCATTTGTAATACGCGTTAAAACGTGAACGTAAAATTGTTTCCGCATGTACGTACATACACACACACGGAGACGCACACACATAGGTCTTAAAAGCATTTGAAAAACATATTGTTAACCTTTAAATTTTAAAATATGTTTTAAATCACGATTTTCATTTTCCGACCAATTACAATAACTTATCCTGTGCAAGTTTGCAACCCTAGGCAAATACATAATTGAAATTGTATAGACTTGAAAGCCACACATTTTCATATTTCAAAACGACAAAAACTGCGCTAATTGGATGACAAACATTCGTAACTGTCAAGGCATTTGAAGTTGAATCCTTTCTTCCTTCACAGCGAAGCTATGATCAGGATTGGATCCGCCAGTTGCGTTCGGTTTGACTTCAACGAATATTGACAGGTCTTCAGTTTCTGATCATTTCAAAGCTGAGGCCAATCAAATTCTGGTGGTGTAAGTGTTGCATTTGTGTGGCCCAGGAGGTTTACACCAATTTATTTTTTACGATTTCGATAGTGCATTATTGATTATTGTTTGATCTTCCTTTTAAGTCACCGGTGATCTCCAGTCGTGTCAAACTACGGATTTTCATGTAGGTGCACTTGAAGGACAGTTTCAAGATATTAAATGTGTCTCTAGGCTCGTATGAATGGTAAAATTGCCTAGATGTGATTTCTTCCCTTAGTCGCCTTTTGCGACAAGCGCTGTTTTTTGCGCTGCGGTGATATTCTTAGTCCGTCCTGCACAAAAGTTGAACCCCTTCATTCTGGTCAAAACGTTTCTATTGTACTTCTTAAATATGATGAAGAGATAATATCAAATTTAGTAAAAACAAAACTATCTAGTTTGATCCCGACATCCTTATCGTGGAAATTTCAAGTTTTTTTGCAAGTCGACCCTTTCTTATTCATCAAATTACGTGAATATAAGGTGTGGGTGTGAGTAATTGACAAAAAAGAGGGAATAGCAGTCGTCCTTGAATTTATCTTAAACATTACTTTAACAAAGTGGTGAGACAATTATATCACCTAAGTCTTTATTGTAATCAACCATTACTGAAGCTTGTGTATAATGGACTTTTAAAGTCAAAGCTACAATATGGGATAAGCTGTTGGGGTGGTGCCTATTTTAACAAAACTGAACCATTACTTATAAGCCAAAAGCATGCCGTTAGAATCATATGCAGGGCGAATCGCAGAACTCAGAGTTTTGATTTGTTTAAGAACCATAAAATTCTTCCGTTAAGGCACCTTTACTGCTACAGTCCTTAAAATATTCTTTGATAATTCGGGATTTTACGCTGTCAGAAATAATGAAAACTATAATTTGCGAGTAAATGCCAGACATATTGTAACTGCTCTTACAAATAATAAATCCCATTTTGCACGATTTTACTATGCTACCGCACCTCGTCTCTTCAATTCGCTTCCAGATACTGTTAGACGCGAGAGAGTGAAAATTGTATTTTTGAAGTGTATAAAAAATTGGATTATGTCCTTTGATTATTCAGCCATAAATGGTTTCTTTACGACCTGAATCTTGCTCATTAAATGTCATAGTATATTTTATCTTTCCAACCTAATTACTTTTGTAATATTAATTTTTTGCTTTCCGATTGTAATTCCCCATCAATAATTAGTAAACAATTTTAAGAATTTCCGTCCTACATTCGACACTTGTCATTGAACAACTGATTGTAGTAACTATTTTATATTCACCCCTATCGTGGAATCCGTCGGATCTGAGATTCACTTCATTTATTCGATTCACGTGAACAGAAAATTGCTATCGTGGGATCCGTCGGATACTCTCCCTTACCGACCACTATTGGTGATTAGGAAATTCAATTGTGGCAGCTCATTTCAAACACATTTGTTTTGTAAAAATTAAATTAATTTTCATTCACATTACCGACATGTGGATGGTTCACGTCTGCGGATTACACGATGCAAATTGTTCACTATTAGCGGATCGTTCCCCACGATAGGGGTGATTCCCTTTTATTTTATAAATGAGTAATCTAAAACATTTTAATTTGTATAAAATTGTATGAAATAAAAAAAAATAAAAAATTGACGTACTGAATGTGTATTTGTATTCCCTCATGAATGGGATACACTTGTAACTATTCCGGTTCACGGCTGTACATTGACCCCAAATGCATGTAACTGGTCTTTATATTGCTTGGGATGCAACATTTTAAAAACTTGAGGTCCTAATTTACTACCTACGAACTCTATACAACATATTGCGTAACTTAATTCTGACAATTATTATGTTCTTGTTCCCCTGTTTGCAAATTCGAATCAAAATCACTCCTCAGATAAACATTTCTCTTCTGATAAGCTAGTCCCACATTAATTATAACACAATGTGGATGTGTCACATTTTCTCTACGTAACATATTCGCACCCACTACGCTACTACAAGAACATTACCAAAGTAATTTTAGCGCTAGACGCGACACAACAACAAAATTAATAAAAGAACTTATACTACGCAATTTTAGCTTATCTGTATAAATTAAAACGGAAGGTTCACTCATAGAAACAAGACCACATTACAGCTAAAACAATAAATTTCACTTACCCATACAACGGCCAAAGCCCCAATATCCAAACGTTTGTTCTCCTCTACTGCACTTGATTGTTTTTGAATTTTTTTCGTTTATATTTATTATGTCTCGATTTGTTTGTAACTTTGAGAATTATTTTATTCAGTTTTTATTATCACTTTGCTCTGCTTCAAAGAGCAGAGATCAGGTATTATTGAAACTCAGAAAAACAACTGATCGCACACCAAAACGAAACAGGTATTTACCTTCCAATTCGACTTAATTGCGGCGAATTCAAAGTGTTCTCCTAATTTTAGTATTTTGTTTCGTATACTTTGGACCAAAAAAGCTGCTTGCATGCGATCCTAACGGACCAAACGATTTAAAACGACTGAAGTGATTTCGATGTAGAAACGATCAAACATCATCAGGTATATATACAAAAAAGTAGATTTGCAACGAGCTACGTATTCGCGTGAACACTGCCACTGCCACACCACTACACGATCACACAATATTCAGCCAGTAAAAGTGCTATTGTGTTGTGTGTGCTGGCGCTTTGTTGAATTGGATTAATAAAAAAAATGTTGATATATTTACATCTATATTATGTTGGGATAGTTTTATAGATACGAAAAATGTTTTTTTCTCAACAGTTGCTGACTATTGCAGCTGATTACGATGCGAGCGTAAGTTCAATAATTCTGTAATTCGCACTTTGTAATAGACGTTGCCAAGTTGGTATTATTTTTCGGTAAATTCCATCAACGATAAACCAAACGAAAAACAAAAATAAAATCAGCAGTTTTGCCTTTAAAAATACTGAAGCCTTTAGCACTATCGGTCCGACCTTCGTCCGGTTATAATCTGAAAATGAAAAAAAAGATGTGTTGTAATTTAAAAAAAATGTCCATCTACGTTTTAGGGTGGTTAATCTAATTTGTATAGGAAATGGGGTGCTTTATTTGAGGTGAGGAAACTATCTTCATTCTATGCGAAGAAATTGCGCAGTCACTTCTTTTAAAAGTGTAATAAGAAGGGAAATGATAAACTAACGTTAAAAATAAATTAAGGTATAAAAAATGTAGGGCCTACGACGCAGTCAGTTGACCGAAGGTTGTCATGTTGCGCATTGTGTTTGTTTTTGCTCCAGTCAATAATCGATAGAGCATTTTTACATAAACCCCCCGGTCACACTCAAAATAGATTTTAAGAACGAAAAACAGTGGAATAGGGTACCTCTTTCGCGAAGCTATCTCTCACAAATTTGGGTTTTTTTAGTTAAGTTAGTTTTCTTTGCTTTTACGCGCTTTCTAATTTGTTTTCCCGCAACTGAGTTTCGCGAACTACCCTGCTATATCCAATGTCTAATAGTCTGGTTACATGTTCATAGGAACGAAAGCCATTTCCAGCGAGGCAGGTACATTTTAAATGAGTAAATTGCCTCGAAAATCGACTTTCAGAAATAATTCTCGGTGTAAGCAAAAAAGAATTTCTACACAAACCGGTATTTTCCTAGTGCCCTCAGCACGTGTGCCATGGAAATCTTGTGTGTAGCCACGATGTTCATGGGAACAACTTTCACACCTTTTAACGTGTGGCACTAAGGACATATTGCTCTTACCACATCTTGCGGAGGTGTGATAGGTACTCATGCAGTATAATGAGAAACTTCTCAAATTTGCGGTCTAGAATTGACGTAAAACTGCGGCTGTATAAATAATCGACTAAATTCCAAAAATGAACAATTGCACAACATTTTTTCGTGGGCATAATGCAGCCCAACAAAAAAGGTACCACCAACCAAAAATTAATGAACATTCACCCAAAAACACAAGTGAATGGCTGTGCGAATAATCGCTCAAATTCTTGTTCATTATGAACAATCGCCCAACATATAAAAATACACAACCGCCCAAATGGGCTATTGTTTATATGTATACAGCCTAAAACTGCAGTTCCCTTTCGTTTGTACCAAAAAAAACATCACCATATCGGTAGATGCTATAATCTAGACAAACAATAGATCCATATACTGTCAAGAACGCGGCACATCAAAGCAAAATTATTGCTTTTGGGGCACTGCAAATCCAAGTGTAAGCCACGAGAGCCATTTCATCCTCTCAAAGTTCCTGTTTGGTGAAAGCGATTGGCCCATACTTTTTCGAGGGTGCCTTTGGAAACCCTGTTACTGCCATTTGAGAGAGCGCTACAAAACCATAGTTAAGACGAGTCTCCACGAGCAATATTTCATAGAATCTAAAATGCTCTTTTATGAAAAAAATGTATATTGCGACGATCCATCAGTAATTGTACAACGGTTCTAGTGCCCTCTACACCACCATTAACGACACAACCTTAATCTACTTAAGTGTTGTTAGATTTCTCGCCGGCAATCTTGGTAAAACAACTGAAATTGTAAAGTCGTTTGGGCTATTATACATTTGTTGTACCTATATAATAATGGTTAGAGCCATTGTCAAGTAAACGTCTATCGTCTGGTGGACAAAAGTTTCTGAACGGAAAACGGCGACTAAACTCCAAAAGCTATATAGAGTTGTCTGTCTCGGCAGCACTAGACGCTGTAGGTTTGTCGGTTCTTACCTTAACAAATCTTCAATAGGAATTAAGCTGCAACTTGACTCGAATCGAAAAAATTAAAAGTTTATTTGAGGTGTAGAAAGAGTGTAGCGGGCAAAATGGGCCAACGGTGTTCTGGCACTGGGGGCCTTCAAGTCTAATGATTAAAACTGGCATCTGGAGTTGGAGCTGTTGTCTTTGCACCCAAAACCAAAGAAGCGCTACCAATGAGAATGTGTTCCACTGTGTTCTAGACTGAAGTATATGCCATTGCGATTTGCAAAAGATTAAACCTTAAAAAGGGTACTAACAGCGCTAGAATGCTTATCAGATATAGTCAAGCACTACCGGCCTGTTCAGTGAACTCTATGACAGTTAAGTGTTATTACAATGCATAGCAATCTCTAACCGGACACAACAAGGTACATTTTGGATGCGCGCTCGGCCACTAAGTAATTTCTGACAACGAATCTGCGTATGAGCTAACTAGGGATCAGAATCTTATTGCTCAGTCAAGTAGGCTATTTCTCTAGCACTCATTAAAGGTAAGGAATATACCAACTACGTATAGTCCGTTTTTGAGTAACTCCAAATATGTGATTGGGCCACCGACCCAGATATGAGCGTGCACTCAAGTTTAGGCCGAAAATAAACGCCTTGTAAATTTTAGCCAGATCAGATGGGGTGTAATATCTGCCTAAACATTTCGCAGCGTTCTCATTTCAACGAAAGTTGTAATTAACACACATACCGTGAATGGAAAGTCTTTCATGGCAGGCTGCTGTGATTTCGCTGTAATGATAGAAGACAGCATACATCCCTATTACGGTTAGCGAATCGAACATTCGACTATATTCAGTCGACCTTTCCCGATTGTCGAACTTCTTAATAGGGTGGTTATAGTCCTACTTTTTGTTGATATCAGTCCACGGAGTTAATTGACTTAGACACCAATATTTTTGCAGCTTCAGCGTGAATACGGATATCTCAAACACTTCGTTATCTAAATTGCCAACAATACTGTTGGCGCTATCTCGTTTCTATTGCATTTGGGACTTGAACTTTCTATTGATGTCTGAATTTTTGCCTTTTTTTTTTGTAACTCATGCTTTCTAAGGGCAATTCGGTTATAGGAAAGGATAGAGAACACCGATATACTTTGGCTGTAAATGTTGTTAAACTTTAATGAAAAGCAAATACGATTTGGTATCGAGCATTCTCCGTTCGTGTTCTACACCTCAGAAAACAATCTTTAAGGGATTGTTGGCTGAACTAAAATGTACACCTTGATGAGCTCGTTTTTCGCATCGCCATTCTGCATGTAGTGGTGTGTTAAACAGTAATGACACACTATATTGGTCAAACAATCCCATACAGTGCCTAAAGACTAGTTTCTACAAAAAGTTGTATTTGCGACAAGAATGAAATAGACCTTCAGTCTTATTCCGTTTCTGAGCGACAAATTTAGGTAACATATTTTTCAAACTCTTGGATATTTGACAGACTTTCACATGTGTACAAACTTTTTAGGTTTTTCTGATAGGAATAAAATCTCGAATGAGGTCAATAGTCCGACGAAAAAACAACTAAGATACTGAGCCCAGGGGCCCAATTCCGCAAGAGTGAGTTTTGCTTTGTACACGAAAAATGTGCAAATTCATATTGCAACGGGGTCCGCCGTCTACACAGACGATCAAATTTAGTCACTGTGGTTAGACTGTGAGTTTAGGAGTGTGAAGTGGGCGTGGTAAAATAGAGAATGAATTTGAAAAAAAATTAGACACCATCAAAACCAGATACATTCTGAGTGCAATTTCAATGTTTGAGAATGTAGCTCAAACATTTTAGAGCATTCTCTTCAAGAAGGTGATAGTAAAATAGCTCGGTAGATTTGTCTTTTCTATAATCCTTTTTGTATAAAATGATCAAAGATAGAAATTGAACCAACTCATTACCAAGACTAGGCTCTAAATCAATTTTGTATACTTTCACCAATGCCTCTGCTGCAGCATGCAAATTTGCAGCATCCATCTTCTCTATGTGATTGAGAAATCCAAATCGCGAAAGTACAGCTTCGTATGCATGCAATCTTTCAGTAAGAGAAACACATAGCTGATCGATAACTGGGATAAGACCGGATACTTTGAATTTCTCTTTTGGTGACAGATTTGCGTCTTGTGCTTTCATATAATCGATCGGATTCAACCTCACATTTCTTGTTCTGGTGCGTGATTGTACATATTGGTCAGTACTACATATTTCTTAAGCTGCTTTCTCGTATTGATCAAAATCGTCTCTTTTGGATTCAACGAATGATTTCAATGATTCTAATGCTCGCATTGCAGATTCAAGAATCATTTTCGGGTCCTGCAACATCTTGTTTGTAGCTTCGAATCGCACTAAGACGTCGTTCCAAAAGATAGCAAATAGAGCGGTTTCGAGTCAACTCATCTTTCGTAAAAGGTTCGATGCTTCATTCCTCACGATGTCTTTTTGCTCCTTATCAGAAGATATGCTGTTTAGAGCTCCTTCGGTTTCCGAATAACAATCGGCAATAGCTTTCGTAGCTTCAGATCGACATGAGCAACAAGTATCGCTAAGCTTATTAGCAAATCGTAAAAATAAGGCCAGCGCAAAAACTCTCCGATCACACAGAGGTTAGTGTGTTGGATTTAGTTAGATATCTGAGTATCTGGCTCGACCAGTACCTATATTTCGATAAACATATAGATGCTTGTCTTGCTGGGACCATGAATGCTAAGACTCTGACAAGGGACAAGGAGACTGTTTTATAGCGGTCAACTTGACTCTAGAGTCTCCCTTTTAAGGCCGATCATCGCTTATGGTTGTCCATTTTGGTCCAATAAAGCGGCAAGTTCTATGGAAAAGGATTGTGGCTTTGGAGAGACAGTTGTTCCGGATGCCTGAATTCAACTATATAAAAGACTATCCCAACAAGATCCTATACGAAGGGGCTCAGTTGAATAGGATTGACAATTTCCTTCTTAAGATGACGTGAAGGCACGTTGCAAGGGTAATGGCTAGCAACAATAGTCTGATCTTTAGGGCTGACTACCCAAATGAAATGTACATACAGAGTACGCTCCGGTCTGGTTTTACATCCTCGGAGGCATTTATCCATATTGATGCTAAAGAGCTGATACAGACGAGGGATGATATCCCGGTATTATAAAACCACTACTGTAACGCGAGAAGAAAGCGGCTCATCCACGGCTGTGACGTCGCCAATTCTCATGAGCTCCTCCGTTTTAGTACTGCAATAGGGGAGAGGGATAAATTCTATACGGGAAATCAATACACCGAATTTTGGTGGCTTGTTGAGGGTGGAGATGCCCTCTTAGCTTTTGAGTTTGATTAGTTAGCTTAGTAAGTTAGTTAGAAACGCCCTCCTGGGAGAGGCCGGGTTCGCCAACTTATGGTGGTGCTTCCGGGAGGTGACTGACGCTGTTAGGAGTAGCACCTTATACGTTTTATTTTCTACTGCCGCACCTCTTGCGAACGTCTGGGAAACATCCCAGAGTATCAAATGTCATGAGAAGCTCCTCTTATTCGCCGTTCGGATTCGGCTTAAAATTGTAGGTCCCTTCCACTTCGCACTAGCAAATGGTTGGAGAAGCTAGGTTTAAGCCTTTTTTTTGATTTACCTCAGTAAACAAGTGAACCGCACCCGAAACCGAGAGGCCTGCCGATATTTATTGAAATGACGAGCCCCACAGGAGGACCAGTAATAAAGCAGTAAAGTAGGTGGGTTAAGGAAGAAGACGAAGAACGATCATTTCAGGTCCCCCCAGAGAGTACATGTTGCAAATAATAGCTCGAATATAAAGGCCTAACAATTGATGACTGTCGAACAGACAGACCGACTTGGCTGGAAAGACATAACGATGCTATTCACAAATACATATAATGCTCATTTCGAGGTCTTACTATATTTCAAAGCTAATATATAAGCCTTCCTGAGGGAAAGGGTATATTAAACATAAACAAATGAAACGTTTAAACACGATTGGGACGCATGCACTTCTTTTTAAATGTGCCTTGACGTTGAATGATAAACAAGAATCCTTGTATTTAACAAAAACAACCCATCCAAGGGCTTAACTTTGAAATCATTTTTCTGGAACGAATATAATAATAATTTGAAATGATACATTAAAATCAAGGGAAATGTGATTCACAATTTGCTTGCCAAACTTACTTAACATATCAAACAATAATGTAAATTAAAATAATTCGCCCTTCAACTAATTTTTGCTCTTTATCTTCATTAATATTTTAAATTAAGTACGTTATATGCGCCCAAATGTGTTTGATAAGTTTGTAAACAATAATTTCAACTTGTAAATTAACAAAAATATACCTCATTTGCGCAATAATATTATGCGGCGTAGTTTTCTTTTGGCTCGTCACACGTATGCAACTACATACTTGAGGGCCTAATAATTGTATTTAATTTCCTCTTAAATAAATCAAATATGCACACTGCGATAGTGATAATGCAATATAAAATAATTGCGCTGCTCTTTGTTCGGTAGTTTCCACTGCGCAAAAATATATTTTATAGTTTACAGGGTGACTGGACGCGTGACAATGACACATTTTTAACAATGGGCATCGCAGTTTGTTCGATCACCTTACCCTCTTATCAACATACAGGGTGGAACATATTTTTTTCAAATCGCTACTGGAACAGGAAATACGATACTAAACTGGGCTATGCGCATGAGACACAGTTTATTTACATATTTCGATGGAAAAATACATAATTTGAAATGCGACTTCCGAATAAATTTTATCAGGTAAAAGTATACCCCTCATTTCATAATTTATTAGGAATAATCATTTCGCTTCTGATTAAATCTGTTTATTGAGTTTTTGTCTTAAGAAATGTAAATGAATTTTATTGGTACATGTCCAATTTCTAACGAGTGTGAACATAGAGAACAATAATGTTGTGGATAAATCACCCAATCGCAGTGTGTTTACATCTGATACAAATAATTCGCGCTAAGCAAGATAATCAACGACATAATTTCACATTCACCAGATTCACTAGGCCCAAAATAATGAAGTATGAAGATTTTTAAAATCCGTACACCGTATATATAATTTAAACAGTTTTTGATAGAACAAGTTGATGAAAAATCTTTCTTAACAATTCGATCATACAAAGTTGTTGGCCACGTTCACTTTTTTAGGGTCGTTTTTGATAAATTCTTCAAAAAACGTAAAACACAGTAGCAGCAAAATATGTGGATAATGTCCTTAAAAACTTGACCATACAAAATTTGTTGCCACACCCAGTTCTTAGGAGAGTTTTTGACGAAAAGGTATTTATTTCGAAAAATTCGATAAATTCAAAACGTGTAGTTCTTAACAACTTGCAAAAATAACGTTTTTGCCCGCCCACTTTTTAGTACGTTTTGCCCAAATTTTTCATTTTTGCTAGTTTTGTTTAAAAAAAGCATTCCAAAATTGGGATATAGGAATATGGATAGGGTGACCAACAGTTTTCACAAGCCGATTGTAGCCTATGCATACCTATGATTTTATTTGGGTTTAAATGCCATGTTACCGTAAGCTCAATTGTTACACCTGTCTAAGTTTAGTCACGTGTAGAGCCACTTGGTCTCTGCAAAATAAAATCAGGCTCGCAGTTAGTAGGTATAATTACTTATCTATATATTTTATAGTGACCCCTATCTTATCGCTACTTTTTTCGAAATTGACGATTTATATTTTATTTAATCTCGCCATTATCAAAAAAAAACAAAGACCACCTTTTCCCAAGAATAGTAAATAAGTTTGATTGCTTATCAAAAAACGCAGAGGAAATTAAAGAACTTTGGTTCTGCAATGCGTTGGGTTAGTATGGGTCTTTCGTTTCATTAGTAGAAAAGTTCCTGAAGAAATTATTTGTCCATTTTCAGCTGAGATATTAATTTTTGTAAGTGTAACTTTGATGTGGACCTTTAAGATTGTTCTCCGCCTTCTCCTGTATTCGACTGCAACATAACACTTCGACACTTACAAGTTCATTATAATGCATACACAAATCCGTCGGCATTTAACCCGATGCAATCTCTATGAGTCTGGAATACTCTTCTACTAGACTAAAGGTATTATTATGCGGTAATCGAAAATGGTCAACACAACGGAGTGTGTCGCAAAGGGATCAAGTTGTATGTTTCTTAAGTCAGTTTGGTGTCAGGGTCAGAGAGTGAATTCATTGACTATTTTCGTTTGTTGAGTCGGTCGTAGAATTCAATACTGCATGCGCCGAAATCTATTAGATGACCCAAAATCCTTATATGAATCGAGTTGAAGTCTAGAATTTTTGTTGTAATTTTAAAGTGTGGACTAAGTACCAACTGCTAAAAACATTTGAAATTGTTAATAAATTACAAAAATAAAAATGCTGAACAGATACCTCTTATTTAGTCACCAAAGTTGGTGCAGGGAAATAACTTCACGGGCAATAACTTCACATGGGCAATAACTTCACCTCGAGTGGGGAATACCTTCACTTTTTTTTTGTGAAGTTATTGCCCACTGATGGTGAGCAATAACTTCACCCAAAATTTTGTGAAATTTTGCACTGTTTATGGGATTAGTTGCGAAATCGCAAGTAGATTCCATAAACAGTGCAATGCAGACCCCCTGCTTGGGGTCACTGTTTGATTTGAGGTAGGTGCGAGGTACGTTTCTTGAATTATCATAAAATGTTAAGATAATTTATTTCCCACTAAAAAGTGTAGTTATTGCTCACCATCAGTGGGCATTAAGTTCACAAAAAAAAGTGAAATTATTGCCCACTCGAGGTGAAGTTATTGCCCGTGAAGTTATTTCCTTGCACCACCAAAGTTATATCTGAAAGAGAATGGAACAGTAGCAGGAGTGTTCTCAGGGGCACTAAGTATTAACCAGTCCTGCAGTGTTTTCCAAGCTGAGATCTACGCGAGTATATAAGAAAGCAGCGCAGAGCGTCCTAACGATGGAACTACCATCAATGGAATTAACCGATTGCGTAGACAGTCAGGCAGCTTCTTATAATCTTATAAATGCGAAATGTGTCCAACTGTCATAACTGTCAGAATGCCTCCTGGTGCTCAAAACAGTAAGGTTTTACTCGGTACTACTCTGCTGGGTGTGTGGGCACGTTGGAGTAGTATAGGGAACGAGACAGCGGATATGCAGGCCAGATGTGGCTCTGATCTGGACCCACTCATAGCTGACGGGTAGTTGTTACCTGCCTACACAACAGCTAGGTGCTTCATTTACGGTTTTTCGACAAGACTGGTTACGGAACAATGGGACAACACTGTCAGTTGTGTCATAACTCGAAGTCTGTGGCCAGCCATTGAAAAAAAGAAATCAAAATCCCTATTTTCCTTTGACAGAAACCAAATCCATGTTCTCGTCGGGTTCCTTAGCGGACACTGCATCATTGGACACATAGCTAGGAGGCTAGGGATTGTTACAAATGATTTCTGCAGAAATTGCAGAGAGGAGGAGGAATTTAAATCTGTGGCCCGGCTCTCTAGGAACGACGCTAATCCTGGGGGCACGGTTGACAGCTTAGGCGATTAAGCAGATGTAGGTACCTCTAACAGATATTAAAAGATTTAATGAGAGATCCATAGGTTTTGTTAGTAACAGCTGTTACCATGTACTAAAAGGGTACTCACAATGGGCCTTTTTTGGCCTTTTAATGCTATGCGATTTAATTTGCATTGTGCACAATAGCAGCAACATATTGCTTCTTGACCTGGCCTTGTAAAAATCGAAATATCCTTTTGTATTGTTTCCCTTCGCTCAGTCTAAGGCGACACTTCGATTGTCTGTACATATAAGTATTATAATATAAAAATCGATAGAATTTAAGCCACGCCACAATTTAATTTGTCGACGTCAACAACCGGCACGGGAAAAAATTGTCATTTGACAAAGGAGAAGTGATGTTCTCCAAAGGAACTTTTTTGAATACAGAAGCGTTGTGTGAATTTTCATTATTTGGATATGACGTTTTTTTTCTAGTTTTGGCAATGACAGATCTACTAAATCGTCTTAAAGACACAAGGAGAACAATCCATGATTTGCAGAGTTCGATTCCAAAAATGGAGTAGCCATGACCACCCGCTATCACTTGGAGTGACATAAGTCGCGTTCTCTTGAGTGTATATACGTTTAATTCAAATGCTCGCTTTATTTTACTTTTATTTTCGATATTCGCAGATTAAAAGCTTTGCCGAACACCGCCGTGTTGTGTTACTCAAAATCAGTCCCTAGTTTTTCCTTCTATGCTTTAATTATCACTATTTAAGATAATGTATCTTACTGTGCCTAAGAAATTTACTAAAATAAATAAAATAAATAAAAAAATCATCGATGAGGAATTAACTAAGCTGATTTGCTTAGAGAGGTAAAACTAATTTTCTCAAAAAGATATGCAGGTTGATGTGTTAAAAGAAAAAGAGAAAAGAGAAAAGAAAAAGAGACTCAACGTACGAAACGTTAGAAGTCTTTGAAGTCGAAGTTACAGCAATTTGCCAAGCCGCTGACTGATTGACGGTTAATACCATACCACAAAGCGATATCGTTATACGAGTATATATCGAAAGTCCCGCAGCTATCAAAGCCCTTACGTTCAGCATAATAAGATCCAAGGCAGATAAGTGCTGGTGCCAGGTTCGATAGCGATGTCTAAGGGACTTCTGAAGCTGACGAATTGGTCAGACGAGGCTCCTCCTGTACATAAGTGTAGAAGATATTGATGTACTAACGTCGCGTCGTCTGCTAGGAACCTCATCCACGACGATGTGCTGGAAAAAGCAAACTTAAGATGGAACAGCTTAAACAGTGCAGCACCGCTAGATAAATAGGGCCAAGGCTGAACCAAAGAATATCCGCCGGCTTCTAAAATATAAGACAGGAACCTTCCCCACCCCAAGAAGATCCGACGGCTTCGTATCATAATTACTGGACTCTGGACACTGTGCGATAGGTGATTCTCAGAGCTTGAGTATCTCCTACAACTGCAGAAGTTGTAAAGATGACGAAGAAGAGGAGACAGTCCTGCGCACGTGTCCTGCGCACGTGTCCCGCAGATTCCAACATAAGGAGTGATTTACTTTAAGTCAATATCTTTTCTTAACGATTTTAACAAGAAAGAGCAATTGGTTCTAGGTGCGGACAGCTTGACCCACCTGCCTCTTCCAAATAGTATCACAATTGACCTACCTTGGCCTAAGTGTACCTCATCGAGAGACATTTCAAATCAACCAATCAACGAACACTAACAATGCGATGCCGTCCAAAGACATAACGGACTATGCTGTTAATTGCGATGTTGAGTTTGAGTTTGAAGCATAGCCACAGCTGTAGAATATTTCACAACCATAGTTTAGGATGCTGTACCCATCCTGATTAAGTAAGTGGACAATCGGGATTCAATGGCAGGGCAGGGAACCAGTGAAGTTGCTATTAAGGTCACTGCAAGGTTTTAAGCAGTTTCGTACATAACTTGTCATTATTAAGAAGCATTTACGGAAATCTAATGACTTTTTCGATTCAATTATGCAACTGGATTCCTTTAGATTAAACATGGGGCCATTATACTCGTAGTTTGACCAGCGTACTATATCTGCAAAATCTTCATTAATACTATACGTAGCACCGTGCTTGATTTAACCCAAGGGACAGCTCAAAACGAGTTCAACATCATCAGCGTACATATTTATCGAGCAGTGTTCTATGAGAGTTGAAAGCTCATTAATACACTGTGGAACACCACGAGTTGTAGAAAGAGAGTCAGACTGATAATGATTTATAACAACTGTTTGCTTCCTATCTGTTAAGTAAGACGATTTGTATTAGCTTTAAGGACGGCACATGGAAGGGGTTTCAGATATTTGAGTTAATTGAATACTTTTGGTTGCATGTGGGATGACTTAGTACATTAGGATTCATTCCATCCAGTTTTAGATAATTGGATATACCAGTACCAATGACGATTTTGCGCAGATTTTGACATAAAAGTTTACCACTGAAGGACGCATTCAGTCGACTGGAATATGTCCGTTTTTAAGCCACTCGTACTCGAATACAACTTTTTTACGAAGCGAACGACGACGAATTAACCGTCGGTAGCTATCGAAGCCTTCCAATTGGTAGTGCTTCCAACGGTTAAATGCTAGATCTCGCTGTAGCATGAGCATTCGTATTTGAGTAGAATGACACGGCGCACAGTGGAGTAAAATAGTTTCACCACTCGCTATTGAGTCGGTTGGTCTTGAAGTAAAGGAGGGCAAGACCAAGTACATGCTATCAACAAACAAACAAACATATCCACCGCCTAGGTCAAAACGTCACTGTTGATAGCAATAACTTTGAGGTAGTTAAGGATACCATCTACCTGGGAGTAAACATCAACTCCACGAATGACACCTTAGTGGAGATCCAGACGGAGAATTGCCTTAGGAAACCGCTGCTACTTCGGTTTAGCAAAACAAATGGGTTCAAAACTTCTCACTCGAAGAACAAAATACATGTTCTATCAAACCTTTATTGTGCCAGTCCTGCTTTATAGTGCAGAGTGCTGCACGATAAGTAGGAAAGGGGAGCTTATATTGGGTTCTTTTGAAAGAAAAATACTCCGTCGGATATTTGGCCGTGTTTACGAGGAGAGCGAATGGAGGAGAATATACAACCGCTACATCTACCAAGATGTAGATGAAGTCCAAAAAGCAAAATCACGTCGACTACATTGGCTCGGCCACATTGAGATTATGGACAATAATGTTCCAGCCAATAGGATCTTCGACTCCCAGCCCGCAGGTTCGAGGAGGCAAGGAAGACCGAACCGCCGTTTTAAAGGCCAAGCCATCGCGGGTGCCAGGGCTGTTGGGAGTAACACTATTTTATGTTTATTTGCATATCATATCAAAACAAAACGTTTGTGATATTCGTTTACTTGGCCTTGTGGGATTTTTTTGTAATTTTGTAAAACTCCCATTCATTAATTAGGCAGCAGAAAAAGTGTTTTCCAAAATTAAAGAAACTTGAAATTCGAGTATTTTAGTTTGACGTCTCATTCACAATACTTCAAACTTTGACGTTTTTCATCTGATTAAGCCGAAACGTTCGCGTACTTTTTTTTTGAAATGAGAGGATTCTCTCTCGATTTTTGAGATTTAATTTTTGTACACATAAAAGTACGCGAACGGACCTTGTCTTGAATTTCATTTTATTTATTTTATTTGTATTACCAATAGGAATACAAAAGTGGAATATGAAAATACTGGAATATTCCACTTTTCGGTGTAAGTGGAATATATTTGAGAGAAGCATTTGAAGAATTGAGTTTTGTTTCAATTTAGTTATTTCTTCTTGTTTCTCAAAGAAGCTTTATAGTAACACTGTATAAGATCATGTCTAGAAAAAGCCATCACACAAAATTATATTTCAACACGTAATGGATATAAGTTCTAGTTGAGCACATAATTTTAACAGTCCACGTTCTATTGGGACTGAGTAATAAAGTTTCAACTCGCACTCGAGTTCGATTTGTTTTTTCTTCGAGTCCACTCGCTCTCGAATGTATTCTTACTCTGGTAGCCTTACTGATTTTAGAGAATTTAAATCGAATGACATGTACAGCCGATGTATTCAAAAAAAAAACATGAAATTTGTCAACGACAACAATCCTACCACAAAGAAAACAGGGTATTAACGATCTGGTGCAACACCCCTAGTTTTTTTAATAGCACGCGAACGTTCTTTTTTCTAATCTGTAGTGACACTGAAGCACATGTAAATATCAATATCATTTATATATCCTTTTCTGTTAATTTTTCCTGGTTTTTCTCCTGAATGGAGCTTATATCGCTTGGATTATTTATTTCCATTTGTATTTTTGTCAACAAAATTTTAAAAGAAATTGAAGTTTTGTTAAATCTAAGATAGCGCGTGGAGCAACAATAACATTGACATTTGGCGAGCTGTCAAAAACACAAGCGCACATTTTACTCCTTCGTATTTTTCTGTTGCAATAGCGAAAGTGAAAACTGTTGCAACATTTTAGTCAGTATATTTTGTTGTTGTAGTGCAAGAAAATGTTGCACATTCGCAATGATACTACGGATCGCGAGTACCTACCCCTAATTTTTCGAATCACTATAGACTCGGACAACTAAATTTTAGCCATTTGTGTATCTGGTGAAAGCGATTTTTTGGATTACTACAATTATTTACAAATTATGAACACAATTTACAAATTTAAAACCAACGTGCGTCGGCATCTCTCCCTATCTTCTAACCCTAATTTCCTTACCGCCCGCGCTGTGTAACTATTACATTATAAGGGTATTCAAAAATCCTTTTAGTGCGAGTTCTTTATAAAAAAAAATGTATCAAAAATCATATACCGGATAGAATAGAATATAAAAACATTAATTTTTTTTCAAATGTCATGAAACTCGTGTGAAATTTTTCTTTGAGTAGAATTTCTACTCGAGTCAAACTCGATTATTGATAAAAATGAATTGAGTGACTTGAGTGAATTAAAAGTTCTCGAGTACCGTCACTGCCACTTTTTGTTCTAGGTCGGTAAGCCTAAGCAGTACCAACAAGAATCTTTGAATCCCAATAGGCCATAGACGAACCTGAAAATTAAAATTGATTTCTCACCTAAGACGTCTGTTACAAGCGCTGTTTAAAGGGGGCGCTGCAGTGGTATTCTTAGCCTGTCCCTGAACAGGAACTACCATCCGTAGCACAAATTGTAATGCAACCACCACACCACTTCAAAGACGCCTCCAACCCTCTCTTAACGGAAAACCCAATACCGAGGATTTTTCAAACATGTCATGAAACTCGTCATGTTATGATAATAATAGTTTTCGACTGGCTCGTAGATGGAACATGTAGCAAAATACCATTTTGATCACAACTATTTCTATTAGCATTTCCCGTTCTAAATAATTTATTAATTTTGTTTATCTTGCATTCTTTGTTCCATGAGTGTCTTGTTAAGGTAAACAATAATAAATAATACTCTAAGGTAATCTAAACAACAACAACCGTCTCCTCCTCCTTCTCCTCCTGTCTGAAACAGTACTGCTTGCTATAATTCTATTTTCGGCAAAAAAAACAGATAAATAATCTAGTTTGAACGGACAATAGTTTTGTTATGGTCGGGTATAATAAATAAAAAAAAAACAAAAAAAAAACGTTCTCCCAGTACAGAAGCTATGGTCATGTATCGTGTGCAACGTGCCAATCTACATACATGCACTTACAGTTTTGTCAAATTGAATGAAAACGTACTTTAATGTAGTTGTACAGATACGAGCGGACATTGACGTCGGAATTAAATGTTTTCGAAACAACGAAAATTATCTACTTGATGGTTTGTATCCAGGTGTGTTTATCGAAATAATTAGGCATAGCAGGAACCGGCTTACTTATTCGTTAATTCGTAGAGGCTTGTTTGAAACTATTCCAATTGGTAATGACTTCCAACTTATTTTTGAAGTGTTTGAGAAAACAAAAAACAGGTAAAATGCGTAATAGGTATTACCGATATGTACAATAATTTCCAGACGGTTTTCTAAAATCTTCTTTTCCAACAATTATATTAGAAACTCGGATCGGAGGGAAACTCCAGAATGGAATCTATACTAATATTATAAATGCGAAAGTGACTCTGTCTGTCTGTCTCGCCTTAACGCCAAAACTACTGAACCGATGTAAATGAAATTTGGTACACAGATAGCCTATAGTCTGAGAATGAACATAAGCTACTTTTTACCGCGGGAAAATGCTTCATCCGCTGTCCAGAAGCGGAGATCTAAGCTGATATCTAAGAAAAGTTGTAACTCTCGAATGCTTTCTAGCTCATAGCTTTGGAATGACTCATCCAAATGAAATAGGATTTTTTTTTAATATAAAGTTTAATTATGTGCAAAGATTTTAAGATATAAATCGTCTTTATAAGTTATCCTGAAGTTGAACAATAAGCATTAAACTATAAATTTTATACAATTCAAAAAAGTAAAATGTTCGATTGAAGCTAGATCGTTGGATTTTCCCAGCGTTCAGTAGAGGACAATTTGTGTGTGTGTGCGGCACAAATCTGTTTCTCTATCTGGACCTTTTGTGCAATGTGCTTTTTCTTTCTTTTTTTTATGCACCTTTTGCAGTTTGTGTTGTTTTTTTATGGCGCATGGCCATGGGATTGAGAAAGATAGGGTATGCAATGTAAATGAGATTGAGAGGGAGTCACACTCAGAGTATACCCATATAACGAGTAGGGACACTCTCGACGTTTTCTTTATCAGTTCTTATCAGCAAGTATTTTGTTTTAAATTTGAGAAGTGGTAGACTGGCGAAGCAAGGCAAGCACGGGACAGCTAGTTATAGATAAATAGATAATTCTTTATTTCCAAAAAAAAACAAAGTCATCTGCCGAATTGACAATTAATGTTTAACGTATTCGCGAATTGTACTTATTGAATAACTTGGACTTTTAGATTAGTTAAATCGAAAATAACAATAACAATGACATAATGAAAAGGAATAAGTTAATCTAAAATTCAAGTGAACATTAAAATAAAAGTGCTGCAATAAGCTGAGATGCAATATTATTAAGAGCTTTTAGTTTAGCTAGGAAAAAAAGAAAAACAAAAAAAGGACTAGCCTTTAATGATGGTAGAAAAAGCAATTCGATCAGACTGCAGACCTTTTAATAAATTCGTGTCAATTAATGAACATATTGCGATAGTTTATGGCATGTGAGATGAAACGAATGAGCAACCTCCAAACGCTCCCTCAATTCAATAACCGCAGACACTAATCAGGCGTTAGAAAGCTCCGGGCAAAATACACAGTCTACGAATTTCTTGGAGTATCTGGCACACGCACCGCCGAAAAGTGCAGAACATCTTCCCGTTGGTTGAAATTACAAAGGGCGCAGAGTTTATGTCAGTTCTATGCGGCCTGTCAGCTCTAGCATTTGTTTTTAGAGATTGGATGTCGGTCTACCGAACACTACATAATATATTCTGCTCTAGCTTTCAGGTTTTTTATGTAGATGTAATAAAGCCCGGACTCCACATAGAGGGCATAACTCGGTGTATTAACAGGTAGTTTCAATACACGGTTTAAAAAGTATCGTTGGATTGCTTCTATCTCCTCTCAGTAATTATATCCTTACACTTCGTTTGCATCGCAGCTGTAAGCGGTAGCATAGAACACTTAAAGCTTAGAAACAGGATCGACTGAAAATAACATAGACCAAAGGGTATTAATTGCCACTTTAGCTGTAGCAGTTTTTTTCCCTTATACATATGTGGATTGATGTACAGATTATTAGTATGCAGAATTTTAAATTCGTTAACTACTTCGATGTTATTGCCATTCATGTCAATGTACCCTCGCTCCTGCCCACACGATTTTGTTTTCTAAACACCATTATCTTGGATTTTGTGGTATTAATCTTAAGATCCCATTTTGGAAAAGAATAACCAAATCATCAACATAGCTAATACCACCTGGCATACTCTGACAGATATCATCAATATACAACGAAAAAAGAACTGGGCTTTTTTTTTTTTTTGTCGGGGTGTGTGAAACTTTCTGCACTGGAGCACTCAGACTCAATACTGGTCCATTGTACTACCAGGCAGACACACCACATTTTACTGTGGGAATTTACTCGTTTTTCTAAGAAAAACGAGAAGGCGCTTCAATGATAAGGAGCTTAGGTTTACAGCACTCACCATATCCGCACCAAATACCTGCCACCTGATACGAGCAAAAGCAGGACAATCACAGAGGAAATGTTCCGCAGTGTCGTCGCTTTCTCCACAGGCTTCGCAGTTGGGGGTGTCGCTTAGGCCTAGCACCTTAAGGTGTTTGGCAAAAGCGTAGTGTCCCGTAAGAACGCCAGTAGTCTGTCTGCAGTCTTTTCTGTTGAGAGACAACAAGAATGCCGCGGATTTCCCACAGACGTCAGGGAGCATTTGCTTAGTCTGTCTGCACCCTGGAGAGTCATGCCAACGGCGATTGTGTTCAAAGGAAACCCAACCGTCAATGGAAGCCCTGACCGATGACGCAGGCAGACAGATTGCTGGTTCAGGTCCTGAAAGGTCCCCCTCTGAGCCTTGTCTACCAAGTTCATCGGAGATCTCATTTCCCGTGATCGCGTTATGACCCGGGACCCAGACAAGTTTAAGTGAATTCAGACTTCCGACCGAATTCAGAGATATCTTGCATTCACGTACTATTTTGGAGGTAGTTAAGGGTTTGAGTAAGGCCTTAAGCGCAGCCTGACTTTCGTTGCAGACGCTGATACTTCGCCCCCTCCACCTGTTCCTCGTAACATAGTCCATGGCCATTAGGATAGCATAAGTCTCTGTTTGGAAGACTGACGCATATTTGCCTAACGGAAACAAAAGTCTAACGTTATCGCTCTCCACGAAGACACCAGCACCAGATCCTTGCTCGGTTTTGGAGCCATCCGTGAAGATTCGACTGCATTCCCTTCCAGGTTCAGAGTCCGGCCAGAGCCAGTCCTGGACGCGAGGAAAGTCGACCTCGTATTTGCGCTTTAGCCGAAGTTCCGGTGTCATCGCATCAGACGGCATATCCATAAGACAGGAGTCGAAGGACAACCGTTGCGCAAGTTCATCAAAACTGCAGTGCGAGTTATACCAAAAGCCACCTCTTGTAAGACGTGAGATAGCCTTGATTGTACAGCCCATGATGTAAACATCAAGGGGCGGAAGGTTCAATAGTGCATCTAGGCCCGAGCCAGGCGTGCTGGGGAAGGCCCCCGTGCAGCCGAGACATACCTGCCTTTGGAGTTTGGCAAATGCAGCAGTGACGTATTTACGTGAAAGCTTATTCCACCATACAACCGATGCGTATGCTATAAATGGTCTTATCATAGCCGTATAAATCCATAGGACTCTTTTCGGTGATAAGCCCCATGTCTTGCCGAAAATGCCTTTGCACTGCCAGAAAACAGACAGCGCCTTGGCAGTCTTCAGCTCAACATGTTTGGACCAAAGAAGTTTGCTATCCAGGATGACTCCCAGATACTTTGCTTCATTGGAGAGTTGGATTGTGACGCCTTTTAGCATTGGCTGAGTCAAACCGACCAGCTTCATCCTTCTCGTAAAGAGGACAACCTCAGTTTTAAGAGGATTGACCGAGAGCCCATTCCTAGTGCACCATTCGTCGATCACGTCAAGGGCCGCCTGCGCCTTGGCGCATACAGTCGCTAGGCATGATCCAACAAAGAACTGGGCTTAGTATGCAACCTTGCGGAACATCAGTACTTTTGACGAAGGTTTTTGATCTGTTATTGCTATTTTGCCCAAACAAATTTCGTAAATTCTTACATACTTTGTCGATAGACCTAGTGTTGACAGTTTAAATAACAGAGATCTGCGATTCACAGAATCAAAAGCAGCATTAAAATCTACCAAAAAAATCTTTTTTTGCTCCTTATATAGTGCTTTGCTAAGGTGTTTAGGGTAAATATTTGATCAACCGTCGACAAATTAGCACGAAAACAAGCCTGAAAAATACTTATTGTGTTATTGTTTTCAATCCATCTGATCAGACGTCAACATAAAGTTTGGGTGAATAATTTTCTGAGGGAATTTACTATTTATTATTGCCTTATTTAGTTTCATTGTTTTGAGACATGCTCACAACTCCGACAATTATTCTATTGTCGAGTCAAGATCTGCAATACTGATATCCGGGGGGCCAAATCAAATGCTTTTCAATTAAAGTTCTTCACAAGCAAGAGTTTCAATACTAATTAACTACGGAACATTATTTTAACATTCACCTACGATACGGACATTGGCCCAAAGAGACTTAGAGTCCTTACATTACAACAACTTATTGGTGACGTTTTAGAAGGAGAGTGATTTTCTGTTCAATCAATTGTTTATATATCTTATTTGTATGGAGGTATAGCATTTTTAACCCTTCGTTGTTTGTTGTTCTAAACAACGTTAATGAATCGAAAGATTTATCTCTAATTCGCCTACACTCGTCATCGCACCAGCACATAGAAAGAGGGAATTTGTTTTAGGTGCTGGATAGATAGCGTTTGAAGCTTCTTCTGTAGTGTAGAAATCTAAATTTGGCAATGCGGTCAACAGACGACGTAGATTGTTTCTATAGCGAACAGCATTCCTGTCAACCTAATCGTTTTTTCACTCCGAACTACCTGCGCGCTGGCGGGTTTCGAAATATGTACTTTCTGATTTTATTTTAACTGAAACCACAAGGAGCTCCCTCAAAATCACTAACAACATTGAGCCATTCACCTTTAACTAGACAGTAATCTATAATTGAAAATTCTTGACCGGATACAAATGTGAAATCGCCCCTTGCATCATCCTTCGAGACCCCGTTCAAAAGTAAGAAACCGAAATCCTCCAATAATGGAATTATGACCTATTTTGGTGGGACATAACTCCAGAATTTGGTTGTGGAGTTATAACCCAAGTGCCATGTTTACTTTCTTTTGACTTTTTTGTTTTATGCAAAGAATTGGGTCCTCTCTTTTATTTTTGCATCTGGGGGGATATCTCCTTAATTTGCTTAATAAAACAAACGAATATTACATGTTCAAGCGCAATCCGAATGAATTTGTTCTTAGATTTTTAACTCTTGATGAAATTGGGATCCATCACTGTTAGAATAAAAATTAAAAAAACCTAGCTCTTCCAACCATTTGTGTGTCCTTATTTATATCATTATTATTATTATTATTTATTAAACTTTACTTAAATGTACAGAGTAGTTCTTAAAATTAGATCTAGCTACCTAGGCTTACGGCTAAGTTATATTTTTGGCACGTATGGAAGAGACCAACAACACAATTGTGTAATAATGCCATTTACTACCCACCAAGGAGTTTTGATAACCAATATTACTGCTATCTAAATCTCCCCCCATTCGTGTTTTTTTAGCTTCAATACCGCAGTGTCCTGGTACTAAAAAAAAAAAAAAGTCTAACATAAGCCTGCATCTTCTTCGACTACTTACCTTGTCGTGGTGGAGATGCTTAGTAAGAACCCGATGCTACCGGTGAGCGATTGCAGCAGGGCTTCCCAAGCTGTAAGGTCTCCGGAGGAGGGCTCCGAAGCTAAAGAGTAGTCAACCCAATTCCAGTGGTAGTGTGAGCGCAACGTAAACCGTGCCCAGGGACGGAAGGTTGAGGGTATATTCAACCGATAACGAGCTCCTTCAGGTGCCCTGGCAGGGCCTGTCGTATCCAGCCTTACCCCAGTAGAACCGGCAATGCTGGGGTGGACGTTTTCTCACCGGCTTACTCGTGGGACTCAGAATCTTTTAAAAATGAACAAAAACCAAACAAAAACAAAACTACAAAACGAAAAAACAGAACAACAAAGCACAGCAGAAACTTCAAGAGCTGGCTTACAAACACAAGACGTAGAGATACAGGACGGCACTGACGACCGATTTAAATACAGAGTCAATGACAGCTCAGAATCCGTGAATTACTCGGATTCCGAGACTGCATCAGTCAAAACAACGAACTCTGACGCGGAGGGTCCGACAAGCGCCGAAACGGCCAGCTGCAGTCGGAAGCCCGCACGTAAAAGAGGTGGACCCAGTTCCAATAAACACAAAATTGCCCGCTTAGCTAAGTTCCAGCTGAACCGTATCCTCGAAAAACCAGAGGATACATGGGACCATAAAGATAGGGACACGGTACGGTGGGCTAGAGACATGCTGGCGGAGAAGTCCGATCATCCTGAGACAGGGGGTCGTCCTCCTCCAGCCACACATGGCTCAGGCGAAACCACGTTAGCGTTGTGCGCCGTAAAAAGGGAAGCGACTCCTGAGCACGGGAGACCTACCCTCAAACACGGTGCACAAACTAATAGAACGGGGAAGGCCCTTTCTGTAACAGGAGGACCATCCCAATCCGCACCAAACAACAACAACAACAAAAAACTGAGCAGCTCATCTGCTAATAAAAAGGACTTTGCGTCTAAACGTCCTAGATCACAGGACGATACCTCCAAAACCCCGAAGAAGGCAAAGAGCGCTGAATCAGCGCACAGACCCTTCAACGAGGTAGCGAAGGATAATCTGGTCTTCGGCATCTGCGACTGGAGCAATGATGAGGGGAGAATTAGTGGCGAGAACTGGCGAACGCTGAAGACGAGACTGACTATTGACATTCTCGCCTTTAGCGACAGAGACCCCTCGGTACTACTTCCCACCTTCACAGACAACGGGTGGTACCTGAACGGCGCCAAATTAGTGAGGTGCTCCGATCAGACGTCGGTAGACTATTTAAAGGCAGCGATCCCGAGACTAACGAATCTCTGGGTCAATGCCAAGCTAAGTGTCGCTCACTGGATCGACATTCCGGTCCGCCCAAGAGCTCGCACTTGGGTACCCCCAGGACCTAATAAGCCGGATGAGATCCTCCGGCTTATTAAGAGCCAAAACCGGGATCTTCCAACCGAGAATTGGAAGATCATAAAGGCCGATGAACCGGAAGAGAGGGGAAGACTAATATCTTTCCTCCTCAACCAAGAGTCAGTTGAACTCCTCAACAAAAAGGGGTTCAAAATCTTCTACGGCATTCATACACTCTGGTCCTAAAAATCCATGAGAAGGACGAGAGACTTCTCGCAGGCATGGTATCCTCGCTAAGTAGTCTTGGCTTAGAGGCTACGCCCGAAAGTTCTTCTCTGGAAACAGACACGGCTGGAAACAAGACGGACGCACAACCCTCTGTATCGGGGGTTGCTCCTCCGCAAGAACCGCTCCCTAATGAGCAAAACAGTGGAGAACTGTCCTCTGAATCAGAGGACGGGGACACCACAGTCATAGAGATGCCGGTACAGCAATGATGCTCCGACTAGTACAGATTAACCTCCACCATTCCAAAATAGCTTCGGCTAATTTACTTCTCCGCCTGGAAAAAGGTGGGGAAGACATCGCCCTCATCCAAGAGCCATGGGTCACAAACAACGACCGCATATCTGGACTCAGGGCAAAAAAACTATTCCTTGTTCTATGCAAGAAATTCAGGTAAACCCAGAACTTGCATACTAGCAAAGAATAATATTAAAGCTTTCCTTCTTCCGAATTACAGCGACCCTGACTTCACTTGCGTGGGGTTAGATCGAGCCGGAAAGGGACCGCTGTGGATATCGTCAGCGTATCTCCCATATGACGAAACGGGAGAAGTTCCATCAAACACGATACGCAGGACGGTACAGACAGCGGCTGCTAGTAACACCCCACTGGTGGTAGGTGCTGACGCAAACGCGCACCACACCATATGGGGCAGCAGTGACATCAATAAAAGGGGTGAGTTACTCTTTGAATATATTATTGAAACTAACCTCGTAGTGTGTAACATAGGGTCTGAACCCACCTTTATAAACAGAATCAGGCAGGAGGTCATTGACCTGACACTGACCACCTGTTCACCTGATATAGTTATAGAAAACTGGAAAGTATCTAGTGAACTCTCATTCTCGGACCACCGCTACATACTTTTCAATCTAAAATTCGAGACCCCCCCAACGAAAGTGTTTAAGAACCCAAAAAACACAAACTGGCAGGTCTATAATTCTTTACTCAAAAAGAAACTAGACAGCTTTCAAATCAGACAGCCTAATTCCCCGAAAGAATTAGATGAAATGGTGAACGCAGTAACGTCTGTCATGAACAAGGCCTTTAATAAGGCCTGCCCCACCAACACAAAGAAGGAGGTAAACCCCCGTGGTGGACCTCAACGGTAGATTCTCTGCGCAGAGATAGCAGAAGTAAGTTTAACAAGGCCAAGTCTTCAAGAAACCCAGCTCACTGGGATAGTTATAAAGACAGCCTTAAAAACTACAAAAAGGTAGTAAAGAGAGCACAGCGAGAGTCGTGGAAATCTTTCTGTGAGAACATAGAAAAAACAAGCGACTCCAGTCGGCTGCGTAAGATCCTCTCAAAATCTCCACAAATACCTAGCGTCATACAAAGCCAAGCAGGAGTGTGGACCTCAACCAGCGAGGAGACCTTAGGCCTACTGCTGGATACCCACTTCCCAGGCAACAAAGTAGAGGTTAACCACCCTACACAGCACAACCACAGGGTCCAAATGGTTCCGGAGCATATTGCTGACAATCGCAAACTGGCGTGGGCGATTAATAGCTTCCTCCCATACAAATCACCTGGACTAGATGGAATTACACCCATAGAGCTACAGAAGAGTATCGAGACTCTCACACCCTGGCTACTGGTGATTTTCAATACCTGCCTAAAACTCAGCTTTACACCCACAGTTTGGAAAACGGTAAAAGTGGTGTTTATACCAAAATGCGGTAAAGCTTCACACTGTTCTCCAAAAGACTTCAGACCAATCAGTCTAACTTCATTCCTCCTGAAAACGTTGGAAAGACTTGTAGATTACTACATACGCTCAAACCTGAAAAACAATTCGCTTTCGAGGTGTCAACACGCCTACCGAAAAGGTTTTTCAGTAGAAACAGCACTTCATTCGCTGGTCAGCACTATCGAAAAATCGTTGTATCACAAAGAATACACGATGGTATCCTTTCTGGATATAGAAGGGGCCTTCAACAATGTCAATACAGAAGCCGTCACGAATGCACTCATCAGACTAAACGTGGACAACTGCCTCTGCACCTGGATAAAGAACATGCTAGGAAGCAGGCTGATCCAGGCGGAGCTTGGCAGCTGTCTGACCAGGAGGTCAATGTACAGGGGCACACCACAAGGAGGAGTGCTTTCACCGCTACTATGGATCTTAGTAGTAAATGAAATCATCTCCAACCTGGAGGAGGATGGATGCAAAGTGACGGCCTACGCGGACGACATTGCCATTGCCATAACGGGGAAATTCCCCCACACGATCAGAGACCTAATGGAATCGGCTCTCAGGAAACTATCCTCCTGGTCCATTAAGGTCGGGCTCAATGTTAACCCATCCAAAATCGAACTGGTTTTATTTACAAGGAAAATTAAGGTTCAGGAGATAACGCCACCTACGCTCAACAACGAACCACTAAAATTTTCCAGCCAAGCTAAATATTTGGGAACGATCCTAGATAGCAAACTCAGTTGGAAACCAAACATCCAAGACCGCATAAGGAAGGCTACGACTGCCATTTACACCTGTAAAAAGGCCTTAGGCTCCAGATGGGGTCTACAGCCTAAGATAACACACTGGTTGTACACGGCGGTCGTCAGGCCTATCCTCACATACGGTATCATAGCATGGTGGCCTGCAATATCGAAGCAACGCCACGCAACCGCCCTGGAACGAATCCAGAGGGCAGCCTGCATATGCATTACAGGAGCCTTGAGATCCACACCAACGGCAGCCTTAACGACTTTTTTAAACCTCCTCCCCATTGATATCTATGGGAAGCTGGTGGCCACTAAGGCGGCCTTGAGATTAAGAGAATCCAATTCGTGGAATAGCTCACACATTGGGCACAGCAACATCTTAACTGCTTACAAGATTCCCAACAATACAGATTACCTAATCCCAACACTGGATTTCAGTAATAAATACAAGACGGCCATCCCAGACCGAGCCAGCTGGGAAGACGGTCGTATCGTAAACAATGAAGCCATAGAAATATACACCGACGGGTCAAAGACAGCCGACGGCACAGGGGCGGGCGTGTTTTCAGAAAACCCCGCGGTTAATGTCGTACTACGACTGCCTGACCACTGCAGTGTATTTCAGGCAGAAGTCACAGCTATCCGCGAAGTAGCACGCAGACTCTCTATGAACCCGATAGATGGAAAAACTATCGTGATATACATAGACAGTCAGGCAGCAATTAAAGCCTTAGAATCACCAACAATAAGATCCAAGTTGGTAAAACAATGCCGCGAATCTCTTAACGAGATCGCGGTCAGATGTAACACTTCCCTGTGTTGGGTACCCGGTCACAGTGATATTCCAGGCAACTGCAAGGCGGACGAGTTAGCCAGACGGGGTTCCGCACAAGAACTCTCTGATAACAGAGAGACACCGGCGGTACCCATTCAGACACTGAAACGCAAACTTCTAGATAACGCGTTAATAGAGGCAAACAATAGATGGAATAGCATCAGTACATGTGTGTCCTCAAAGCAAATTTGGACCAAATACGATGCGAAGAGAACATCCAAATTTCTCTCCATCAGCAGGAAAGATATCAGCTCGGTAATCGGAGCAATCACCGGCCACTGCCTTTTAGGCAGACATGCCATCAGATTGGGAGCTCCCTCAAACGACTTCTGCAGAAGCTGTAGAGACGTCGAAGAGGAAGAAACCACCACTCATCTCCTGTGCAACTGCCCCGCACTAGCCAATTCAAGGAAACAAATCCTCGGCAACTATTTCCTCGATGATCTAAGTGATCTCAGTGAGACACACATTGGCTGTATCAGCAAATTCGTCACTAAATCCAAATGGTTAAACTGAACTAGGGGACGGATTGGTCGATAACTTGAGCCCCTCCCGCTCCCCTCCCGCAGATCACCCCAAACCTATTCCCCTGCAAAGGAAAAGAGATCTCACTGTAGTTAGATTGTATCAGTCACTTCAGTCAGAACTCCACTCCGAGGGAGAGACAGTAACCCGGCGGATCGACTGAAACGGTCTCCACCGGCCTGCTGCCTCTCCGCTATGCAGACAAAACGGGAACATAGTTGAGGTTAGATTGTAACAGTCACCAAACTCTGCTTCTCTCCCATGCCTCAAAACCTGCACCACAAACCTCCTAACTCAGTCATCATAATTCCAAATCGACTATCAAGGCCGCCCCTCCCTGCTCCCTTTCCGCGGAATGGTGTAACTTGAGGCTCGTACTGCAACAGTCGCCACAAGCCGCACCCACCCCCGCGATGCGTGTAGCGGGGTTGGACCACCTTTTGGTCACGCCCTCTAGCACAGTTTTGTAACCAACTACTTGACTGTGCAGCCGGTACACCCCGACCCCCCTCCAAGAAATGTAATAGCTTGCTCGGGATTGACTGTATCGGTTCCCTGGCACGGTATTGCCTGCAAAGAGAGTGAAGAGTAGTTTGAGGTTCGATTGTAACAGTCATCTCAAAAGACTCTTCCCTCCCCCGGTGACCAAGAGGCAATAGCTTCCCTCCGCGGCGCAGAATTTGAGATCGACCTGGGGTTTGATTGAATCAATCGCCTCATCTCGATCGCAACCCTTGGTTCGGATGTCGGGCGAAAGTCGCCTCTGCACTAGTCACTCTAACACATCGCAACCTATGCGAAATACAGCCCCTGACCCCTTCAGGAGAATCTTCCCCCCCTAAAAACCACTACCTCACAGGAGGCAATTATAGGGAACCCAGGAGGCCGAGCGATGACCGGCAGAACACCCCCCCCCCCCCCCTCTTTGTGGTATCACAACGGGCCGAAACTGCGGCCTAAGTGTGCCTGGGCTCACGCCCTTGCAGCCACCTTACCTAACCTAACCTAACATAAGCCTGCATAACAAGGTTGCATAAGTCGATACAATTGTACTGTTTTTCATACATTCATCTTTGCCTTAGTACACGAATATCAAATTCAATACTTTTGCTTTGTGACTTGATTTGAACATAAAAACATCAAAAATATTGGGCCTTAAAGCTAGTTTCTCCACCTGTTGGTATGTGCCGACTCCGAATGTCAAATTTGAGAAGCTTGGCTCGCTCGATCGCATAACTGCGCTTATAAATGCATCACTATACACGGTGGAAATGAAAGAGCTGTCAAACAATGAATATCTGATGGCTAACGTGCACCAACGAAGGCGAAGACAGTTGATGTTGTTTTTGTAGGCGTTAAAACTATTTGCGAAAGGGAAAAACAATTATCAGCGCATACTATTCAGAGTTATTTCACAGACTTAATAAGAAATTGATTAAAAAAACGTCCCCGTTAATAAATTTTAATAAGGGGCAAGAGAAGGGGATTAGAATTAAAAGGAGATATAAGATGTTTTCTTTTTTTAGTTCCTGGCAGAACCGGAATTGTCAAACAAGTTCGTGTTTCTTTATTAGCTCAGGCACATCAGACCGCTCAAACAGTGTTAATTTTTCCATTCAGAGCTTTTTTAGAGAGCACTCTGTAGGCTCAGAATAAATTGACTGAGCAGTCTGAGTAAAAAACTGAATACAGTTAAGGGCATACTGAAATGAAGGAAAATAAAGAAACAACATAAGGAAACTTTCTATTCCTATCCCCCAAAAAGTGAGCGTAGCGAAAATCTAAGTATGTATATGATAATCGCTAAGGATTATTATGGAGAAAACTATATTTTTGTTAAAAAAGCCCCTGAAAAGCGGGTGTGGCAAAAAAAAATTGTATGAAAGAATATTTAAGAACGACTTTATCTAAATACTTTGCGAAGAATAGGGCTTTCATTAGCCGATTTCTAATTGGTTTGAAGAAATGTTTCTATTAAAAGCTGCGTAATTTTATATTTTAGCATATTCCGCTTATTTCAATATGATTCTCGCCTTTTAATTGAGTTCTTGCAAGAATTTTCTTGCACAGAGAACTGGCTGTATTCGTTGAGTTGAGTTGTGGCGACAACTCCAAGATATTTGACTTCTTCGGAGTACTCTACGAATGTGTCGTTTATTGAGATTTGACCTAGGTTTAAATTTCTCCTTTTGGTAAAAGGAACAATGACGGTGTTACTGGGATTTATGGGAATGTTTTCCCTGATGCCCCAGTCTAGGGCTGTCTTAAGAGCATTTTGCATTTTTGAAGTAACTTCATTTAAGTCTTTGCCCCTAACAATGCCATCGGCGTACCTAATTGTAATGTTGCCTAAATTGGTCAGGAGGGTCACACCCCTTACGGCTGATACTGATACTGAGGTCATTCCTTACGAAGCAGTTATTCAATGACTTTCCAGCATCGCTTTGATCCATTTTATAGTTGGTTTGTCCATGTTTCTATGGTGCAAAGCATGTGAAATGGATTCATATCCAGTGTTGTTAATAGCACCCTCTATACCCCAGAAAGACACATAAAGTGATCTCTTTGCACCGGTAGGCGTTTTTTATCTCTGTTGTAAGTTTAAGCAGAGCGCCTTCCTTGGATTTGCCATTTTGGTAAGCATACTAATATGGGTGCAAAGGGGTGCTATTTATTAAGCATTCTCTAATATGAACGTCGATAATCTTTTCCATTGTTTTCAGAAAAAAACGATGTCAAGCTAGGACGATATGATTTAGGTAATTCGCCCGCTTTGTTTCCAGGTTTAGGTATGAATACCACGTTCACCTCCCTCCAGGTACATGGTATATATCCCCAGTTGAAGCTGAACCTAAATAAGGCAATCACGGAAGGTACCAAAAACTCCACTCCTTTTTGGATGAGGGTTGGAAAGATACCGCCTGTACCTGATGCATTGAATCGTTTAAATGAGTTAATTGCTTATTCGACCTTATTCGGAGTAAAAAGCGTTCCGGATAAACTGTATTGTTCCTGCTGAGGTTTCTTGGGATTGCACCCTCCGCTTTATGGTCATTTAAAATATCCATAATGAAAGGCCCTGATGGAAAGTGGGCCTGAAGCGACATTTTCAGCGTTCCTTCCCGGTCACGTGTGATTGTACCATCGGGTTTGATTAACAACTCCATGGCTTGTGCTTGATCCTTTGTAAGAGCTCTTTGGAGGCGTGTCACCTCAGGAAGGTTTCCCTTTTGGATCTACAGAGCTCTAAGTATAAGTCTGTGGGCACAGTGGGGCGAGGTTAGTGTGTTGGACTACTAATCTAAAGGTCTCAGGTTCAAATTCCGCCGTGCCCAAGTAACATCTTAAAGTTTTTTCTACTGCCCCACCTTTTGCGAACGTCTGACAAACATCCAGGAGTATATTAATTGTCATGAGAAGCTTCTCAAATTTGCCGTTTGGATTCGGCGTTAAATTGTAGGTCCCTTTCCACTTCGTATAAGCAAATGGTTGGAGAAGCAAGGCTTCAGGCCCTATTTTATTATTATATTAATGCCTAATATTTTCTTTTAACTCTAAGTATGTTGAGTTAATGGTGGAGAAAAAGAGAAAAGTGTTGTTTAACATTTAGCTCCTCGCGACAATTTTCATGAAGAAATGACCCATAGATATGAGATTCGCATCAAAGGTTATTCTCGCAACAGAGGCCTATTTCGACTTATACTCGGACGGCTTAAAACATTTGCAGCATCGCTGGGTTAAGTGGATCGAGTAAAAGGGAGATTGCGTTGAAAAATAAAATGTTTTTTTTTTATTTTATTGAACCGAATAATCGAGTGGCACTCGTACATCTCACATCTTAATATATGTATGTTAAGTTAGAACTTTCTTGATGTTCCAGTGCCTTCGTTATTTAATCAACCTACAATCATTTGAAATCCCACGAAGCCTTTAGTCGATGGCACATTTATGTACGTCAATCTGCAAGCAGTACGTCACATACACACTACATTATTATGTTTCATTCCCTTTAAGTTGAAGGTCATGAGACGTTTAGTAGACGATATTGGTTTATTATCAAATTAAGCGTAGAAATAACATCAGAAGGTTATTCATTTTTCTTTTTTAAGAATCACTAGAGTGATTATAAGCCTCCCACTTCACTGCATTTGCATTTATACTGACGCGCCTGTTGGCGTATACTGTTCGCCGGTTCGACCTCAAAAAGGAAGGTTATTAATTAGTTTAATTAAATAGTTAGTTACATTATACAGGTACCAACTATTGCATAAGTCTTACGAAGGACACGCCTTGTAATTATCCACGAATTGGCACGTGTTGCAAATGCAAAAACTCGCAAACAATAAGAATCAATAAAGAAAGGAACAACAAAAAACAACAACCAAAGTCGTCTTCAAAGTAGCTATGTAGGAACAACATCTCGGAGAAATAGAGTAAAATAGGTATGATATCATACTCAACAGTAACCATTTTCTACGTCAAATGTCACCATGACCGTAAATACAAACTGTCACGCAAAGGCAAAAAGAAAGAATGGAAAATCACACAAAGGGTCGGCAGCTTAATATCGATTTTTAAAAACGAGGAAAAACGGGCTAAAATTATAAAAATTTAATTAGGCTTACCTGAACCGCTTAGTTCTTTTTACTCCAATTATACGATCCGTTATAATAAAATAAAATCAATATAAATTTTATAGCACACATATTTGGTATTAAGTTCATCGCAGATGAATGGCAAAATTACAAAGGATCAATGGTTCTAATTTCGGTAGAAAATGTTAAGCACGACAGATACTTTTCAATAGTATTTAAAAACAATTGTAATGTTTTTCGAAAGAGTTAACTTATTTGGATAACAAAATTCACACACACAAATTAAAATAGAAATTCCCGATGAAATATAACACAAAGAACAATTAGAAAAATCATTCTTTCTTTTGTCAGTATATATTCAGAACTTTTTTTGTTGGGTTTGCAGAAAACACGTCCGCCAAAGAGTGGCGTCCGGTGGTTAAAAGAAGACTGCAGTTTCCATGAAAATGTTCGTAATTTGACTGAAATGGAACTTGGCCAATATCGTGGTGGACTCTCTTTTGACACAAGGATAAGGTTCTTTTTGGTAGGCATGCGCAGTTTTGATGAGTGGCTCTTTTGTTGTAAACTGGTAGATGGATCATAGTAAAGGATGAATGACGTTGTGGGCGTGTACACGTAAATGTGTACGGTTTTCATTTTATTTTTATAATTTGTGTCTGTTAAAGGTATTTTTTGGTACCTTACTTAGTATTAAAACAGATTTTTATTAATACAACTTGAATCTTGCGAATGCTCGTATTCTTTATTTTTGACATTGCACACCTCTAGGTGCATATGTTATGAAGAAGTTAGTAGATACTCATACTCGTAAGAAAGTTTTTTTGTGCATTTGTTACATCCTCCATAGAAAGCGTCTAAATAACTTCGGGAAATTTTGTTCATATTTTTAACTTCCCAGTGGAAGTTCTTGTAATGGGGCCGATTTTGTGAATCGCGGATTTTAACATATCTTCACGTTTTAAGGTCACCAGAATCCAAATCCAACGTTTTTATAGAGATGTCTCTGTTTGTGTATGTAAGTATGTGCGTTCGAAATTATCTTTCGCTGCGATTATCTCAAGAACCAAAGATGATATTGACATGCGACCAGGTTTATTCGAAGCGTAATTACGTAACTCAGAACTGATTAAGTTTCCAGCGAAATCGGTACAGCCGTTTTTTGTTAGTAAATAAATAACTAAAATAATTTGCCTTTATTTGTACTATTTATTGTCATTTGTTATTTAGCAAATCATTATTACATTGTGCTCCGTTATTTCGCATAAATATAAATTTACAGGTCTCCGTGTTCATAACAATGGTTGCATTAATATATGTATGTATATAACACTTTGCTGTTATTAACAACATTTAATTTCCATGAACAATATTAAAGAGCATTTTTTAATATTAAATAATTCTTAACCATATCTTGTGGTTAACCACATTTCACAATTTCCCACTAATCGCATAAATCATACTGATCCCACTGGAAGTTAGTCGTGTGGACCTTTCGGGTCGCACCCAGACCACTTTTTTCGTATTCGTTGCATGCTTCTCCAGATATGACTTTTTCACTTCTTAGTTTACTAGGAAAATTTTACTTTAATGATCCATACTAATACATATTATAAATGCGAAAGTAACTCTGTCTGTCTGTCTGTCTCGCTTTAACGCCAAAACTACTGAACCGATTTAAATGAAATGTGGTACACAGATAGTCTAGAGCCTGAGAATGGACATAGGCTACTTTTTACCTCGGGAAAATGCTTCATAAGCTGTCCAGAGATCTAAGCTGATATCTAAGAAAAGCTGTAACTCTCGAATGCTTTCTAGCTCCTAGCTTTGGAATGACTCATCCAAATGAAATATGATTTTTTTAATATATCTAAAGTTCAATAATGTGCAAAGATTTTAAGATATAAATCATCTTTGTAGGTTATCCTGAAGTTGAACAATATCTAAGCATTAAACAATAAATTTTGTACAATTCAAAAAAGTAAAATGTTCAATTGAACTAGATCGTTGGATTTTCCCAGCGTTCAGTGGAGGAATATTTGTGTGTGTGAATGTGCTTTTTCTTTCTTTTTTTATGCACCTTTTGCAGTTTGTGTTGTTTTTTTATGGCGCATGGCCATGGGATTGAAAAAGATAGGGTATGAAATGTAAATGAGATTGAGAGCGAGTCACACTCAGAGTATATCCATATAATGATTAGGGACACTCTCGACGTTTTCTTTATCAGTTCTTATCACCAAGTATTTTGTTTTAAATTTCAGAAGTGGCAGACTGGCGAAGCAAGACAAGCACCGGACAGCTAGTAGGTACATATTTGTCTTAATTTGTTGGTATTACATACTCCTATTACTCATTTAAACATCTCTTTAAAAAACATACGTTCCTTCTTTGCTCCTCCTATATATATAATTTTACGAGGCTTTTTTCAATCTTTCATCGTGCGCTAGAACTTGGCACGCTTAAAAGATTCAATCGCTTCAAAAATTAACAAATTCGAAATGTCACCGTCAATGGCGCCCGCTACAGAGGAATGATGAACGATTTTTTGTTTCCAAAAGTGCATAAGCATAGTCTGCAGTACATTTGATATAAGTCACAACAACCGGCAGTATGGGTCGGCGAAACAATAAAATTGAGGCAAGTTTATTATATAATTATCTCCTGAAAGCGAACAGTCAGTAGACTGGGGTCTCATCACGTAAAACAATGATAATCAGACGATATCGTATTGACGATGGTTTTACATCATGTGACCTCTAAAATTCTGCTTTACTTAACAGAGAGAACTGTCAAATACTGTCGTCTCGACGACTGAATTAGGGCGAGAGCTAAATCGTTATCGTATTGCACTTTTTGGTGTTTTAAAAAAATTAACATACATATTTGCAGATTCTTAGCAAAAATTAAAATATAATTTAAAATAAATGTTTAGACATTCGAAAGTTTTGCTTTTGCAAACGAGTGAAGAAAAGAGTGGAGATCAAGTAAATTTACTTCGAAAGTTAAGATCAAAAGAGTATCTACATACTTGGAAAATACATAAATTTGTTTTTATATTTCCTTTTACTATACTTTACTCAATTTTTGGAACTACACATGTTTCCATTATGGATTAGATATGGTATTGCAAATATGGTATATGGCATATACTCGTAAATGGCTGGTATGCCCTCGAAAGTTGGTTGCTCACACCATATCGTTCATCCAATGATCTCCAAAAACGCACTTTAATAACGTGCGTACGAAGGCACGAAACATAGTCGAAAGGACAATTAATTGCCATTTATAAGGGTATATTGATTTAGGCGATGCAGAAATCTCCAATAGATCGTCCGAATCCGATATCTCCAATAACCGCATGAAATAACTGGTAGAGAAATTACGAGATGATAAAGTAAGCATTCTTTACTTAGTGTTAACATATTTTATATATTATAAATGTAAACTTAAAACAAATGCACCTTATATTAATCTTTTAAATATAATGAAATAAACAAATGTAAACAGCCTACAAATAAACTTGAAATATGTATTTTTCTGTACTGCTGGTCACTTTATTCATTATTCTCAGATTGTTTTATGAATCTTATCGTCAGGAAATTGTGTACGAATTACAAATGATATTGGTTTTAAACGAAAAGAATTTCAAAATGCACTAAACAAATGATCTTTCTAATGATAGAACGAACTTTCTTTTCGATAGAATGTCAAAATACAAATATTGTGAAGGACTTCTAAATGAAAAATTTCCTCGGATATGTTCCTTACAATTAAGTTGTACCCAACATTACTGTCGAAGAAGTAAGGAAGGCGGTCAAGACTAAAAAAAAAAACGTAAAGCAGTTGGGCCAGATGAGATACCCTCTGATACCCTTGTGGAAAAAGATGGGAGACATTGGGTCCCAATGGCTTATGATTCTCATATCCAAACTGATGAGAGGCGATCCAATGCCTAACCAGTGGAGGGAAAGTTTTCTTCTTCCTTTGTACAAAGGAAAAGGCGATACGCGAGACTGTGGATCTGTTATAATTCGCGCTAAGACAACGAGGGGTTCCAGAAATCTACGTACAGATGATCATGGACATGAACGAGCGACTAAAGACAAGAGTAAGATACCCCGTTGGCGTCAGCGAGGCGTTCGCAATTAAAATCGGTGTACACCAAGGAAGCGTCTTAAGTCCCTTGATATTTAGGTATCACAGTTCTTGATTATCTGCTAGAAAGAAAAGTGACGGACTCCAAAGTGCATCAGTTATTGTTTGCTGACGATAGAGCCATGATTATAGAGGATAATGGGAAAACAGAATACTTGTGCTGCTCGTTCTCTGATCTACCCCGACCTATTCCAGATATTTATATGAATGGAAGAGTTTTTACCAAGTGCGGCAAGTTCAAATATCTGGGATTTATGAGCTGTGATGACGACAGCTTACTTAAGCTAAGCTGAAAGCAAGACTGCACCGCAGTTGTGTACCCGGCGCTCACATACGGTTCGCAATGTTGGACAGCGTACAAGAGCTATGAGGCAAATTAACGGCAGCTGAGACCAAGATGCTTCGCATGACAGCAGGAGTCACAAAGATTGATCGAATAAGAATTTCCAAGATCCGAGGAAGCCTTCACGTCAAAGAACCAATCTCGAACAAATGCAGCTCAAGCAGATCAGTTGGTACTGTCATGTTCAAAGGAGGATCCTACAAACCCTGTCAAAAAGGCAATATCAATCAACGTTTCCATACAAACGCGAAAGAGAGGCAGGCCTAAAAACTCCTGGATCACACAAACGCAGCAACACAGCTTTTAATTGGCCTCAGTGACGAAGTGATTCAAAATCGGGAGGCCCGTGGATATTTTCTGAGGTCGAACCAAACCCTACAGGCGGACCAGTATTGATACAGTTAAGTGGGACGGTTATGATCCCTTTAATCCTGATCATGGCCTCACCGCCATTAATGGAAAAAGAAGCAGAAGTTAAAATACTGATTTTTCGATTTCGACAAACTTTCGATCGAAATCGCATGTCAAAATAAGCCATGAACAACAACTTGTATTTTTGAAACCGGAAAGCCTGCCGATGTTTATTTAGGTCGGGCAGGCGGTCGGAAAAAACAGAACGTCATATGTGCTGGCGATCATCTTGCATTGGGTTAGATCTGAGTTTTAAAACGTTTTAAATGGACTTTAGAAGCTCACTGCAGTAAAACAGAAAACAAAGTTAATGAGGTTTTTGGCATTTTAATATCTCTTTCACAGGTTTAATACACCAGCATCTGAGCCAACGCTTTACGAGGAATATTGTTTAAAAAACGTTTTTAAAACGCACCGATCGGCGACCATAGCTTGGTCTCTCAAACTGTCCTCACAGTAACCAGTACGAGTGCAATATCTAACTTATTTTTAAGAGACAAATAGTACTTGTTTTAAATCATTTTTAATTTCCCAAATCAAAATAAATAAATAAACAAGCGGCGTTCCTACAAATTTAATAATTATAAATTTGTCTAAAGTTTTCCATGCTTTCCCGTAGCAACCTCCTGCGTCGGCGTTTTAGTTCCTGATTGCGCACATCATTGCTTTTCTTTTCTTTAGTAGTCAATGTATTGGTTTTCTTTTTGTCTGGTAATCTAACTAAAGTTCCACCTTCTGTAGTTATTTTAGGTAGTTTAAAGTTGTCCAAGATGGACTTGCAAACTTTTATTTGTTCTTCCCATATCTTCAGTTTGTTCCTACCGTCTTCCAAAACATCAACTTTTGGTTCTTCCTTGGTAAAAGTCGTATTCGCACTTTTAATTGGAAATGCCAAATCGTTTAATAAATTTTTGTTCGTTGTCTTTGGCTTTGTAGTCTTTGAGCTATTTTTCGCATCGCCATAGTCGGGAAGTAGATCTTCTAAATCGCCAATGTCTTGTAGAATATCAACTGCGCTATCTCGGATAGAGGCTATGAGTAAATCGATTTTATTAGCAAAATTTCCTTTAACTGAATCAAGATTAGATCGATTATCCTTATCTGAGCTCAACTGATTGTTTTCCTTCTCTGAGATGAACAATTCATTTGTTTCGTCGTCATTTTCTGTGTCGTAGAAAATGTCCTCATTCCAAATTGGAGATATAAATAAAAAAATGTTAAAAAAAACATAAAATATATCCATTTGGTTGGAAATAATAAAAATTGTTTGACAGATTGAGCTTGATAGACGAGTAAATTCGACTTAATTCAAATTTTAAACCGATTTTGAATTGTGATTCGTTGATGCCAAAAGTACATAGTTGGAGTAAGTAGATAGTCTCAGACAGCGTCAATTCACTAAATTAGACTTATATATATACATACGGTACGGAGTACCACTTGATTAAGGACAAACAATTTTTTTTTCGAAAATGTTACCATATTTTTAAAACCATTTACTTATCGTGGAAAACCCTTTCGCAAAATGAAAGAAGGACATAAAGCGATCATGTTGTAAAGTGAATTCCCGGTAAGGTTGGATTTTTTTAATTTTAAGCATTTTTTTCCAATAAGGTCTTAAAGTATACCTCATTTTTGGAACACCTGATTAAGGACAAATGCTAAATATACCTGTTACACATTTAAAAGGTAAAAAAACACTAAAGATGTGTTTTGAAATAGTTTTAAGTTTAAGCCGACGTAATGTGTAAACGCCTCAAGCCGTTCTGCAACACACTAATCGGCACGTAGCAGTGTGGCTTCCGGCCCGGCTGATCAACAAAAGACCAAATGTTCACACTAAAGAAAATACTTGAAAAGACTAACGAATTTCAGTAGATCCCTCCAACTACTGGGGGAGCGGGCGACATGGGCATCATCGGCCGTTCCCAGCGTGCTGCTAATGATCAGAACAGGCGAAATTGGTTGGTCTTGAAATTAATGAGGACAAGACTAAATACATGCTATCAAAAACAATCAAACATCTGCCCACCGCCTACGGCAAAACGTCACTGCTGATAGAACTAACTTCGGGGTAGTTAAGGAGTTCGCCTTACCTTGAAGTAAACATCAACTCCACAAATGACACCTAAGTGTAGATCCGACGGAGAATTACTTTCGGAAACTACTTCGGTTTGGCCAAAAAAAGTTTGTTTTGAACCCACTCCTCACTCGAAGAACAAAATGCATGCTCTATCGAACCTTAATCCTGCCAGTCCTGCTCTATGGCGCCGAGTGCTGGACGATAGGTTGGAAAGGGGAGCTAATATTGGGTTCTTTTGAAAGAAAAATACTTCGTCGGATATTTTGTCCTGTGTGCGAGGAGGACGAATGGATAAAAAGATACAACCGCCAACTCTATGAGCTGTACCTAGATATGGATGTAGTTCAAAAAGCTAAATCACGTCGATTTCATTGGCTTGGCTACATTGAGCGAATGGACAATACGCTTCCCGGAACGCTTGACCTGGACTACTGAAAGCAGCGTAACAATTTCAAAACGGCTAGTTCTGTTCCCTTTTCTGTTCCCAATAGGAAAAATTAAGAAAACTTCGTTCCAGTATGAATTTGTAGGTATTCGCAGTCATTATTAACCTTTGAACAGCCAGTTCTATTGTGCCGTTAAAGCTTATTTCTCCCGTACCATTACACGTATTGGTAGATGTAATGCATCCTTCCTGAAATCATGTAAATAGAATTGTATCACTCAGGTCTGTCCAATTAAATTTTTTTTTCGTCTTAAAAGACCACGAAACGCCATACTCCCGACTCCACCTTGTGTATTTACTTGCAATGTCAAGTCGCTGACTCCTATACGTGTTGCATATTGCATTCAGTGGTGGCTTCTTCTTCATTTTTTTGTGCTGAAAGCTTGGGTGGATTTCTGTTACACACGGTAAACAGGCCTTCTACTGGCCTGAATCCCATGTTATCTAAGCCTTGATTTTTACGCTAGAGAGCCTTGAATTGGAAGCAGTTCTACTATTGCTCGCCGTTCTTGAGATTTTGTCGCCTTGCTAACATGTCATTTGCGATTGTTACAATTCAATAGTTTTCAGCATCTTTTCTTGGGATATAGATTCCCTATGCAAAATCTATTGATTTCCCATTTTTATTGGCACTTTTAAATTTAATGTGGAGTGAATAAATCGGACCTAAATGATTTGGTATAGAGTAGTAACAAAATTCTGAGTACTTTGATCCTCTGACTTGCATTTTCCAAATATCAAATGGAACCCAATAAGTTGATATTGATTACATCCGAAGCCATGAATTAAGCATGCTAATTTGGAAATTCGATTTCTTTATTCGAACGAATAAACATTCTAACGAATGGCTTCTTCTTCTTTCTTTTTATTGACGAGGTTATGATCTGGACTAAAGGAATCATACCCCTCCCACTTCACTGCATTCCTACTGGTTCGAATCTCTAAATAAGCATGAAAGTCGTCACTTTACATTCAAAAGCGCAATAAATAATCTCCTGTTTGGAAACACTCGATTGTGACGGTGAGCTATATAATCGCTACGATCGAGGCAAAGTATTTAAGCTAATACCTCATGTCGGTATTCGTTTGTGTGTCTCCTTTGAAAACTCAAGAACCGCTTGACGGATTTTGATACAATTTTGTGAGTGTGTTCATTACGGTGGCTGGATTAAGTTAGGTTTGTTTACAATTAACAAAACGTAAAAAGAACACTTTAAGTGATAAAAAACAGAATTGTTTCCAAGTAAGCAATAAAAAAATAAATTGTCAAAAAAATAATTTTTAGAAAAAATAATAACATTATACATTTATGAATTCATTGCTTCGATCGTAATATTAAAAAGCATTCGCACTTAACCAAGTCTTAGCCAAGTTTGAACACCTGTCTGTTATAATAATGAAATTATTTTTAAGAAAAAACAATATGCATATACATACATTTAGGAAATTTAAATAGCATTGTCGGTTCTTCATCTAAGCTTTGGTCATGTTGAACTCCAAGATATGTAGGAGAAAAGAGTTAAATCGCTAAACGCTATTTGACTCAAAAAAGGATGCCGACAAGACGCCAGTCAGTCAACTTAGCGGAACCACGTACGTGAGCGGGCTAAACCGTGCGGAGAAAAGGATTACATACTCTTACGTACGAAGAGTAACACCCAAACACTTTTTTCGATTCGAAAAAGTAAGCTGACATAGGCTCCTGCCAGACAACGATACAACGTTCGCCAGGTTTTTATACGTATACGAATATTCACGAAAGCAAGTCTCAATTTTATTATTTCAGTGCCCTTTTCTTATTATAACTTTTTAAATTAATTATTCTTTTTACTATTTATCCTTGTTACCGAACTAGTATGAATGTTTTCGGGGTGGTCAATTTGTTTAATAACCGAACCATTTTTAAGGTCTAAGCTTACTCTATTACGACATCAGCGGATACATATATGTATTTGTTTGACATTTCAAAATCGCAAGTAGAAAAGCAATGAAATAAAGTTTCTTTTTTATAATAAAATTGCATTGACAACATTCTGTAGCATATAAAGAAAAGATCTAAAGCCGATTGTTCATGAAAGTGCTCTAACGGTGTGCTAAATATGTAAATAAATTGTCAGTACAGGCAAGATAGGATGTTTGTCTCTCAGTCTGCTTGCAATGACTTACATAAATCGGTCCCTCTTTAAAGCTCTCACAGGTTTGCCGTAGTGTGTATGATAATTCGCCATAACTCAGAGAGCAATTCTTATAGGGTTACCATATTCCAATTTAAAATACAAATATTGCGGAACGAAATAAATTCCGTTTATCTTTTTCCTTTTCTGGAAAGATAATAATATGCGCGTTTTTTTAAGGGTAACTCCAGTAGAACAACAAAATATATAAATTTCGTAACACAAAAAAAAAACCGAAACGAAATATATATCACTGTAATCCAATTTATTCATTATAAATATTGTAAAACATAAAATACTAATTTCTAATATCACTACTCAACTAATCCGATGAGTAATTACTGCTACTGCTCTCGTTATTTAGGTCTATTATTAACCTTTCAACTGCTTCCTCGGCAAAGACGTACATTTCCCACATATTTGGCTCAACAACCTGTTCAACGTGTTGGACACATCGATGCCATTTTTCCTTGTCAACCCTTGTAAGTGCTGTCGTTAGTAAGTCTCTTATTTCAGCCATTTTAAATGACTTGTTTTGGCTTGCTACAAACCCTTTCACTTGAGCCCAAACCAATTCTATTGGATTAAGGTCACAGTGATAAGGCGGCAAGCGAAGCACTTTATGTCCCGCATTTTGAGCCATTTCATCCACGACGTATGTTTCATACTTGGCTTTGTAACGTTTAACGATTTCAAGCCAACCCATTGTATGATTGCATCCCTACCTAACTTGAGATCTTCCTTTTGGGAATTTCCGTATTGATTGGCAAAACAGGCGTCATTCATCGGAAAAACAAAGACATCATACAAACAGGTACATAATGATATGAAAGGATGTATTTACTTTTTTTTTATTTAAACAGTTTGCGACATAAACTCAATCAGCAAGATTTTCTAAAAACATTTCCCAGTCCTTTCCGCTATAATGTATATTGTGAAAGGTAGACACAATCAGGCAATTAGAAAACAAAATTATATAACCACGACGTAATGTCATATACCTAAACAGATGGTAAAAAAAACTGCAGTTGTGCAGCTGTACAATATTACAATCAAATTAAAATCGAATGGCAACACCCCACGTAATAATTCGTTCTCAAAAGCACCAAAACCGAAAGTTCTTTGACAAAATCAATAGAAAAACCCTTAATGATATGCTTCATTGTAGAGATGGTAATACTCTTCTGATGTGCTTCAGTCACACACACTGCTTATTTTGGTGGATGATAATAGCAAGCGAACACAAGACGAGCATGCTCATTACCATTCGGCTGTGTGGGAAACTGGTTGTGGTGGGTTATATGCGAATTTTAGGAAAATTACAACAACAATTCCTTGGTATGACAGTGGTTTGGTTTTTATTTCAGTGGCAATTCTTGCGTTTGAGTGCCGTGAGAGTATCTACAGGCACTACTGGTAGAAAAAAAGCTCCTCCATAAGTCCTGTACTGACAATTTTTGTTAGATAAAGTATAGCTAATTAGCTATCGCGCAAATGCTATCGGCTCGACCACAGTGTTTTGACGTTTCTTGCGTTATATGAAGTAAATATTGAATCGTCGTAACGATATCATTCAGACGCCGATGAAGCATTGCTATCGAAGTCGATGTCGAAAACGAGATCGTCAACCTTACGGGATGATTGGATTACTTCGATTAAACGTAATCAAAATATGAGATACGGAGTTCTTGATGACCAAGAATTGACATCACGATTCACGATCACATCTGCAGCCGCTGGCTCATTGAAAACTTGTCGTTTACCTCTGTCTATTTTATACACACCATCAGATTTGTGTCGTGGAGTGCTTAAAGCAAGCAACTATACGAGCAGAAATTTGCTGGCACATATAGTGCTCTAACAGGCTCATCATTTAGTACATGTGTTAGTAAGGACATACACATTTGGTGGCGATGGTGCAGTGGGCAGTGTGTTGGCTTGCCGAGTTTTAAAAATTTTCTCGATGAATATATATGTAAGATTATTTCGTAAAATAGTTTTTAGGCCGAAAGGCAATAATTATAAGGTTATAGTTAAGTTTAGAGCGTCCGCATTAGGACCAATAAATAAGAATAAGTATCCTGTTAATTTTAAGCTAGATTTAATCATTTTTGTCTAGTATGTAAGTATATACAATTCACTTCCTTCCCATTTTCTAAGGCATCATCAGATCATGCATGCAAGAAACAGGAGATTTGCAACAGTGGATCTGTTACTTAAGGTACGATTACACGGTAATTTTTTCGAGTCATTTAAATGACGCTGTGACGTCAGGAAAAAATGTCGCATTAGAGAGGCATTCAAGCTACGATTCGTCATTGGTCATTTGCGAAAAAGTGGCGATCACACGAAATGACTATCATCGTCATTTTTGTCCCAAAATCAAATGACGGACACTGCGAGTCATTTAGAATTTTCCGTTGGGATGTCATTAAATGACGATCACACGGTAATGACAAAATGATAAATGTCACCTTTCTTATTATTTCTATTTCGTAATGAACAATGAGAAAAATATAGCTACTGTCATTTAGTGTTTGTCTCTCTCATCTAAAAAAAAAAGTCAAAAAGAACTTTTGCGATGATGGAGGAAATTGCGGAGACGGCGTATTTGGCAGCGTGTGTGCTGGAAAGCAGTGAAGACGGCCTTGATTACGAGCCAACGCGACGAAAGCGGAGTATTTGCCAAGCGAAGTGGTTGAGCCGTCGCGAGAAGAGGTTTTCCAGGTTTGAAGGACCTTTTTTGTTGTTGCAAGGACCTCTCAGTAAAATAACTGTTATAGTGCGTACCAAAACAGTTGGCCATTCTACTGCGCAGGTCTCTTAAAATGTGTTTTACAATCTCTTAAATTGCAAAAACAAGCATAAAGAGACGAAAATGGGCGGAGCCATAATAAAAAACCACGTATACCCTGCCTTGTGTTCAAGATCGCTGTCGCGATCTCACTGAGGGTGGTTTCTTCATTTTCCTTCTTTTATACTGAAATTAGGAGCGGAGGAAAAATATAGACCATTATATGTCAACTTTACTTGGAGGCAAATATATTGTTTCGTTTTTTGTCTTGTCGGTTCTTTGTAGGAGTATGATGTGATCACGGTAGGATAGATTAAGCAAAACATTGCACATGAATTGATTGTGTGACTGTGTCTGTATGAAGGTGTACGGTTTTAGATTTAAACCCTATTTGCTCATTATGCTTTCGTTGATCATTATTAATTGTGTCGTGCATATTAATCATGTAGGTACTGATATTGGCACGCAAAGTAAAGTAAATTGCAGTGTCACACCAAATTTTTTTTGTTTATATCATTGAATTTGGGCGAGGTAGGTAAATTTTACAATTTGGGAATTTTTTGGAAACGTAAACGATTTTATGCCCAATAACAATAGGCACGATTTTCTGTCACAAAAAAGAGGATGGGGTATTAAACGGTTCGTTAAAGACAAAATGGTGAACGTTCTTGATTCTTCAATAATTTTTTTTAAGAAATGCAGTTTTTAAAACTTATTGAACTACCCACCACTTTTAAATTTGCAACCTTGATTAAAAGTGTAAATTATAGCGAGATAAAATTGACGATGAATTGCAAATATAAAACAGATTTACAGCGAGCAGCAAAACAAAACACCAGTATACCAAATGGGTGGTTCGGTTTGGTTTGAATTAAGAAGTAAAAACACACACGTTTTAGTACTAAGATAAAAATATTTATTGATTTTACTACCTATATATGAAATAGTTAATATTAATGTATATTAAATTGAATTCGAAGAACTGTCAGTTTCATAATCGGTTGAAGAATCATCTCCTGGATTGATAATTATTGCATCCGACATTGTGTCCCACATCTGCTCGTGTGAAAAGTATTCCTCCTCTGTCCTTATAATTTTTTCACAAACTTTGCGCCAATCTTCAACTGTTATTTTTGAAAATTCTTCTTCAGCTAGTTTCTGAACATCCGATAATCTAAACGTTGTATTTCGGCTTCCGACTCTTCCCTTGACTGTTGCCCAGATCTTTTCAATAGGGTTGAGATCTGGATGATAGGGTGGCAATCGTAGTACTTCGTGTCCCGCGCCGTGAATCATATCGTCAATCTTATGCTTGGGGTGGTGATTAGTCCGATGTCGCTTTATAAGGTCATAAAGTTCGACTTTGAGCATTTTTGAAGAATGCGGTATATTGTTGACGGAAAGCCATTCTAACATCTCCGATTTAACGGAAGCAGAAGTGATTTGCTTGTGTTCCCATTTGTTGTGATATGATGCGTTGTCCATTACAATAACCGATGGTTCCTCTAGGTTATTTAAAACTTGATCCTTCATCCATTTGGAGAAATTTTCAAAATTCATCTCATCGTGATAATCTCCTGTTTTCGACCCAGATTTAAATAAAAGCAAGGCATTATTCACGAAGCCCTTCGCTCCACCTGCATGCGCCATTATCAGCCTTTGGCCTTTTGAAATTGGCGCCTTTAAACCTTGACTGGTGCCGTCAGTCCATGCCCTTGGCCTTGTGTGAGAGCTGTGAATATAGCTCTCGTCCAAATAAATAATCTCATATCCTTCTGACCTGTACTCCCGCACCTTCCTCAGATATTTCACTCGTAAAAGTTTGATTTCATTTCTTTCGCAAAGAAATTTACGGTTGTTCTCCGTTTTCCTATAAGAAAATCCATTTCTTTTTAAAATCCTATGTAGCGACATATTGCTTAGGTTCAGCTCCAAATCTTCCTGCACCCGTTGTCTTAACATTTTTAATGTTATCATCATTTTTTCTTCAATGTGGAAGTTGTATATAATTCGCCGAACAGCTGTGATACCAAATTCGTCCAATCCAGTTTTCCATTTTGTATGTGGTACTCTTTTAGTTGGAGATTCAATAGCGCCTTTCTTCTCATATTCTTTAATTATCCTTCTTATTGTTCGGGCCGAAATTCCCGCAAACTCCTCTGTCTGTGAATTTGCGTATGTGATGGGATTATCTATACATAAATTCCTAGCTTCTTCAATTTTTTTGTAATATATCCTAACAACGATCTTACGTCCTAGACTTCCTATTGGTTTTCCTTTTCTTGAAAGATCCATGACAATTTATTTTATTTTAATAAACTTATGTCCTAGCAATGCTTTTGTTTTCGTGAAAGTGAATTCCAAATAGGAAATCCATAATATATATGCGTTATCTTAAAATAAAAAACTCTAAAAACCAAGCAACAAATTTATTCCTTGCCCCTACAGGTAACCAAATGCAAACACTAATCATGTCGTAAAACTTTTACACTTAAGTCAAACAGGTAAAATCAAACATCATAAAATTTATGCTAACCAAGCACACCACCCATACAGGTACCTAGCGCTAAACCACGAAATGTTCAACCATAAAAAGGGTTGGGAACCCTTTCAATACAATCGGACTTCTAGGTAGAAATGTATAAAAGTCGACCTCATAATAAAAAATTAAGTTTATTTAGATATTCAACAGCATTTTAGTTCTAAGCACTGTAAAGTTGGGTTACGCATTGTAAATTACAGGCAAAAACGCTTAGTGATTAAATCTCTTTCGCGTCATTTTTGTTCTCTTAAATCCTCTCTCTGCGCAATCGACCGTTGGCCAACTGTTTTGGTACGGACTATATATAGAAACTGCAAAGTTTTTTTGCTAGGTAATCACCCGATTTTCTTTGGAAAAGAAATCGTACAGTCGATCGTACATTAGCACACCACACTACAGTCTACAATCGGCTAGCTACAGCATGGATAGTGAACTCATCAAAATCGACAAGCTTGCTAATAGTGAAAATTGGACATTATGGAAATTCCAGAAGAAAGTTCTGATGAAAGCGAGCGAATTGTGGGATATTGTGAGTGGTGCAAAAGTCAAAACAGAAACTGCGGATGATTTGCCGAAGTAGATCAAGCTAGGCAATAGCGCTCAGAAGATGATTGTGACGACGATTGGGCAGGAACCTATGTTGCATATTATGAACTACGACACATCGGCTGATATGTGGGCAAAGTTGGAGAGTGTCTTGTCTATGAACAGAAGTCTGAGACCAATATTCATTTGTTGCAGCAGCAATTTTTCAGCTACTCTAACGAACCGGAGGATATCATTGCAGTTCATATCTCGAAACTTCAAAAGCTTGCACAACAGCTCAAGGATCTTGGGGAAGAAGTCTCAGAGAATATGCTCATCACGAAAATCCTCATGACTCTGCCGGAGGAGTTCAGTAATTTTTTTACGTCCTGGGAGTCAACCGAGAAAAGGGAACGCAATTTAAAGAATCTGACGGCTAGGCTGTGTATAGAAGAGTCCAGACTGGGTGTGCAAAGTGGGGCATCTGGCGCCTTTTTGGCTAAAAGGGTAAAATTTAAAAGTGGTATTGTTTCAGATGGTAAAAAACGTGGCAAGTGCTTTATTTGCAAGAAGGATGGCCACTGGAAAAATGAGTGTCCGAGAAGAAAAGGAAAGTTTAGCACAAATAGAACTGGAGACGCTTTCATTGGCCAATTGAATTCTTGGGTTACAACTGAAAAAGATAGTTGGTTTTTAGACTCTGGAGCTAGTGATCACATGTGCTTCAGAAGGGGTTTGGTTTCGAGATTTTCAAAGTTTTGAGAAACCAATGTTTATTAGAATCGGAAATGGAGACGTCATAAATGCGGTGGGAAAGGGGCTGATTAAAATTGAAGCTTTTAATGACAAATTTTGGACCGAGAGATACTTATCAAATGTATTGTTTGTTCCAGATATAAAATTGAACATATTTTCATCAAATTCCACCTTGGAAATTCGGAAGGACAACGAGGTCGCAGCAGTTGCCTGTCGAGAGTCAAATAAACTCTGCATGATGGTATTTAAGGTAATATTACCACCGTTTGGTGCGTCAAAATATACCATTTGAAGACGATGAAGATTTCTTTTGCGATGCATGCATTTTTGGTAAGCATCATCGGAAACCGTTTATTGAAAGTAGCAACAGGACCAAGATAGCTGGTGAACTAGTCCATACGGATCTCTGCGGTCCGATGCAAGAGACATCGTATGGAGGTGCTCGTTTCATGCTTCTATTTCGAGACGATTTTTCTAACTTCCGAAAAGTGTATTGCATTAAAAATAAATCGGATGTTAAAGAGTACGTTGAAAAGTTTCTGGACCAAGTGCGTATTGATACAGGCTTATGTGTCAAAACCTTGCGCTCGGACAATGGACTCGAATTCGTCAACGACGAAGTGGATACTGTTTTACGCAGGCATGGCGTTCGACATCAAAGAAGCAGACCATACACCCCCGAGCATAACGGCAGAGCTGAACGAGATATGCGAACCATCATCGTATCTGCCAGGTCAATGATACACGCCAGGGACATGAGTTATAAGTATTGGGGAGAAGCTGTAACAACGGCAGTGTATACGCTCAACCGGACTGGGTTTAGCCCAGAAAAAGGTAAGACTCCTTTCGAATTATGGTTTAATAAAACTCCGACACTGAGCCGACACGAATACCGGACATTAGCAGCCAAACTGCCAACACATTGGACTTGTTTCTTACCTCTCACCCTGATAAATACGCCTTGAACGTATTATCGCCTCTAGGTTCGTCAGACCATTGCATCATATCAGCAAATTTCTCGTACTCCAACCACATAGTTAAAGAACAAACTCCTAAAAGAACCGTATGGCAGTACGAGAAAGCCAATTGGGAAAAATTAAACGGTTTCTTTAAGAGTTTTAACTGGTCGCTGTGCTTCCTCGACAGCGACGTGGATGCTGCTGCTGATATGGTCACAAACATAATTCACCTGGGTATGAACACTTTTATCCCTAACAGGATTAAAAGTATCAAACCCAAGGTTAACGCGTGGTGTGACTCCAGCTGCAAAGAGGCTATCAGGTTAAAAGAGGTAAGTTTTCGGCTATTCAAAGCCAACCCATCTGAGGAAAGCCGTAAAAAGTTTAAACGAGCCAGAAATGACTGCAATGCCCACATTAATCGTGTCAAATTCTCCTATGACCAAAAGTTGAGGCAAAAAATACTACAAAGTCCCACTGGTAGTAAAAACTTTTGGTCATTTTTTAAAAACATCAAGAATTCGGCCTCGTCATCTTTCCCGACACTCATTTACAACGACATTCCAGCTGTCAGCTCTACAGATAAGGCCAATCTGCTTGCTGCTCACTTTGCAGTCAGCTCAACGCTCCCAGATTGTGATTTGTCTCCCCCTGTACTCGAGCGCGTAGAATTCTCTATGGGACCAATCCACTTTCGCACTCGTACAGTGGCTAGAGTACTTCAAGATCTTGACGTTCACAAATCCGCTGGTCCAGATGGTATTTCCCCTAGCGTTCTGAAGAGGTGTTCTTCCTCGCTGGCAAAACCATTGCGTAAGCTTTTCCATCTGTCCTATTCTTCAGGACTCTTCCCGGGAAGATGGAAAACAGCATTTGTCCAGCCTGTACCAAAAAAAGGCGAATCTTCTTCTCCCTCCTCCTACCGACCAATTGCACTTACGTCCCTTCTTTCTAAGGTCATGGAAACGCTGATAAACCGTCAGCTAATGAAATATCTTGATTCGCGAAAACTTCTTAATGACCGGCAGTATGGTTTTCGCAGCAACAGGTACACTGGTGATTTGATGACATATCTAACCGAAAAGTGGAACCAATCTCTTCACCAAGGTGGATCGTTGCGCTTGATATTTCAAAAGCATTTGACAGAGTTTGGCACCAAGTTCTCTTGTCGAAAATGCGTGCATTTGGAATCGATGATACTCTTCTTCAATGGATTAGAAATTACGTTTCGGACCGTTCAATTCAAGTTGTTTTGGACGGCTTCAAGTCGGCAACTCACCAAATAAATGCTGGTGTCCCCCAAGGCTCTGTTCTGTCCCCGACTCTCTTTCTCATTTTTATAAATGATCTACTGTCTGTTACTTCTAATCCAATCCATTCCTTTGCTGATGACAGTACCCTCAGCTTCTCATATTCGTTTCTTGGGACACGCCCCTCATCTTCGGGTGTGGAACTGGAACGGCAACGTATGTTAAGCTCATTAAATTCCGATCTTAACAGCACAACTCAGTGGGGTAAAACCAATAGAGTGGAATTTAATGCTTCCAAAACTCAATGCTGTCTCCTGTCATTAAAGCAAAACCCACACACACTGCCATTATCTATGAATGGCACTTCGCTGAAACCGAAAGACTTTCCATTCTCGGTATGTGTGTTAATGACAACCTTCGTTGGAATGACCACATATTCGATGTCGCCAAGAACGCCGCGAAATGTCTAGGCTTCCTTAAGCGTTGTAAGAAATATGTCACCCCTTCTGATCTGGCTACAATTTATAAGGCGTTTATTCGCCCGAAACTCGAGTACAACGCTCATATCTGGTCCGGTGCACCAATAACTTATTTGGAGCTACTTGACAGGATCCAAAAACGCGCGATAAAACTCATTGGCGACCGAGACATCGCGAGATCGATTGACTCTCTTAGTCATCGTCGTAATGTCTCCTGCCTGTCGTTGTTTTATCGTTATTTCCACCATAAGTGCTCAAACGAAATAGCCAGTTGCATTCCTCCCCTTGAACATTTCAACCGCAATACCCGACATGCAGGGAATGCTCATCAGTTCACCCTCAAGCCTGTGTTCGGACGTACAGTGAAGTTCAAAGAATCTTTCCTCAGCCGTACAACACGAATGTGGAATGCTCTTCCCCGCTCCATTTTTCCTACACATTATAACCTACAGACATTCAAAACCAACGTGCATCGGCATCTCTCCTTTTCCTCTCCCCCTAATTTCCTTAACGCCCGCGCTGTGTAGCTAATACATTATAAGGGTCCCAACAAATCCCTTTAGTGCGCGCTTATTATAAAAAAAAAAAACTCCCGATATAACAAATCTACACATTTTCGGTTCTGATGCATTTGTACATGTGCCTAAAGAGAAAAGGCGTAAGCTCCACCCGAAAGCAACGAGAGGCGTATTTATTGGTTATGTGGAAGATTCGAAAGGCTACCGTATATGGTTACCCAACAGCCAAAAGGTTACAATTTCTAGGGATGTCATTTTTAAGGAACCATCTTGGTCAGCAATCGTAACTGTCCCCAACGAAGAAGCCGGGAGTGAAGGTGGGATAGAAACAACATTACCAGAACATCATCAAAAGGAAGAGCTTTTGAATACAGTGGAAGAAAACAAAAAGGAAGAAAAGGTAATTACATCTGAAAAAGCTAACATAGAACCCGTTTCAAATATGCGGACACTGCGTTCGCGGACTTTTAGCACCTGTGCTCTAAGTGAAGGTTACGCTTATTTGGCTGACAGCCAAGAGCCGAAATGTTTCGAGGATGTTGAGAGATCTGAGCTTAGCAATCAGTGGAAGGCAAAGGCTGCCATGGACGACGAAATCGTGTCACTAAGGAAGAACCACACCTGGGATCTTGTGGAACTACCTCCTAACAAAAATGCCATAACAAGCAAATGGGTTTACAAACTAAAACTTCGTGCAAACGGTGTAGTCGAACGACATAAAGCCAGGTTGGTGGCAAGAGGGTTTGCTCAACAGTATGAAGTAGACTACGAAGAAACGTTCAGTCCCGTAGTGAAATTTACTTCGATCAGGATGATACTTGCCTTGTGTGCTACTGAAAATTTAAAACTTAGGCAGTTTGACATTAAAACAGCTTTCCTGTATGGCGACTTGTGTGAGGACGTTTACATGACACAACCTAAGGGATATTGCGAAGGTACCGACAAAGTTTGCAAGTTGCGGAGGAGCCTTTACGGTCTGAAGCAGGCGTCCAGATGCTGGAACATAAAATGCACAGAATTTTTGACCAAGTTTTGTTTAAAGGTGAGCGCTGCTGATTCATGTGTTTTTGTCAGTACAAGAAATGGGCGTAAAATTATTGTTACCATATATATTGACGATGGATTGGTTGCAGCGGATGACGAAGATGATATTGAGTCTCTTATAGCATATTTAAGCCAAAAATTCGAAATAAAAGCCTCAACTGCTAACTATTATTTGGGGTTAGAAATCAATGTTTTGGATAATGGAATTATAAAAGTTGACCATACATCATATGCAAAAAGGATTCTTTTCAGATTTGGTATGGCTGATGCAAAATCTGTTTCGACGCCGGCAGAAAACAAGAATGCATCACCTGACTCCAACATAAATGTTAATTCCAAATATCCATATCGTGAAGCTGTTGGTTGCCTCATGTACCTTGCAGTTGGTACACGACCAGATATTGCGTATGCTGTAAGTTTGGTTAGTCGTCACTTAGATGATCCTGAAAGTTGTCACGTGGTTGCGGTAAAAAGAATTTTTAAATATTTTCAAGGAACCATTGACCATGGTCTTCTTTTCAAAAAAAACTCATCTGCAAATTCACTGCTTTACAGATGCTAATTTTGCTGGGGATTCAGAAGCCCGAAATTCAACTAGCAGTTACGCTCTAATTTTTGGCGGCGCAGCAGTCTCATGGTCGTCGCAGCGTCAGAAGTGCATCGCTCTGTCCACTACCGAATCAGAATACGTAGCGGCTTGCGAAGGTGTTAAAGAGCTAATTTGGGTACATCGCTTATTCTCTGAATTGGTTTCGAAAGGTGCGGAAGTTCCAACGCTCAATATAGACAACAAAAGCGCTGTTAAACTTATAAAAAATCCGGAATTTCACAAGCGTACAAAGCATATTGAAGTAAAATACCATTTTATTCGGCAAAAATTCGCTGAAGGACTTTTTACTTTGTGCTATCTACCAACGAATCAACAATTTGCTGACATATTCACTAAGCCATTACTCAAAGATCGTTTCGAGTCATTAAGAAAAAAATTAGGAGTTTTTGAAGTATAGATAGCTGATTTTTTTTGAAGTTTTTCTTACATAATAAAATAATAGAATCATAAAAGTGGAAGTGTTAAAGATCATGTTTATCATTCTATGTATTTCTCTTTTTTCTGAAATTATTGCATTTACTCTTATACTTAACTCTAATAATTTTCTCTTTAATAAGCATAACGTTAACATGCATTGTACCTAATAATATATATATATTTACTATGAATAAACTTTGTATTAGTTCACACTGAATATCCAAAGCGATCGGGCGTTTTAGTTAAGAATAACATATATACATTACATATACATACATATATAAAATAGGGACCTACAAGAATCCAATATTATATAAGACATAAAGCATTTTTTTAACTGCCCATTCAGAATGTTCAAAATGACAGCTGAATGTTGATTTGCAATTTAATTCTTTAAGTAAGTCAATAGACTTACATAATAAGTCTTTTAGTTCATTTAACTTCAGTACTAACTTAACGGCTTTTTTTACAACTCTAGCTTTGTACTATTTGCTAGTGAAGATTGAAATGCGACCAATTATTTATGTTTTATTTTGTCGATAGATTCCGAAAAACGAAGCCGAATGGGAAGCTGTAGCGAAGCGGTTCACGAAGACATTGACCTTGACCGGACTTTGTCTTGTGCAGTTTCGTCACAAACGCCTTGAAGTTGCTGCGCATGCTATTCCACTTCTTTCTGGCTTCGGTTAAATCAACTGAGTCGATGGCCAGCTCTAGTACAACAATATCCCTATTTTTTTTTTTTTTTTAATTTGCTTACGCTGAAGGGATTTTATTCTGTTGTTACAGTACCCTTATAGAAGACAGCGTAAGCAGTTGCGTTTTTTAACAGCAAGCAGCACCTGGCATTTTCGTATTTCATTGCATGCTTTTCGGTGCTACTTACTATTAGAAAGAATAGAGAGATAAAGAAGTATTGCTGGTGCAGCTGTAGGGTTTTTCTCCACGGGTGGTGTCTAAGTTGTTTAGGGAGATTACGATTTCATGTATTCGATATAAAGTAATGGACTTGGCTGGTATTCGAACGCACGACCTTCCATTCAGTAAGCGAATACACTACTACAACTACTGCACCTATGGCACCCGCTCCTCCTGTTTTCTGCGTTTTGCCTAATTTGCTCGACTTTGTTGTACTTTCGGTATTCAAACTCACACGATAGTCGACAGAATAGTCCATGTTGTCGGCACTTGACGGCAACGGTTCGTATTCCATTTCACTCATAGTAATTTGTACCGAAATAGCAGTCAGACACATGCAACAAACACCAAATGAAAGCACAAATATCATATTAAATGCTGTGTCATTTGTCATTTGTGTAGAATTAAAGAGCGATCACACCGCCATTTTTTTCCGTCATTTTAATGGCACGAAATTCATGTCCTTTTCTTCGCCATTTTCCTAGTCATTTAAGTGACGCCTGAAATGTCGTCCCAAAAATGGCGATCACACAGAACGACATTAAAATGACGGCTTTGTGACGCGATTTTTACGTCATAGCGTCATTTAAATGACTCGAAAATATGGCCGTGTAATCGTACCTTTACAAATCCATGCTGTTCATTACAAATTTACTCAAACAGTTTAGGAAAACAGGAAAATTTTCAAACAGTCCTGCAGTTCGTGATATCACCACGTTCACCTTTTTTGAACACAGATGTGATAAAGGCATTTTTCCAAAGGTTGGGGAATTTCCCAGTATTAATGGACAATTCAAACAGATATTTAATATAGGGAGCAATGTCCTAAATTGGTGTAGGTAATGCCAATGGCACCTGATGAATAGTCGGCCTTAAGAGAATAAATAAATTTCAAAACTGTTTCCGAATGGAATGAAAAATTATTTAAGCTTATTGGGGAACAATCATTTAGATGTTGAAAATATTGGCTGAAAATTTGCTTTCCGAAAGTCAAATGATTACGACCGGTCGTACAAATTCCTGTTTTCGTACAAATGTGCGCCTTTTGTATTACACGACACCCAAAGGTGGATTATTTTTATCTATGTTAGTTATATGTACTGGAGTGCGATTCTTGAACTACAGTACTAACTGAGTCAGAGGCAAATACAAGATCGAGAAATCGATTGTTGCAGTTTTTTATACAGCTTGTTTCCTGTAATTCAAAAGAAAAAATATTTTCAAATAAAGCGTAGTCTTAGGAGATGGTCTGAGAATTTAAACAAAACACTTTCTAGAAATGCATCATTTGTTCATACTAGGCATGTAGCAAATGCTCACAATCTGACAAAGCTTTTGGCAACTGCCAGGACGTCTGTATATCAAATAACACTTTTTTTTATAAGACAAACAAACTGAAACTCTCTGCCGAGTGAAATCCCTTAAGAAGAATGCACTTAAGAACAATTTCGGAATAGCAACAAATTTGCAAATGCATCTTGGCTCGGAAGCTAGCTTGGCGTTATACATAGGTTCACCTTCCCTGAGGAGAGATTAAACAATAAAACAAAACCTGATACATTTGCCATCCCTGTCATCAGGAATAAAAATGTCCATCCATCCTATGAAAAGCTTACAAAGAATTCCCTTATTGTGTTACGTTGATTAAGAGCACAGGACAGACTATCGTTGTAGGTCTGAAATCTTAACGCCAGTTCTCCTTCGTGCTTCAAATTAAACATTCCGATAATGCCCACGTACGTGTGTTCGTTTTTCCATTAAATCCTGCAAACTCGCTCAACAAAAATATCACAAAATTTGTTTTACATACATATGCATTATAATTTCAAAATTAATTCGCGCTTCAAAAAAAAAAACAAACGAAAAAGAAAGTCTACTCTTGAGCGCACAACTCATTTTCAATCATCAATGGGTCAGTTTGCATTGCATATATTTCGGAAGCCGCCATCATGAAAAGTTGTGTTTCGAATGAGCTTAAAAGCGGGATGGAGACTTTAAGCGCAAAGTACTAGTCATCCCTATCACTCTAACAAAATGCAATATGTGGCGAAAAGTCGACTAACCTATCTGTACTGTTTATTCATACGCTATGGAACTGGATTAAAATGTGATGGCAAATAAAATAGAAACGCAACCAAATGTATACCTGTCGCATTTAAAAGTACATCTTTTCTTCGGCTTTGACCACCACACATCAAAATACCATACTTACATTATCGCATTGCAATTCGCCGTGTCGCAATTGGTTCGACTTGTATTCGGAATTTTGTTTCTCCTGTGTACCTCTCATAAATTTGCTGTGCAACGCGATTTTATCCCGCAATTAATAAACATTAAAAAAAGAATTCGAATAAATTCATCATTTTTTCTAAAAATTTAACAAAGTGCAGAAAATTACAAGCACTGTCAAACGAAACTAAACAAACAAAAAAACTAGATACATAGCTACTCTGTGCACTTTTCTGTCGATGTTTCGAGGTGGTGTGTGGAAATAAAAAAAGAACTATTGACCATTGACTTGACATAAACAAAATCAAGGTGATTTATTATTATAGTTATGTATATTTTGTGTTTTCAATTTGAGTTTCTCCAGGCATAATGCATTTTCGCAATCAATTAAATTTTGTACCGTTTCGTCATTGTCGTGTCGGCCGTATGTTGCAACTTGCAATTGAACTAAAATTCACTGCGTGCAGTTTGCATTCTAATCGTCACCAGTGTCTTGCAGTGTTGGAATTTCGGTACCACATTCTACTATCTACTTTTCATTTTGAATGACAGCGGGACCGAGGGAGTTTCCAAATTCCATTGTCAGTAAGCAATGATAAACTGTTAACTTGTCAAAGCTGCGCGTATTTAAATTATTATTTATAAATGGCAATTGGCAATAAATCTGATTATTACATTTATTTGGCGGTGTAGTATATTAGAATGCATTGTTGTGAATTGGCGAAAGCGTGTTCAAATAATTTAAGGGGAAATTGCTACAAACATGTGTATGTACAGTACATATGGGTATTTTCCAACCTACATTATTTCTAGCTCCACAATACATGTGTGTAAACAACAATTATTCTTTATCTCAGTTTGCATTTCGATTCCAGATTTAAAAATACTTGCTCCATTGGAACAAATAGAAAATAAGTTTCGTTATAAGCGCCGGTATATATATTTATATAACATATACCGGCTCTAGTTCCTTGCGCTTCTTTTGTCCCTGACTTTTTTAATTTATTTTAGCAGGAAAGTGCCGTTATTTGATTGATTTGCCACCGCTCATTTATTAACACAAAAAAAAGTATGAGCAAAGTTGTGTTGATAGACACTTATTTTAGAATCAAACTTAAATGTCATCATCAATATCAACATATGTTATGTATTGTTACGTTAGGCCAGGATTATGGGGCTCGCCGGTTTGACATCAAAAAGTATCGGCAGACCTCTCGATTTTGAATCACTTCGTCACTGAGACCAAATGGTGTTATTACATTTGTGTGACCTAGGACCAGGAGTATAGGCCTGCCTCTCGCGGTTGTATGGAAAAGCAACGTTGATTGACATTGCTTTTTTGACGGGGTTCGTAGCATCTCTCTTGAAAATGGCAGTACCAACTTAGCCGGTGTTGCGTCATTTTCTTTGAGATAGGATCTTTGATGAATTCTTCCTCGGACCTTGGAACTACTTATTCGATCAAGCTTTGTTACTCCTGCTGTCATGCGAAACATATTCATCTCAGCTGGACAGCTACCGTTAGTTGCACTTTGTGTTCCGCGTTTAGAACTCGTATTCGAACCATATTGTTCTTGGGGGTCAACAAGCATTTTTTTTTGTCTGGCACAACTATATAGAATCGGTGGCTCTCAGGATCACCTTCCAACTTTGTCCAAATCAGTGTTTCTAAACGTGGTACGACCTCGACCTCAGTAATTACTGTCCTAGGGGTTTAGGCATTCTCGTTTCCGTCACCATCGGAATCTCGAAGTTTCGGCACTTAAGTACTTGCACACCAATGTCTTGTACTATATCATGAATTGTCATGAAATCTATTCCGATGATGCGCTCTACGCAAAGGAAATCGTGGAAGAAGGCTGATCCTGTCAGATTTATCCCAAACTTCGTATTTGGGGTATATATAACTCGCGACCATTTTCTATACGCTTCTAAGGGTACCTAGGTACATTATTCCTTTTCATTGTGACATGAATGGATCTTATATACCCACTTGTTATAGCTATTTAAACTGCAAATAAAATTGTTATGCTAAGCATGCAACACTCAACGAATGTAATATGTATTTCAAATGAAGGTTTTTTAAGTAGCTTTTCCTTTACCTATTTTTTATGTAGATTGCATTTATTTTATATGTTTTTCATGAAAAATACAATAAATATGTACATCAAGCTTGGAGACAATATCTGTATAAACGTTTGCTACCAATAAATACAATACAATTCCACCCGTCGATCAAGTTCAACTTTCAAAAAAATGCAAAAGAAATTAAAAATATCTTATAAAAAATAGTCAGAAGTTCAAACTTCATAAATGGAGACGAATGTACATCTGCCGAAAGGACTCAGCAAGCGCTAACCATTCTTGGAATTGTATTGCTACAAAATTAACAGCTATGACCCTCCGACAAGAGATGGCAAACGGTTCTTATATTTAAAAAAAAAAAATGTGTTTTATTTATTTTTTTCATAGACCTAGACAAAATAAATGTAAAATTTCGAATACATTAAATTCATCAATATAATGCAATCCATTCCATCAATGGATTCATTAACTAATGAAACTTGCTCTGCTTCAATCGAAACAAAAAGCTGAACTACGAACTAATCCTGTTATGAATTTGATGTATGTTTTAATACTTTGAATACAATAATGCAAAATCATAGGCTTGCACTTGTTTTGAAATTGACAAAAATGACGAATTTTTATAATATGGAAACGAAATAGCAAAAAACCGTCTGTCATTAATTCAATACATGACAAGTGGAAATTGCTGAGTTATCAAACAAAATGTAGCTTTGCCTTTATTTGACAGTGAAAATTGATTGGCATCGTGTGCAATTGTTTGTAAATCAATAGACAGATTTTAACGCGCAACGAAGGTTAACTAATCTTTTCTCAAACCGAAAAAATTAAATAAAAAATTTGGGTTGGAGTCAGAATTCCGAAATCCCAAACTCCCGAAGATCCAAAAAATTTCAGGATCCTCCGGCTCTCAAATAATTTCCATAAAAAAGAAAAATGAATTTTTCATCATTCTTGAAATGTAACTTGGATAACTTACTGTCAATGGTGTCGCTCAATGACGACAACAAGAGCTGTAAAACTTTGCCAATTAAATGACAAGTGGAAACTTAACATTAAACAATTTTTGTTTGTAAGGTTTTTATATGAAGATATTTATGTTAATGTGTTGGTATTTTTATGTTTTTGAAAATAAAATATTTTGACCTCACTTATATGATTTTTTTATGCGAAAAATATTTTTCAGTAAAACTCAAAAATGTAATTTTCCATCCCTGTCAGACACTTCCGAAACCCCTCGATTTCCAGTACTTTGACAGCTTGTGGAAATCTTTCCAATGTTTATTTTGAACTAAAAGTTACTAAGCTATATTTTTTCGCATGGAGTTACAGTCTTAAGGTTCCAACCCTTACAATCCGTTGATCCGTCGATGGGTCATTTTCACAGATCCGTGAGCGTCGACGGATAAAGCGGGTTTACTTTCTACTTTTCTGTCTGCCCACGAATGCACACATTCAAACATTGACGTTCACATGATTAACAGACAGTTCAGTATACCACACCGAAACTGCAGATTGACCGCTGATTGGTTTGAAATGGCTTATAATTTATTATAGTGATGTTTTATTTTGAAATTCGTCCAGAGAGATAGGTGAGAAATGAACAATTGCACCGTACTGGCATCTTAGGAAGTTGGTACATTCAGTGGTATTTAGCTTATTATAGGTTAGGCAATAGGCATATTAAACGCGGCCTATGTGTTTTCGGCTGACAAAGTTGACGACGGATTCTATTGTACGGTTCCTTCCGTTAGGTGCGTTAACCTCTATGGATGGGTCGAAACAACGGATTCGACGGATTCTATGGGCTGATCCCTTAATAGAACCACATTATTTTCCAGATGCCATAAACGGGTGAATTATGTTGTTCCAAAGTTTTCAATGCAAAGAGTTATCACATGAGTTACAGAACATGAACACTGTACTGGTTTCTTACAACGTTGTCGATATATAGGCATTTTCGACTGGTTTGGGAACTTTGATAGTGTTGAACGGGTCTTTCATTAAGGACTTGAAAACTTCTTTTTTAAATAAAGTGCAAACTATCTACCTTAAATATCTCAAACAAAAAAAATTATTGGCTTGAATTACTATCAAAACATTTATGAATAGAATTCGACTTCGTTCATATGTCCACCATGGGAACGTATGTACGTTGAACCCAATTTTCGATGACTACGCCGCACATTTCGACCGATACGGCCGCTATTTCTCGTTCAATATTGGCTGTGAGCTCCTCGAACGTCGCACAATGTGTAATTTCACACATCTAGCGGGACTTTATTCCTGTTGAGTTTAAATATATTTGTATTGTTGTTTACTTGTTTAATGGAGTAATATATTAAGTTTCACCAAGTTGTTAAAGTATTTACGCGCATTAGTTCAGTCATATAAGGCATATACCTACCCCACCCCATCCATTGACCAAGAAATCTGTAGATCATTTACCTTACTTGCTCCAACCTAGTACCTTAAAAAACCCCAAAGAATTTGTATGCAACTAAAAAAAATGTATTTATTTCTTATATACCTATTATTATTTATTTATTTAATTTTTTTTTATTAAAAATTAGTCGCTTTCATCATCCGAGCTGCTGCTACATTGAGCTTCCAACGTTCCAACATGTCTCTGTAGCGAATACCATTTACCGTTACGTGACGGTCATTTCCATCGACGAAAACAAGCCCAATGACGCCAGCGGCATGAAAACCGCACCAAAAGTGACTTTTTGTGGATGAAGTGATTTTTTATGAAGCAAATGACGAATCTCACCTGTCCAGTAACGCATATTTTGCTTATTGACGAAGCCGTTTAACCAAAAATTCTTCATTTTCTTCCATCATGTCCAGAGCCCAATTCGAGAACCTAAGTCGCATCATATGATCAAGTGGCTTTAGTCCTTGAATCAGCTTGATCTTGTAAGGGTGTAAGCCAAGATCCTTACGCAAAATTCGCCATAACGTGGTCTGGGAGAGGCCCAATTCTTGAGAACGTTGTGAAATTGTCCCATATAACAAACGCATAAAAAAATAGTCATAAGAACCCAAATATTTATTTATTACTTCAGATTTTAGTCTGTCGTTGTTACCATACAATTGTGTTTCTTAAAGAGCTGCAAATTTGTATCTTGTTTAAAGCAAACTCAAAAGTTTGTTCAAATGGTTATATGCTGTTGGTAAGTTGATATGGTTGACATGTTAACCCTGGGGTTGAAATTACGACATTGGCCAGTAGTCCAATGCACAAACCAATGATCCACTTCCTTATTTCATTACTACTATTGAACAAAAAAAGTAAAAAAAAATCTATCGATATAACGAAAGCTTTCTATATAGTGAATATCCTCAAACATTATATCATTCGTTATACTTGACGTCCACTGTATATCCATTGTTTCACCTATTTCAAATGTAATTCACAAATGTTATTTTTCAGACCGCCTTTGGCTACTAAAATACGTAGAGCCTTCAGACAGTGCGTATATGTGCCAAATCGTGCGGTTGAGTGTGACCGAATATAACGGCGTTGATAAGGGTTTTCTTTTTTAGTTCAGAGCACAGCACTGAACAGAATGTGAGCACGCACGTAGGTCATGCGCTGAACTTGAACGCTCAGGTCTCATATGATTGGCAATCTTGTTTTTTATTAATTAGAAACTTTTTTATTAAAATGTATAACTTTCTACACCAGAAAAACGACCCCCAACACCTTTCTAAGTGTTATTGATTTCAATTTTTTTTACATTCTCCCTCCTCTTAGTCCGTATTTAGCTGTAATAAGTTTTTTACTTAAATGAAATGAAATAAAAAGAAACACGAACTTTTTTTTGACAACTCAGGCTCTGATCTTAACTAAAAATAGAAAACCGCCTTATGTTAAAAAAAAATATCAGCACGTTTTGTGTCAGAAAATGGGCCTGTTACGCTTACGTTTGACAGCCGGAAAACATAAAAACTTTGTCGTCTTAACGTCCTTCTATTACTTACATTCGAACTGAAGCCCATCAAAAGTTTCACATATTTCCAAAATAGCTTCAATCCGATAACATTTCAAAAAAGAAACTCCTACCGCCTAATAATATCACTTCCACTTTCCGCTGTAATCGGTCATTATTATCGCTGTTTTAGTGTTGCTTTCAGTGGGCTATTGCACAATTATGTTGAGCATGCTATGTTGATGTTGATTTCTTTGTTTCTCTAAATATATATACTACACGTGTCTAATTATGTTTTGAAGTTTCTTGCTATATGCATTGTAAGAGGAACTCAATGAATTCATACATTCATACAGCTTGAATGTGCAGGATGATGATTAAAAAATGGTAAAGTGAATGTGCTATCTCACGTAGTGATAAAATGGGTCGTCAATACAAAGATAAAGAAACGAATTGGAAAGTTTTCAGTGATAGATTTTTGCTTTGCATAAAGAAGCTGAACGTGTAATAGTTCAAAAAGAGTTCAATGTCTGCTTTGCACATTCTTTCTACCTATTGCAATCATTTCAGTTGGCCCAGTTAAAGTACAACTATCGCTGATGAAACACCTCACAATAAAAGCAAAGCACATAGATAATATATGCATCAACGTACGTAGAGCGCCATAAAATTTGCAAATTTGGAACTTGTGCAAATTATTTCGATTTCTTTTTATATAGTGTGCAAAGTAACAAGGCAAAGACTAATCCATAGCGATTCAAAGAAAAGCAATGAGCTGTCCCCACCCAAATAAAGAAAAAGACATAAGGAAAGGCTACAGTGCGCTTGCGCGAACTGTTCGATACCCTATATTCTAATCCCATAAAGTATGCGTTTGCGTGGCATTTGGTTGGGTCTTTGTCTATTTTGGAAATTTCTTCATTATAACAAAATAACCAAACGTGGGCGTGAAAAAAAACTTTGTCTAGGCCACTTTTTAGGAAGCACATTGTCTACATATTTTGCTCTATTATTAATATTCGTTCTTTAATCGAAAAAACAAAGTTTTTGTAAAAAATGTTCCAAAAAATGGGCTTGTAAAAAACTTTGTATTTGAGAATTGTTAAGAAGTATATTCTCTACATATTTTGTTACAACTTTTTGTTTATGTATGTCAAAAATGCCCTTAAAAACTAGATACGGCAAAAACCATTGTATGGACGAACTAGTAAGAAAAGCTGTGGGTACATTTTGTACGAAGAACACGATTTCCATCGATAAATGTTTCGATAATGTTTCGAGTTTCAGAGCCTCAAAATTGGTGCCGGACGGTCGACATAACTTTAGATGCTGATCACAAATATAGTCTGCGATCAATATTAAGGAATGTTACATACTATGAGTCAACATTTTAATACTCTTAAGTATAAAAACGACCTTGCCACGTCGAATCAATCGGTTCTCGTTCGATCTCCGCAGTTAAGCAACGTAGGGCATGGTTAGTACTTAGATGGGGGACCACTTGGGAATACCGCGTGTTGTTGGCATCTCTTGCGAACGTCTGACAAACATCCAAGAGTATTAAATTGTCATGAAAAGCTTCTCAAATTTACCGTTCGGATTCGGCGTAAAACTGTAGGTCCCCTCCACTTAGCATGAAAGTGGTTGGAGAAGCTCTGTTCTAAGCCCTGTATGGGCTGTTAAGGCCTAATATGTATGTATGTATGAACAAAATACCAAGAATCTTATCAGTAGTAGGGAAACGACGGACGATGCATTTATTGCTAATTCAGCGAGCACAGGCTGGCCCAGAAATTCCACATTTATTAAACACTTAAACAGCCGATATCTGATGCGTAATGCTCGTTCGATGAAAAGCTTTTGTTTGCTCGGCGTTGTATTTGTCTGGGTCTTTTTTTAAAATTGGCTATTATCAGAAAGACCGTGATTCTTGTGTACTTGCATTGATCTTCCGCTGCGTTTGTATATGTGACTGAGAAGTATTAAACCAATAGAATTGTATTGATACAACTGTTTCGGGTGATTCACCTGAATTGGTGTCATTTCTCTTTGCATTTCTGATTATCTGTTTTGTGGTAATTATTTGCAAAATTAATATCAGTATATACTGAGACTCCTCTTATTCACACTTAAGAAGAAAGGAGATAAGGCATTCCTGTTGGCGTTTTTTAGTCGTTTAATGCGTTTTTTTTGTGGAACGTGAGGTGGATCTCATTCAATTACGACAACTGTCATGTGATGAATTTCGCTCTCATTCTGAAAGGTGTTTTATAATTCGAATGAAAAATTACTTAGTTGAAAAAATAAAGGTACAACCATGATAAAGACAGTTTCATGAAAAGATCATTTTTTGGTACAAAGGATTTATGTATGTTAAAATAACAGTTTTGGTTTATTATTCGGTTTGGGATTTTTTTTTAATTTGGTCCCTTCAGAATTAATTAGAAATTTGAAAGAAAAAAATATATGAGTGCTACAAATCCAATCGCTTAGGTACATTCTATATATGTAAATAGATCACATTCAGTCTCAGTACTGATTTATTCCGAAATGGCCCGTTCAAGTCAACATAAAACGAAATAAAATCGTTTTTCTCTGAGTACCATGGTACTCAAGAAGTAACAAGAGATTGTAATAGATAAGATTTCCCAACTTAATATAAGGTCTTTAAATAGGAGTGCAAGTTTACTTCTGATGGCAGAACTTGAAGAGATTTAGTTTCAAGGCGATACGTGCCGTGCCAAACAGTAAAAAAAGGCACAAAATTCATTTAAAACGCCAACAGGAAGGCCATATTTAATTTTTCGTTTTAAAAATGGTCAAAAACGCCAATGGGAATAAGGGTGAATGCCCTTCTTAACAACTCGTCCATACAAAACTTGTAGCCACGCCTACTTTTAGGGAGCGCTTTGACGAAATTTTTAATTTTTCGTCATTTTGTGAGAAAAAAAATATGTTGCAAAAGAAATGTGCAAAGACTCTCACCTAATGCCACGCTCACTTTGGAATATAGGAATACGAATAAGGTATCAATCAGCATTACGATATCTTCTCTGCAATGTTAGCAGTACGCCAAGTATCTGTGTTTTGGAAGTTTCCGCTTTAGATGCAAATGAAAGCTTCAGATTCATAGCTTCACGAATAATTTTTTCTTTAAGACGATAATTAAAGGGTTCCGCGAATATTTACTGAAAACACGTAGCGAATAGTAAATGTATTTAAGCAGACTTTCCATCAGTTGCTAAATGGGCATCATGTAGAGAGAGTGATAGGGCAAGGAGAGAACCCACGTCCTGTCAATGAAGAACAGATTTCACCACCCAGTATAGAAGAGGTTGGCTTAGCTATAAGAAAGCTTAAGAACTTTAAGGCCGCATATGATAGCATTCATCGTCAGGACCTCTACATGGCGATGGCCGAATAAAGGATCTCTGCACAATTGATACAGTTATGTGGCATGACACTTAAAAACACACATGTAATGTGCAGTTTGGAAGTAGCTCTTTCGAATTATTCCAAACCTGCACCGGATTTCAACAAGAAGATGCGCTATCATGTGACTTCTTCAATCTTGTTTTGGAGAAAATAGTGCGCAGGCAGGTGTCAACGCGGAAGGCACTATTTTCAATATATCGACGTTATCGGCCGTTCCCAGCGTGCCGTGTTAGAGGCTTTTTCGGCGATTGAAGAACAGGCAGAATTGGTTGGTCTTGAAGTTAATAAGGACGAAATTAAACACATGCTATCAAAAAACAAAGAAACATCTGTCCACCGACTAGGACAAAACGTCACTGTTGATAGCAATAACTTCGAGGTAGTAAAGGAGTTCACCTACCTTGGGGTAAACATTAACTCCACAAATGACACCTTAGTGGAGATCCGACGGAAACCGACGCTACTTCGGTTTGGCCAAACAAATGAGTTAAGAACTCACCACTCGAAGAACAAAATACATGCTCTATCGAACCCTAATCCTGCTAGTCCTGTTTTATAGTGGCGAGTGCTGGACGATAAGTAGGAAAGGGGAGCAAATATTGGGTTCTTTTGAAAGAAAAATACTCGTCTCGTAGGGGTCGCCTTATGTCATTGATGGGTCTGCTATAAACCATTCTAGTCTGTGCATACTTCGTTAACTTGTCTAATGCAGCGAGTATGAACATTTCTATTCAGGAAATGTAAGTAGCGGTGTTTCTCCAAATTTGGGCTGATTGGGATGTGTTTCGTACTTGCTACGTTTCCATATAGAAAGTTATGTTTTTGATTTGTTCCATAATTTAGGGAAAATATATTTGGGAACGGTTTTCTTAAAAGTTGCTCTAACGATTTTGATCATTTTTGAAATTAAAAATAATTAATTGAAGAAAATGGCGTTCTGAGTTTTTGCGAAAAGAGTCACCCTACTGTCCTTTACAAAAACGGGTTAAGTTATTTCTAAGAAAATGTGCGCAAATAATATTATTTGCAACAAATGTGTATATGAAAAATTTGGAAAATGTTTTTTTTTTAATTTGCTCATTTCAAAGAAATTTGGTATATTACTAGATACAAATATGAATATGAAATCTGCGTATTCAGATTTTTAAAATATTTTTTTTAGCAGTTGCCAAAATTTTGGAAAACAGACCTTTGCCTAAAAACGGCTGTAATGATTTTGATGAGTTTTAGGCTTTTTAATACGTAGGATAAATGTAGGAACATGGCATACTGACATTTTTCGCCAAAAGCTGAATAACGGCATATTAGAAAAACTACTATCAGAAATAGGTGGTGATTTAAAAAAAAATTAACAATCAAGCTGATTCCATAATTTGAAACAAATTTGCACACATAGAATTTATAAAGTAACAATTCATTTAATAGTTTCAAATTTTTTTAAAATTCACTTTTTCAAAAACGGCTATAACGATATTGATCTGTGATGGTGTTTTAAATACCTGGAGTGAAGCTAAGAAACCTCAGTTTTTACCAAAAGCCTAAAACAACGATACTTTCGAAACACATCAATATGTAGTGATTTATTTGCTTCAAATAGACACATTAAGGTCGAACGTTATTATGACAAATCATAAACCGTTCATATGATCGTTATCAAGGTCAAGGTCAATTACCGTTATGTATGCTTCAATCGGAAATAAGGTCTATGAATCCGCGCAATTGTGGGCCCTTGTTATGGCAATACGTAAAATGATATATTTTTTTGGACCAATTAAAATTAAAAGATTGACAGAATCTTCTCCTAAAAATGTTCCTTATTAATTATGAAAAAATAAGATATCCCACCTCAAGCAGATCTGCTCAATTGATCCCTCCTCGGTACTCTTGCTTAACTTCTGAGCGTCAGTTTTTTATTCACTCCACACGGTTGTGGAACTCCTTACCCTACTCTATCCGAAGTTTAAATAACACAACTAAACTTAAAAATGAATTAAAATCGTATCTCTCCTTGAATTCTTAAAATTTTGTATTGATTTTTTGTATATTTTGTATATTTTTTGTATATTTTTATACCCTGTTCTAAGGGTATATTAATTTTGACGCATATCTTGTAACATGCCTTAATATTGCCCGTAGACCCATAAAAGTTACTATATTTATGATCAGCATCGATAGTAATGTCGATCTAGCCATGTCCGTCCGTCCGTCGGCAAAAATTAAACCTTTAAACTGGGCCTAGAGAGCTGAAATTTTAACCATATACTCTCTAGGGTCCCGAAATAATCAAGTTTACGAATTTTTGAAATCCGCCCACAAACTCAAAAAAACAAAATTTTGGAAAAAATCGAATTTTGAGCTAGAAAGCTGAATTTTTTTTTATATGATCTATGACTCCTAAAACTGCTCGGGATATAAAATTTTCAAAATCCGCCCACTGACACGCCCACAATTAAATAAAACAATTTTATTGAAAAACCAAAATTTGAGCTAGGGAGCTGATATTTATAATATATACTCTCTAGGGGCCATTTAAGCTCATGTGTAAATATTTTCAAAATCCGCCCACAATTTTTTATTTTTTTTTGAAAATTCAAAGTTTGAGCTAGGGAGCTGAAATTTATAATATAGGGGCCCTTTATACTCATGTGTTATCATGTGTACTCAAAATATGTAGAGCGTTCTCAAAAATTCAACCATACTAAGACTTTTGTCACACATACTTATGAGGGATAGGAATAAGAATAGGATATCCAACAGTTCGCCCAAGCGGACTGTAGCCCGTCCCTATGTTTTTGTATATTTTCATTATTTCTTTTTTCTCATCAACATGAATTCTTCGTTTTGTAACTCATGTAGCTTTTTATACTCGCTTCAACTATTGTATGCCTTTCACTAGTTTATAAGATATTGTATCTTACTGTGTATAGGTAAATCACTAAATAAAAATAAAATAAATAAATTTAACATTAAATTGGCTAGAAAATAAATTAATTCAATTTTCCGTACTGAAAAGCTTTTTCTGTTTAATTTCTCAGTTAATTCACAAAAATCAAACAATCCACAGATGTGTCTAGGTTTTTTCTATTACATCTGTCGGACATCGGCATCAGCAAAACTTCATTTTCTGATTGGATGCAGTGGTGGACAAGTGACTGCCAGATTTGCTGACAAACTTTTCCTGTTTGCTACTATCGGTATTTCGTTAAAAAAAAAGTTCTTTCCCGTTTCCACTTTTACGGATTTATTTTACATATGGGTAGAACTGGGGCCTTAGTCCGTTTAAAAAAAATCTATGCTGTCACATAATAAAATTAAAAACTTGACATCTATAACGTGCAACAAATTTGAAACAAGAAAAGGTACCATCAGATTTATTGTGCAGTCAAAAGGTTTGGATCAGTGTCGAGCACATATCTTTCATAAAAATGTTTACATACACAATTTTCAAAATCATTTTGTATGTTTTTGCAATATCATATGTCAACCCCCTAAAAAATGCGACTATACTTTTATTACCTATTTTCAGCCTCTGCTGAAAGGTATACAATTAAATTTGAAAAGGTTTTTTAACCTATCCATTCAGAAATGCAATGCAGACAAATCGAATAAAGCTATCGACATTGTTATTATTCTCAATCGTCATGCACTTTTTGTTGTGTTTGTTCTTTTTTTTGTATATAATGAAAACTAGACGATTGCGGTCATACTTATGAATGTGAAAAAAACCAATCGCGTATAGTCGTATCCAGCTGCAACCATTATCATGATCTGGAAAGGATTTGTGAGAATCTAGAATTAATAAAAAAGTAAAACTCATAATATTCTATAAGCATTTGAGTCTGTCAACCAATTTTCGAAAATCAAGTTTCTCGGCTTCCGGATCCAAGTCCTTGACTGGCGTTAACCGTGTATCATCGGGTTCTGCGACATGAATACTTTTTTTATCTGTATTGGAAAGAAAAGAAGAAAAGTATATGTAATGCTGTTGTATGATTATGGTAGGGACTGATCGTCATAACTCATAAGCCTGGCGATGCCTCTTGTCCACATCAATTATGGCTGACGCAAGAACTTAACAGCCCATCAGCAGCGTTGTATCTTTACCAATGGATATACCAACTGGATGTAGGAAATGCATAAAATTAATCCAGAATTTTACCGAAAGATCGTCTTGACTGATGAGGCACCTTTTTGTTTTCAAATTTATTTGGGGCTAAGGAAATCAAAGACAGAATGTCGAGAAGCCTCAATGCACAATTGTGTTACTGTTTCTTGTGGTTTTTAGGCCATGTGGAATTGAAGCACTTAAAGTTAACTTCAGTTGTGTGGAATCTGTGAAAAATACGGCACTTGTCGTTTTTGGCAACGAGCTGCATAGTCTACCCCCTTGCCTAATTCCTGTTAGTCCTTGAAAGGTCCATTTGCAATACTGAAAAACATTTTAGCTTTTACTCTGCACCACGTTTGTCTTGATTGATCAATTCTTTCATATGATGAAGAAAATTTCCAACCCTATTACCAAATAGTTTTTTTCAGAAACGTTTCCCATTTAGCAATCTTTTGCTGTATACTGCCTCGCAGTAAGGTAATGTATCTTCTCGCCGTACCGTATAACCAATCCACTGTCACTTCCTCTTTCGTACATGTTATTTTTCGATTCACATACGTATGGTTAAAGATCCACCTCTGGCATATTTTGACACAATACGTAGAACAACTTAACTGACATTTTTACTTTATCTTGTCGCTCCTAAAAATTCCTCTGATAAGACCTCAAATTAAAGCGTTGTTTATTTTATGTTTACTATTTATTTTGCAATCAATGCCTATTGCTTCCAATTCCTTATAATTTTAATAATATCGTATTATTCTTCCACAGTTCAAATAATCAATAAACCGGATACTAAATAATACCATCCGCTACATAGCAAACTGTTAGGTTCACTGGCAAAATAAAAACTACCACCCAGCGTATTCGTCGCTGATTCTGATAAAAAATCCAAAGAGCTGACAACCGCAACGACAAACTTAATATCCAACCTAGGCTTGGAACGCGATGTCAATGTCGAAATCACCTGACACAGCCCAACAAATAAAGTATATAGCTTCGGTTTTCCGTGCATTAATCACATCTCGCAAGCAACCATGTACACTACGCGAGATCCTACGCGAGTATCCCGAAGTGGAGAGTAAACCGATCAACTATAACAAACTTGGATTCAGATCTGTCGAAGAACTACTCCGTGAAAGTGGTGATTTTGTGCTCTCGAAACTTGGAGGGGAGGTACATTTATTTTTAGTTTCATTTTCATTTCCATCCGCATTCTAAAAATAAATTACTACATTTTCCATTCCAGACATGCATCGCTGCCAAGTACAGCAAGAATTCGTCTCATATTGCATTGATGGTACGCGGACAAAAGAGCAGCGGTAAATCAAACAAAACATACAAGAAGGCACAAGTTCGACAACCTCAGCGGCCTGCTGATCGGAGTTGGAATAAGAGCTCTTACTCGTCGAATGTTTATCAGAAGTTATCGCCAACGTTAAATAGATTTATCGTTTCGCAAAACCAAACAAACGAAGACAGAAACAACAATTCAAGTCAGATAAACAATAGAAACGCACAACCGAATAACCAAATGAATACTTACAATCGACCACAACATCAACAACAGCCCAATGCTGGACAAATGGATTTACGAGATAAATTGAACATGAAGAAGGACAACAAAATGGTGACGAATGGAAAACAGCAACAGGATCTAAGGGATAGGTTGAAATCTCACCAGCAACAGCATTCGCATCAACAGCAACAAAATAAGAATGTTATAGGACCACGCGCAATACTCGGACAGAATAACAATGGTAATGGTGGTCCACAGCAGCGTTCTCAGGAACAGCAGCATTCACATCCCTGTGAGCATTTGCAGAACAGTACTGCAATTTCGATTGCATCTTCTCTAATTCTGGCACAACGGCAACAACAGGCAATACAACAACATTTACAGCAAGCATCTCTCCATCAAGTGCAGACGCAGCAACAACAGCTAAGCCAACGCTTGCATCAACAACAACCGCAGCAGCAAAAAAGGTCGCAGCAACAGCATAATCACCAACCACGCCCCCAACAGACGCAGCCACAGCAAGAGCCATATCAACACCAACAATTACAATCATCGAACCACGGTACCGCTCAAATTAACATAAACAAACAACATCACCTAATGGCAGGAGCTGGAGGAAAGAATTCCGTTCAAGATAGGCTAAAAATTAAGATAAGCCACACTTATAACGGAAATAACAATAATTTGATTGTGAGCGGCAGTAGTGCTGGTGGAACATCAGAGTCTTCCCCAGCGCTATCGTCTGCTGGGTCGGATCAGATTTTACCAAGTCCGTGTGGTGATCGTAAAAATGTGATGAAAAATGAATCTCAAGTAAGTGATTATTTTAAAGCAAGTTTGTTAGCGTCTGCCAAAAGCCATTATCGCTCTAATCATGTATAGAGTGGGGGATGTTTTTGTAGAGGAAATTAGTTTATAGTAGTCATCAAAAGACGAGCACTTAAGGTATCATAAGGTCCTGTTTGTAGCGTACCATTAACAATGTTTTTATTTGTTCTATACCATTAGCCCATTTGAGCGAGGCAGACCTAAAAACGCCTGAATCACTCAAATACAACAGCATTTAATTGACATCGAAGTGACTCGAAATCGGGAGCCCTGTCGAAACTTTTTGAGGTCTAACGGACGCAGGTTATGATCCCTTCAGTCCAGATCATAACCTCATCTTTAAAAAAAAATGAGAATTCCATTTGAGCTCTTAGCAAGGATGGACGATTTCGTGCGTCCATCTTTGATTCCGTTCATTAATGATCTCATTTAATAATTCGAGGTAGTACTTCACGTCCCTAAACTGTGTTGCTTGCAATGGTTACATTTGCATTGAAGAGTTATTGTTCAAGCCAATTTTCGCCAACATTATGGCTACGTTATTTGCTAAATGTTTCCTATAACTGGCGGAATTGCTGCGCCTTTGCATAGTTCTCAGCCTCTAACTATTCACTTTTACTTTCCTGTGGTCAAAATAGTTCCTTAATTAAACTTACATTTTTCATTTCAGCAAATAATTCCACCAAAAGTTTTCCAATTCAACCCCAAGCTGGATCCAATTACATCACTTTCACAATACTGCGTGGTTCGCAGGTGTCTGCAGCCCGAGTACAGCTTCTTCCGGTCGAAATACACAAAGCTGTTTCAGTGTCGTGTACTAGTCAACGGCAGTATATATTCAACCTACCCAAACGAGTACCAAAGCGAACAAATATCAAAGTTCGCTTGCGCTGCCTTAGCCATTGAAGAGATTAAGGTTCAAGAATGTCGCCGTGTTCTGCCAATTTGTCCGGATTCCGACTACGAGCTGACAACAAAGATTTATGAAGAGCTAAAGTCTCATCCCCATGGAATCTTTGCCAAAAATCTACCAGAATGGTTTGAAAGTGCATTTGAACAACTTCTGCCCGATCATTGGTGGTCACTAATTGAGGCATCAAAGCAATTTATCACCGAGACAACAGCTGGAGACAGTGTGATTATTTTCTCAAATAATGACGTTGAAAATTGCGAAAACTTAGAGTTGGAATCTGAAAGTTTTACTCTGGAAGACATCACTCTGCCGTGGGCGAACAAGTACTGGAATCTGTACATAACTCATTGCGTTTCGACAGTAGAGATTTGGGCTCGACTCTTTGGCAAGGAATACAGCGACCAGTTCGACAACCTAATGAACGACATTGACGTGTATATGCTGACAGATAAGATTCGTCCTGTGTCAGTGGCCTGCAAACAGATTTACTTGGTGTGCATCGCAGAATGTTGGCATCGAGTGCGTTTGGACGAGGTGGATAAATTAAATGCCATTGGCTTGTGCTTTTTCATTGATTTTGGTGACGAAGATTGGGTGCCGGTCAGTCAGTTGTATATATGTGAGAAGAAGTTCCTGAGACTGGAACCACAAGCAGTCTCGTTCAGTCTGTTCGGCCTGGAGGATTTTGCTGGCAATCCAAACGCGAAAAGGCATTTGGATTCAATGCTGGCTAGTAAAAGTGTGGTGGGAGAGATTCTTACCAAGGAAGACGTCTATCAGGCAGGCAATGGCGAGGGAAATCTCTTCAGGATACAGGTGGTTTTGTACGACACCTCTTCACAGGATGATATAAATCTAAATCCATTAATTTTGCATCAAATCTGCGATGACACACCACCTCCAGAGATTAAACGCACTGGGTTGACAAATGCGTTGATAACACATATAACTGATGCGGGAGATGTGTTCTTACAGGTTCGAAACTCAGAGTTGCAGTACGTTCAGGTGGGTAATGGTGAAGCAGATTCCTGAAGACAAAGTTAGCATGTTTTTTTTTAGAAACTTATTCAACAACTTATCGAGTCAAAATTCAAGGAAGACCAGCATAAGGTAACACGGACTGATATTCAGCGCTCGAACTTGTTTTTGATTTGTGATAAGGCGAGTAACGAGTGGTATCGAGGAGCGTTGGCCAATGCTAGCTATCAGCCAGACGATGAGGAGTTTGATATATTCTACATTGACCATGGCATGACTAAAAAGACGCATATTTCGAACATGTTTCAGCTAGAATCGTTGAGTACAGCTCTTAGTAAATTCCCTCGGCAAGGAATCAAAGCCAGATTGGATAATATTCCATTAATCAGTTCAGGTATTGTCGCAAGGATGCGTGGACTCTTGGCTGCCGGTTCGAGGGCCTTGGTAAGCTAACAACCAAAATGTCGTCAATAGTTTAGTAATTAATCTTTTGAGACACTTCATTTATAGGTCAAAATTGGTACACCAAGTGTCATACCATTGATTGTTGTCTACAAGCGTTTCGAAGGCAGTGAGGCGCTGTGCAACATAAACGAAGTAATTCGCGTTGAACAAGAATTGGAGAGGTAGATAACTATACCTGCATTATCTATAACGTATATTAAATTGCCCATTTCTCAGTTCTTCGTCTGATCTTCTGGATGAGAATGCTTCGATTTCTCCAGTTGATGGTAAAATCAGCGGTGGTCTACCCTCACCTGGAACACCATCTCGAACTTGTTCCTCAGCTGATTTGAATCAAACATTCCGCAATTTAGCAATAAAAACTAATTCTGTGCCAAATTCTCCACAAAAGAGTGATTACATGCTCAAGCTAAAGAGCTACGAACAAGTTCCGAAAGTGGGAGAATACTTTGATGTACGTGTTACGATGTCCGCGAATCCTTGCAATTTTATGGTGAGAAGTAGTGAGCTAATGCAAGTGAATGCATTGAATCATTTTCATTTTTAAAGGTACAACCATATGAAGATTTTCCTGAGTTGCGTAAACTGATGAAAGACTTACAAGAGTATTGCGAGAATAACGATGAGTTTATTCCTGTTGACATGGTGCAGATTGGACAGGCCTATGCAGGGAAAAATAAAGATGGCTTTTATCACAGGTGAGTACAGTTTTTACGTGTTTCTCTAGAGCTTAAGATTTACCACCATCAGATCATAGTAATTTATATAGGAAACACAAATCAAATGCATATAATGTACCTATACTATATTATACTAACTAAGAATACAAATAATTTAATACTCCAAAACCTTGTTTACACTGTAGAGAAAAATCTCGGTACTGAAGTGTAAACACTTGGTAGAGCGAAAGTTTAGAGCTCTACACGTAAAGTTTTTATGCGAAATTTTTCTCTGAGTCTCTACCGGATCTCTACACTAAAATAATAATATAGAGCCTTATTGCGAAGATCAATCGACAGTTAATAATTGACTATTTTCAATGTGTGCTATTGTGAACGAACGATTCTAAAGGATTTTGTCAATCGCAGTCAATTAAAAAAATGCGCTTGACAAAAATACCAAATGAATCGTTCGTTCACAATAGCACACATTGAAAATAGTCAATTATCAATTGTCGATTGATCTTCGCAATAAGGCTAATAATAATTTAGCCCGTTCGGCAGGGAAAGTTTTATAAAAAAATGTTGGTTGAAATACAACAGTGATTATTTATTGGAATATTGCAGTTGCAACAAGGAGAGTAAAATCCATTAATTTCTTTTCAATTTTAAGGGTGCGAGAGGTAACAGATTACACTCTTCTTATTCTTTCTCTCTGAATTTTAGCTATTATGCGCTCAATGCGAAAGCATCATCTGCAACACTAACATGTGAAAAACAGATGGTCCGTTTTGGGTTATTAGTTTTGCAGCGGCAATGTTGAGTGTATTTCGAGCCAACTCGTCAGCTAAAGTGTGTTGATTGAAAGCTTCACCACCAGAAGCCCTTAAAATAAGTATACGAGAACAGAACACGGTAATTATATTTACTCAGATTAACCTTCAACATTCGAAGGCTGCTACTGCTCTAATCAGCAAGAAGCTTTCCGGGTTGAGTACAAAACCCCAAATAACATCCATACAGGAGCCATGGGTGTGGAAAAATCGCATCTGTGGCCTTGGAGGTGTTCGTGGCACCATGATACTCTGTGACGAGCGGTCCGAAAGGCCCAGGGCTTGTCTTGCTGTGTCGAACCTTCTCTCAGCGACTAAGCTTGGACAATTTTGTGGCCAAGATTTGGTTGCTGCAGTCATAAGCTACGAAACGAATAGAGATTGGAAGACCTTCGTCTTGGCGTCAGCTTATCTCCCCTATGATTCGGTAGTGCCTCCACCACTAAGGGCAATTGATGAACTCAAAGACTATTGCGACACCAGGAAGATGGGCCTAGTTATATGTTGCGATGCCAATGCTCAGAACATTGTTTGGGGCAGCAGCAAATGCAACATGCGAGGAAACCATCTAGTGGATTTCATTCTATCGTCTGATCTTACCATCAACAATGTTGGTTCCCAGCCAACTTTTGTGACGTCAAAAAGACAGAAGGTGATTAACCTAACTTTATCTAATAGATACTTTAAGGCGGTTACCAGCTGGAGGGTCTCTTCGGAGGTGTCCCTCTTAGACCATAGATATATGGAACTTTGCAGGAGAGAAGAAATTCGAAGGAAACCATTTGCATACGCTTCAGGGAGGAATTAGGAAAAACTCAAAACTCCAACCAAACTCAGGACGCGACAAAAGGTAGAGGAAGCTGTTCAAGACCTGAACAGTGCCATTACTAGCTGTTTTGAACTGACGTGCCCAGTAAACAAAACCCCTGGCAGAACACCGGTTCCCTGGTGGAATTCGGAACTGCGGAGAATCCGAAGAGAAGCTAGAAAACTTCTAAATAGGTCACTCAAGACTGATTTGGAGGAAGACTGGAATCTCTACGAATTCGGGTATCAAAAAGTGTTTCTTATAGGAACTTCTGCGAAAAGATTGAAACACTAGGTGAAACAAGTAGGGTGGTTAAAGTTCTGAAAAGGGGTAAACTAGCCAAACTGGAATCACTTAGGAAACTTGAAGGCACCTTCACTGAGACCAAAGCGGAAACTCTTAGTCATCTACTGGAGTCTCACTTTCCGGGTAACCAGATTACAATTGGTTCACAACCAGCCCCGATTACCGAGACTGTGAGTGAGCCAAGACAAACAACTCGGCGTAGCATTGCGAAGGCCGTGGTAACGGACGAGGCCATTAAATACGCTTTTGCGTGTTTTTACGGCTTCAAGTCACCTGGTGCGGACGGAATATACCCAGCCATGCTGCAACAATGTACAAACCAGTTGCTACCGACTATGAAGAAAATATTCACCGCTGTCCTAGCACTGGCATACATTCCAACACCCTGGCGTACAGTTAGAGTGGCATTTATACCAAAAATTGGCAGAAATGACTACTCACTCGCCAAGAGCTTCAGACTAATCAGTCTGACTTCCTTCTTGCTGGAAAGCATGGAAAGGCTGATCGAGCTTCATGTGCGCGAAACTGCTTTACGTTTGCACCCCCTATCTCAGATGCACCATGCCTATCAACGCGGAAAATCTTGCGAGACTGAGCTCCAAAATCTAGTTGGTATAATTAAGAGCGCGCTTAACTAGAAAGAATACGCGATGGGCTTTTTCATCGGTATTGAGGGTGCTTTTGGACAATGCGAACTTTGACAGCATGTGTAGCTCTGCCAGGCAACACGATGTAGACAAATCATTGGAGCTGTGGACCAAAGCAATGCTAATGAATAGAACGTAAGTTGCGGATGCGGATTGTGGCCGTTATATAAGGGCGGGGGTAAACAGAGGCTGCCATCAAGGCGTCATTCTGTCTCCACTGCTGTGGTGCATGCTGGTCGACTCTGTTGAACGCACTCAACTTTCTGTTGGATCATGCCGAATGGTGCACTAGGAATGGGCTCTCTGTCAATCCTCTCAAAACTGAGATTTGTCTCTTTATGAGAAGAAAGAAGCTGATCGTTTTGACTCAGCCAGTGCTTTAATGATTAGGTATAAACTATTTTTCTAAGGAAGACTTAACGGCGAAGTTATGATCAGAATTAAATGGATCAAAACCCTCCCACTTGCCTTTCTACTGGTCCGCCCATTTCGAAACACTTCTTTACAGAGGCCAATCAAATGCTGGTGTTATTGCATTTGCGTGATCCAAGAGTTGTAGTTTCGCCTTTCTTTTTCCTATTCTTTCTCTTGTAAGTGATTGTTTTATTTTTGATCGTCCGCTTACGACACCGGTGATCTCCAGTCGTTACAACCCACGAATTTGAATGCACACTTGCGGAGAGTTTCAAGATGTTAAATGCGTCGCTAGGCTCACCTGAATGTTTAAATCGCCTAAATGTCATTTGTCCCCTTAGTCGCCTTTTTTTTGACCCGCGGGCCGATGAAGGAACTGGTGCAGGAGCGTTTGGGCCAGGAACTAAGCACTAAGAATTCATGGGCAAATGTACCAACATCTTTCAGACAGAAATATGTGCCATAGACAGGTGAGCTCGAATCAATCTCGAGAAAAATTACAGAAATTGCAACATAGCAATAATGTCTGACAATCAAGCAGCTATTATGGCACTGACGCCTACGTCATCAAGGCAAAACTCGTGTGGGAATGCCTACACAGACTGAACAGACTAGACAAGAATAACAGAGTAACCATTTGCTGGGTACCTGGCCATGTTAGCATTATAGGTAACGAGGCAGCGGATGCGGGATAGGAGAATACACTCTACGCAAAGAGTTCAGGAAATTGGAGAAAGAAACAAGGTATAAGACAAGCAAAAAAACACCTACGAAACTACAACCTTCAGAGTTTCAAAGCTAGCATCAGCCTAAACAAAAATAACCTACGAATTCGAACAGGCCTCCTCATGGGGCACTGCAGACTCAAGGAGCACCTGAGAAGAATAGGTATATCAGGGAACGGACTATGAAGTGAGACCGCTGAAACTCCGGACCACATACTGGAATCCTGTGAGGCATTAGCCCACAAGAGGAAAAGATATTTGGGCTGGCACCAAATAACAGGCAAGGCCATACAATCTATGGATCAGCAACTCATTCTCAGATTCGCCAATGAAACTGGACTGGATGCTGTGCTCTAAAGAGTGTGACCTGCTAAGGCTAAGTCAGAACAAGATCCTAATACAAATCATAAAGGAAGAGGGGGCTCTGAAAGAGGGTACTTATCTCTCCAAGGTTTAAGCAGGGGACACGATATACCAAAAGGTCGCAGTGTACTATACCCTCTACTATACTACCCGCATTGGAAGTCTCACACACCCCGACAAAAAAAAAACTATACCCTCACTATTATTATTATTATTAGTCCCCCTTTTACGACAAGCTTATTTTTTGGGTGCGCTGCACTGATATTCTTAGTCCATCCCTGCACGGGACGGTATAAATATTTGTTATAACCTGTTATAATAGCCGTGGTTTATTTTGTTTATTTTCTTTAATGATCTATACAGATCATAAATTTATATGCTTTACAACAAATACACTTGATCTTGCTAGGATTAGGATCACATTTTATGATCTATAAATTAGTTCTAAGGTGCCAATAGGAACATTTTAGACAATTTTTTATTCCATGAAAGGTGCATTGCTCTTTAAGACTATGAACCATTAACAAATAAAACAAAAGAATAAGAAGGTATTGCAGACAAATTCAATCCATGTGCTGCATGTGGTCGAAAAATGTTAATATGCCAAAAGTGTTCGATGATCCATACTGTTTTGTTATCGTCGGCAGATCTATCCAGATCATAAGTCATAATAAAATACGGCTAATACTCAATCTGAATATTTGCGCCTGGTAATAATCAAAAAGGTCAAGAAATGACTTAGTAATAGAGCCGATTGTTAACTTTGATAATAGAACTTCATAGTTCTCGGGTTACAGAATTGGCATACTCGGGCGATAGCTAAGCAAATAAACAAACACTTCTCGCGTATTCAGCTGCCCAGCCATTATAAATCCGGTTTCAGAGCCAGCTGCAGTTGCTTAACAGCAATGGTAAGGAAACAACAGAACTTCAAAATGCCGAAAAGCAACTTACAACTACTCATAAATCATCATATAATTAAGCTCATCAGAATTGTCAGAAAAAGCAAGTTTTTTTCCATCAAATGATATCGGTTAAATGGCGGCCGCCAAATCCTTTTTGGCCTCTATTATTGGTTCGAATGTCTCTTTTCTTTCGAATAAAACCGGTTTTCCTCGAATCAACTTTCTATTCGATCGAATCTCAACATACAAATTCATTCGAATTAGAAAAACTTTCGACCGTATTCGAATGTCCAAATAAGCAAGATGATTTTTGCGAACCGAAATAGTCAAAAGGAGCGGTGGCGTCTTAAAGTCAATTGCTTGACTTCCTTGAAAAAAACCCCGAATGTTGTTTCGATCGTGTCTCTTCGATTTCCTTTCTGCCAACATTTTTCCGTAAGCGCACTCATCGTTGTACAACAAACACTTTTTCTGGAGTGACTCCTGTAGTTTGGATAATGTTGCAATGTTGTTGGCGTTCGTAGCTGGTGAAGGTGAGTGGACATCGGGGAGTCTCTGGTACAGGCGCCCTCTGTTGCGCCCAACATTAAATTTCTTTTCCCGAGTGGTTCGCAGCTTCTCGCTGGATAGCTAAGCTTTGAATTTGGCTGAAGCATGGAAATTGTCAGGGTGTTTGTTGCGTGCCTCCTATTGACTATCACGTGGTCGTTTTGTTTTATGTTTCGACCATCACAATCTTGATATCGTATTCCGGATATTCCAAATCCAAGAGGTTATAAAACTACTCCTTGATGAGGTCTTCTGCCTGGCCGGTAGGGGTGTGTGCACATCTTCCTTTTCGCCGAGGTTTTGATCAGGATTAAGATTTCGGATCATTTCATCACGATTTAGTGGTTCTTAGGTCTGTCTCTTTTTTACGATTTCGACACGTACATGCCCCCCATTATTGATTATTATTGTTCGATCATCCTTTTATAACACCGGTCATCTCCAGTCGTGTCAACCCACGGACTTACATGCACACTTGCGGGACAGCTTTAAAATGTTAAATGTGTCCCTAGGCTTATCTGGATGTTAAAATTGCCTTAATGGAGAGTTCACACTCCATAGTCGCCTTTTCCGACAAGCGCTGTTTTTATTAGAGGGCGCTGCATGCGTGTGCATAGATACCAGCAACGGGGTCGTGATCTTAAATGAGGAAGTCTCTCTCTCTTAAAACAATTTTGTTTACCTTGTTGGGAAGGGCTAGTTGTGTCAGTAATCGCTTGTGGAATATGTGCGCTGCCGTTGAACCCTTTAGGGCCCGCCGGCACAATCTAAATTGTATTACCCTTTGTCTTCAGTATCCTAAATGACCTCCGCTGCAAAAATGTCAAAATGTTCATAAAGGTACGAGTATCGGCCATGCTAGCTGTTGACAACACCGTTGACCTAATCACCTGAGTTCTTCCACCGTGCGTCTTCCCTCTGAGCGGCTCATGCAAGGCTTCTGAAACTCATCAGCAAATCATTTCCGACAGATCATTACAGTACTACTACTTTCTTCTTGTTCATAAGTTTAGCACGCCAGGTCTGGGCCGACATGACCAGTACCCGGTGGTTATCAAAATAAGCCCAATTGAAGTGTACAATATCCAGGTTGACGCCGATCAGTACCTACCCTAATTGATAAACACCTTATTATCACGTTCGTCGTAAATAATTTCGAGGGAATTTTTTCTCTTGTCAGCAATGTAAATCAAATTGCTGAATGAGAACAGTTCCCAAGGCAAATTATTCACGATAGGCCTGAATGTTTCTTAATATTGAAAATGTATGAATATTACCATGTTAAATAAATAAATTGAAAATATAAAAAAATAAAAAATTAAAATTAAGTAGAAAAAATAGCTACTCTCTTTCCTTCTTTTTCCATACCTATTCTAGCAGTATTAAGCTAACTGACACACAAACAATAAAGATTTTTCAAGGGTTATACTACCTATAAGTCCTACTAACTTGCCCCCTAATCGTTGGAATAAAATTTCTTGCAGGGTCATTGTTGTAAATACTTACCAAGAGATGATACACGTCAGCTTCTGTGACTTTGGTGATGTTGATATTCTTCGAAGCGATGAGCTTAAAACACTTCCGGCAAAATTTCGTCAACTTCCGAAACAGGCCATCCAGGCAAAATTATATGGTAAGTAGTACTTCTTCATTTCAGTGTACCATCCAGCAATCTTTTTCAATATTTCTCTCTCCACTTACAGGCATTACTGCTCGTAATGTTGACTGGACTCTGGAAGATTGTCTACGTTTCCGAGAGCTAACAGTGGGTCAAAAATTCGTATCGGTCATCAGGAAGATAACCAACGGTGACAAGATCAGTCCGGACACTCGAATTCTCGAATTGGATCTAGTCGACGTAAAGACCGATACGGATGTCTTTATACGAGATATTCTTCTCAAAGAAGATCGTGCTATTGAGACAAGCGGCGAATAAACAAAAATCGTGTGCCTATTGTATAAAAACAAGCACACATACTACCACCATTGTTGTTTGAAAATGATTACGGTGCTTGCGCCAACTCGCAATAGAAATCGTGTGTCTATGGCGTTCGTTGAAGGGAGCTATTATTTCAATATAATATCTTTGTGCGCTGCTGCACTATGTTGATCGCAGTCGTGCCACATAGCGAAACAGTCGCATTTTGTTTAACTTCTTTTTTAAATTAATTTTTCTTATGAATTTCAGCTAAATAATTTATAACACTTATATTTAATTATGTATTTGGAAGCAAACAAAAAATTATCCTTTTCTACTTTAGGTTTAGTAGATTTTATATAAACTTTTAGAATGAAAGTACATTATAACGATATGTATTATTATTAGTTTTCATTACTGCGAAATGAATTACTTTTTTCTTTAAAAAAAGACATTCCTCTTTAAAGACTCCGCTTAGAGGGGCATAAATGTGTGGTTATTTATTTATTTATTTTCTTAACAAAAATGATATTATATATTTACTAAACTAAATTCTCAAAATTTAGTATTCGACTCACTTTAAGACCCATTAAAGAGGCAATATCTCTTTTTAGCTCAACTACGTATATATGTATATGTTATTGTTAAAAGTAAGCAAAATGAAAGGAAAAAACAAAATTGTTGACTTAGCTACTCGTGTATGAAATATAATAATACAGCCAAATGTATTTATTAAGGTAGATTTTTATTTTTTATTTCTTTGTTTTATTGTGCTTTCCAGTCCTGCCATATGGAAGCGAGATATTCAGTTTTTTCTTCCTGCCTTGTGATTGAATTGGATAAAAGTGCATAATGGATTAGTTCGGCTTCTGTTGAATACCCCGAAATAGCATCATTAATGTTAAGTCGGTGAACGGCAGTGGCCTTTTGCTGAGTATTTTATTGTTTCCGCATGATGAGTGCAACGAAATCTTAGGTTCGTAGATCGTGCTCACAAACAAGAGAAATCTCAGTGAAGGTGAACCTTTAACTCTAGGCTCTCGCGAAGGTTAGTCACCTTGACGTGTGTACCATCATTGCCTTCGATGGTGCCGGTGCGGCGGCTTACGGCGCTAAGATTCATCGGACTATGCTGTCGACGACTTCTGTCGTCAGAAGGGTCACCCATGGCAGACAGACCGACTGATGAGCGTTAACCAAGAGCTGGCCAGGACATTCCGTCCGCTCCCATGCCCCCCCCCCTCGCCATTCCCAGTATCCTTACTCACCCCATCGCCCCCCTACCCCTGTTCCTATCCCTATCCAAACCTAACTCCAGTGGTGGTGTGTGAGAATAGTAAACCGCGCCCAGGGATGAAATGTTGGGGGTTAAACCAACCGTTAACTAAGCTCCCTCAGGCGCCTTGGCGCGGGCCTGTTGTATATTGCCTTACCCAGGTATGTCGGCGCTGCCTGGGCTGACCTTTTTCCGGCTTTACTCGTGGGAATCAAATTTAAACTTAAAATGGAACAAACAAAACAAAATGCAATTCCTGTCAAGGAGGAGAAGGAGATGAGTTATCATCTTCATCCATCTCTCTTCTAGCACAGGAATTGGATGAAAAGGCGCTTTTAGCTAGCGATTGTGAGGAGTCGGTAAAAACCCTCACTAGCGACAGCGAAGTCACTGGTGAGCAGGCTGGAACTCTCATCGGTGACAAAGACATACAGGGCAAGAAGGCAGTAGAAGAGATACCCGGACAGCAGGATCATCCGATGTTCCTGGGACTATCTTGGAAGCATCCTCAAAAAAGACAGGAAAAGTAGACACAGCTGGCTCAGCCGTTGCATCTGTAGTTTCCTCTAATATAACAACGAAGAGGGCTAAGGCTTTGCTACGTAATGCAAATCGTAAGGTAGCCAAATATGGGAGCTGTGAACCCAGCACCCTCAGTGACTGGGAAAAGGCAGCGTTTGCTAGGGCCAAGACTTTTCTGGCCGACCTGCAAAAAGCTGGCCAATGAGGAGGTGGAGGTTGAACTGACTGCACCCTCCACCTCCTATGCAGCAAAAGCTAAGGAAGGAACAATTGACTCTGGAAGGAAGACGAGTTTCAACAGTAAGAGAGGCAGATCCGACGATGCCGCCGAGTCCAACGCAAAGGTGAAGGCTGTGACCACACCTGCAATGCGTCGCGGAGACAGCGACCCGAAGGACGAGCATCTCGTTGCTGTGGTAAACGAGCTGGAGCCTTGCGGTCGTCTCACAATCGACCAGTGGAAAAACACGAGGAAAGGTTCCAAGACGCCCTGTGGAAGAAACTTCTGTGGTTTTCCTCAGACACTTCGTCACGGAGGTATGCGATGCATGGGAAGGTATGAAGCTAAAATGCTCAACGGTTGCTGAGTTGGCAAAATACAATCCGCCAACAGCCTGGGTTTGGGTACCTAGTCCCTACACATACCCGGAGAAGCTCCTAGGTCTCCTACATGTGCAAAATCGGGAACTTAAAGCCGATACATGGAGGGTCCTAAAGACGGGGCCTAGACGGCAATACGGCCAACGCTTTACTGGCCCTAAACAAGGAATGTCTTCCATACCTGGAGAAATCCAACGGGATGGTAAGATATAGAATGGGGTTGTAGATGGTCAAAACATCGACCAAGGGCAGAGATGAGGAGGAGCCCACCCATGATGATGATGGAAGTGCTGCAGATAAACCTGCACCACAGTAGGGCTGCGACGGCCTGTCTGATGGAGTACGTCATTAGGCAGAACATTGCAGCCGTACTCATACAGGAGCCCTGGATCAATAAGAACGTGATTCAGGGGCTCCGGTAAAAGAACTATACATTGTTCTACAAGGCGGAAGGTAAAATCAGGACTTGTATCCTTATTAAAAACCATATAAAGGCATTTCTTTTGAATAATTACAGCTCTGGCGACTTGACGGCGGTCATCTGCGAGAGGGAAGATGGAAAATCTCTGTGTCTGACCTCAGCCCATCTTCCCTACGACTCCCAGCCGTAATAACGGAAGAACTAAAGGACTTGGCTGACCAAAACTGGATGCACGTACTGGGCTGCGATGCAAACGCCCATCATACGCAATGGGGTAGTGGAGACACAAATTCAAGGGGTGAGTGTCTTTATGATTTTATTATATTGTCCAACCTTACGGTATCTAATAGAGGGAATTCACCTACTTTTGTTACACGTAACAGACAGGAGGTTTTAGACGTTACACTTGTCTCCAATACAGACAAAATGGAAATCAGGGAGAGGGTAGTTGATGAGGCATCTCTGTCTGACCACAGATGGATACGCTTCAAAATTAACTTTCAGCATAGGGCGTGTAGTTTCTATAGAAACCCAAAAAAGGCAGACTGGGATAAATCCACAGATTTCATTAATCTACGTTTAGATACCCAGCCGATCACCGGCTGGGTATGGTGGACTTAGATAGGGCAGTAGAAGCCGTGAGCAGAACCCTAAATACAGCGTTCGAAAAGACATGCCCGGCAAACAAAAGGCCAAAAAGGGCTCACCCGAAGTGGTGGAATAAGAAAATCGGCCTTAAAAGAAGGGAGGTAAGAAAACTTTATAATAGAGCAAAACGATACCACATGGGATGAGTATAGCGAAAGCAAGAGGGAATTTAGTCAGGAGGTTCTGGTAACCCTGGTGGAATCCCATTTCGCCGGATGCACAACCCCAACAGACCTAGGCCTACAAGGACAGGAGGAAGTCGACTGTCCCTCTCTCGAGTGGGAAGTAATTGACAATATCATCAACCGAAAAAAGTTACGGTGGGCCATGCATATAAATCTCCAGGGCCGCATGAAATTCTACCTATCAAGCTCCAAAAAGCGCCAGAGCATGCTAAACAAAAGATTTTGGATATACTGAGATTCAGTCTAAGAACAGGGCATGTTCCAACAGCCTGGAGAAAGGTCCGGGTTGTTTTTATACCCAAAGCCGGCAAACAGGGTCACACGACGGCGAAAGACTTCATCCCAATCAGTTTGTCGTCCTTTTTGCTCAAACCCCTTGAGCGTCTGGTGGAAGCTCACATTAGAAATAAATGTAGCATTGGTTTTTTATGCGAGTCACAGCACGCATACTTAAAGGGTAGATCAGTAGAAACTGCTCTACACAACGTAGTGGGTAAAATTGAAAGTAGTCTACACTGCGGCGAATTTGCCATGGCCTCTTCTCGATATAGAGGGAGCCTTCAATAACGTTGAGTGTAGAGCTATAAAAAGCACTAACATAGAACAGGGAATCATAAATTGGGTATACAACATTCTCGCCCACAGGAACATAAACTGCTCCCTTGGTCAAAGCTCCATAAGAATGTCTGCAACCAGAGGAACCCCGCAGGGGGGAGTCCTATCGCCACTGCTGTGGGTACTGGTCATTGACAACGTGCTAAAGGAAATTAAGTCAATGGGTATAAGTGCCATAACGTATGCGGACGACGTGGTCATAGTAGTCCAGGGAAAATATTTGAATACTTTAAGTGAGATCACAGAGACCGCCTTAAAGAAAATTAGCAATTGAGCCAAGGGCTGCGGACTAAATGTCAATCCCTCGAAAACGGAGTTAGTCCTGTTCACGAGAAGACACAAAATACCGCACTTCAATCTCCCGAAACTTGACGGAGAGGAACTGTCCCTTACGGACAGTGCGAAGTATCTGGGTGTAATCCTAGATAGAAAATTAAATTGGAATCTTAACATAAAGGAACGAATTAAGAAAGCGTATAATGCCCTCTTTATTTGTAAGAGAACAATAGGCAAAACATGGGGCCTGAAACCCGCCATGGTACACTGGATATATACCGTAGTGGTGATACCCATACTTACATATGGCTCACTTGTGTGGTGGAGGGCAACAAATAAAAGAACCATAATTGGAAAACTAGCAACGGTGCAGAGAAAGGCAAGCATAGCCATCACTGGTGCAATCCGTACTACTCCTACGGCAGCAGTGGACTCCTTCCTCCACTTTATCCCGCTAGATTTAAAAATAAAGCAATTTGCTGTCAACAGCGCTTTGCGCCTCAAAAATTTAGACCAGTTTAAGGACTGTAGTTTTGGGCACTGCACGATCTTAACTGGTGTGCTACCCGGAAATCCTATACGGACTGATGAGATTTGCCCCTTGGTCGACCATGACATCCCCTATGAGGTGTCATATCCGCGAAGGGAGGAGTGGCAAATAGATGCAGTCACAATAGCAAACGAGGTTGCTATCTACACTGACGGCTCTAAGACGGGGGAGAGAACGGGTTCTGTCTTTTTTTCTGCTGATCCAGACCTGAGAGAGTCTATAAGTAAGAATGTGCTGGGTACCGGGACACAGAGGTATAGAGGGAAATGAGCAAGCCGATGAGCTAGCAAGAAAGGGAGGGGAGCTGGAAAATAGCGGAGGTGTTAACACTAAACCACCCCTGGGCGTCTTTAAGGGAAAAATCAATGAAAAGATCTTAAAAATGACTGACCTCAGATGACAGAACATAGAGGGACATAGGGTGTCTAGAGCCCTTTGGCCCCATTTGGACAAGAAAAGATCTAAGGAAATTCTAAAATTGAGCAGGGAACAGCTTAGAACAGTAATTGGGATTATGTCAGGGCACTGTCTTCTAAGAAAGCATGCTAGGCGACTTGGTCTGTTGGATGTGGACACGTGCAGGTTCTGTGGTGATCTACAAGCCGAGGAAGACATAACACACATTGTGTGAATGCGAGAGCATAGCACGGAATCGGCACAGACCATAGGAAGCTGGTTAAGTTCTGCAGGAAGATTGGGCTCTGTCTAGGAAAAGTTTTTTAGGTTTTTCGCCAATTGAAGTCTTTCAAGTGGTTTGCTAGGGATCGCGATGGGCCCTACTGGTGCCTAGTGCTGTATGCGAATTGCATACCCCTTTTTAACCTATGACCTATGACCTTAACTCTAGGCTAGCGCCCCCAGATGCTTTCAGATAAGGGTTATTTCTCCTCTGAATTTTTTTTAAATTGTAGAGCCTTATTGCGAAGATCAATCGACAGTTGATAATTGACTATTTTCAATGTGTGCTATTGTGAACGAACGATTCTAAAGGATTTTGTCAATCGCAGTCAATTAAAAAAATGCGATTGACAAAAATATCAAATAAATCGTTCGTTCACAATAGCACACATTGAAAAGTGTCAAATTCAATTGTCGATTAATCTTCGCAATAAGGCTTGTATTCTTCCAGAAAATTGTCATTGAAAAGCGAAATCCAAGGTGTTCATTAAAGTAAATGTCAGCATGTTTCCTGGACCCTTAAGCACGGGGGGCACTGACCACCTATAAACGTCAAAACAATTTGTGGAACCGAAGTTCCTGAACCGTACAACACGAATCTGAAATGCTCTACCATGCTCTATCTTTCCATTTACAATTTACAAATATTTAAAACCAACGTACATCGACATCTCTCTGCAATTTCAATCTACCTGCAAATATCTCACAGTTTATATGGAGAGATTCGATCCCTACATTTTTAATGATTGAATGTTGAAGATGTATTCCCCCGGTGGATTTAATGATAGAGCAGTTAGTCAATTACCAACGACCATACCACGTCGAGTTAATCGGTTCTCGTCAGATCACCGCAATTAAACGACGTTGGGCGCGGTTAGTGCGTAAATGGGGGACCGTTTGAGAACAACCGCGTGTCGTTGGCCAGTCTCTTCTACAGAGTTGAGGTAGATAATACATAAGTGGTATCACAATGGACATAAATCGGTCTAAGTGTGTCGGCTTCTGCCGCCAGCCACCTAAACCTAACCTAGTCAATTATCAATTGTCACCAGCGTATTTGCCCAAATGCAGCACCAGCATTCGATTGGCCTCAGTGACGAAGTGATTCAACATCGGGACACCTGCCGTTTATTTTCTGAGGTCGAACCGGCGAACTCCACAGGCAGACCAGTAGGGATTAAGGTGATTAAGGAAGAAGAACAACAAAGGTTGTAAACCTACTTCTATCAATAGTTTCAGGCAATGAGTATTTGAATTAGTAAAAAAAATCATAAAATGATAATGATAAAACGGGGAATCGGGGCCCTGATTACGAATTACGAGAAAATATTGACAAACGGCGGGGTTAGGGTAAAGAATAAAGATTCCTCGGACCAATCTCGTAACTTGTAACTGCAATAGTAATAGACCAGCAAAATTGTGTACAATTAGTCCGGTTCGACGTTCCACGGTGTGAAATTCTACGACATAGCCAAGCATTATAGTCTTTGGTCGTTCTGTGATATTTAGGTCGGGCAAAAAGCATACTGAATGAAGGCAGCTTCTTACTGCACATGTGTGTTACTGCATGCATTACTGCGTGCATCCCTCCTGCACATATGTCTCAGACATAACTCGATAAATAAAAAAATCAAACATTCAAGTACCACAATATAAGATTCTATTACATTTTATTATAGTCAATGGACCACCTCGCGAAGCAATCTCTTTTTTTAACGTGAAAACCAAAATGAGGGCAACTATTTCAGTAACAAGCACAAATCGTATGGAAAAATCGTTATGATTGTTAATAAAGTGTTTATTTAAATGCAAACAAACGATAACGAAGAGTAAAAACTAACAACTTATAGAGAAGAAACCTGAGAAAGTATGTTAAAGCAAAAAAAAAACAATACAAACAGACTTGTGCAGCTCTTGATCCAGAAATTTACAGGCATTTTCACTTTTTATTAATTAATTGCTTTTATTCGCTTGTTTTTAGTAGTATAAAATGTATGCATAAAAAATTGTCTAACATATTTGTTTGTCACAACAATGCGATTCTCACGGTTTCACTTTAATTTTGTGTGCAAAATCCCAATATATTGTTAACTTTTTAGTACCTATTCAAAAATATTGTTTGGATACACCTTCCCAATTCTGGAATGGTGCTGCTTGCAGCAACAAAAAAAACGCCTGCGCTGTGACAACATTAGGCGTTTTTCTTTTTTAGCTCCGAGGGGGGCACTGAGCTGCCAAAAAAAGAACTGTGTTACTTTTTTAGTTCGGAGCGCTCTGAGCACAAAATTTGTATTTCTTTTTTATCTCTGAGCTAGCTCAGGGCTCGCTCGATGAGCTCAATTAAAAATGACCGAGCACATAGAGCGAAAAGCTGAGCGCGGCTGACTTCATTCATTATTTGTGCTTTTTCCACAGTTTATTTACTAGAAATTATAATTTAAATGGAACAATCCTTGACAAACACCAATTTCAGAAGCAATCCTGACTATTTTGAAAATTAATAGAAAAAAATTATCTAATGACAGTTCAGTGCTCAATTCTGTTTCTTAATTAGCTCGGAGCGCTCAGGTTACGTTCAGCTCGGAGCGAGCTCTGATCGCTCGGGCCCCACTCTGTTCCCTACTCGGGGCCAAAAAAGAAAAACGCCTATTATAAGGGTACTGTATTAATTACAGAAAAATAAAAAAATTCCTTTAGCGCACGCTAATTATTAAAAAGAAAAATACAAATTGGCCAATGTTTTCCCGCATTTTACTCTTCTGAAGGTTTTTTTCACTTGCCTCTGACGTTGTCGCGAAGTTCTCTATTCCTTTTGACAGCTTATTTTTGAAATAACGACTTGTTATGCCTGAAACAGATGTGAAGCAAGGACGCACGCGGAGGTAACGCAAATGGAACGCTTGTGCGGTAAGAAATCGGGCGCGTTCAATTCGCAAGGCAACTGCGAGTACCATAGTAGTTAAACCTATATCACTTGGCAAACGATGGTCACATGAGTTATTCGACCGAGGAAGCTAAGATAGTAGGGACTAGTAGATGCCTTTCAAGTTGAATGCGCCTATTGCCTTGTATTGTATTGTATTTGCAGTGGGGTCATCGGTATATGACAAGCACTTAGACCTAGTATTCCATTGTACTTCAGCATAACTGCCCCCTCGCTGCTTATTGGCGATTAGTAATAGAGACAGTGAGAGAGACCCAGTGGCCTTGGCTAAGCGAAGGATATTAGCAAGCCTATTGATTCATTCAGTATGCTTTTTGACTGACCTGAACGCTAGACGACCAAACAGACTAACTTGTAAGGTAATTTCATAGAATTTCACAGCACTAAACTAAGTTGTACCAAATTGTGCTGTTCTACTACAATAGGTGCATCAATATAAGAAATAGAGACAACTTACATCAAGAATTGACGTGCAGTAAGGCTTGTGTCATTTTTGTTATAACGCTGCACGACTCTTCTGCACAAATTTTTCAGCCATAAGGCTGATGATTTTGAAGTATGTAATAGCATTATGTTGGCTCTGGGCTATAAGAAAAATAAATGTTTAAGTATAACTGATTGAATCCAGTTTGAGCACATCTGTGTAAAATGTCTTCTACATCTCACTTCAGACAAATATTGGAATTGGAAGTTCGGAAGAGTGCTGTCGAAGTGTTTGTCCTTTGTAATGCCGCTATGATACTAAATTTTTTTTATTTTTTTTTTATTAAAAACGAATAATTGTCAGCCGTACTCAAATACGGCAGGTAGATTTTAAGCGAAAGGGTCGAACGAATATTGCTTTGAATTGATTATTAATTTCCTGTTTTGTATCTTTTGTCGCACTAATTACTCACTTCCGAAAACTTTTCACTAAAAAAAGTTAAAACGCAACCGAAGTGTGCAGTGCAATATTTACAAAAAAAATGCACGAGGCAACAACAGAAACCAAATAAAATAAATAAATAAATATGAGGCATTAACAGCCCATAAAGGGCCTAAAACCTAGCTTCTCCAACCACTTTCTTTGCGAAGTGGAAGGGACCTACAATTTTAAGCCGAATCCGAACGGCAAATTTGAGAAGCTTCTCATGACAATTGATACTCTTGGATGTTTGTCAGACGTTCGCAAGAGGTGGGGCAGTGGAAAAAACTCAAGATGTTATTTGACCCCGGAATTGAACCGGGTACCTTTCGATTAGTAGGCAGACACACTAACCATTGAGCCACTGCGCCCGACAGAAGAAAAACAGAAACCAAAACCGACAAAAATGAGAAACTCAAAAATACTTAATAGGAAAAGGCCTTAATAGTAGATATACTTACCTAAGCCATAAGAAGCTGTTCTAATAATAAAATATGTCGTTTCCTATGTGGCAGAAAAAACAATCATCAGATTCGGATCAGAAAAAGCAAATTGTTTAAAACAACATAATCGTTTAAAATGCAAAATAAAGAGAACATTATCTCAAAAAATATACAATCGCATAGTGTGATAAAATTGAAATAGTTTGACTTTTAGCCCTTCACGCGACGCTCCAAAGCGTGATTGTGTTTCAAGCATTATGGCTTAACCTGAATCATATTTTGGCGAAAGCTGATTTCATAACGTCCAAAGGCTTAACGTACCTATGCTTTGACCCTTGACTCAAACCAAAAATTCAAATATTACCATTTTATCCTTATACAAGAAAAAGCTTGACAGTCCATACTTTCCCTACCTTTGCGTTGACAGACGTCACTTTGCAGCAACTTTACGAAACATTACGTTGATTTCCTACTGTTCAACAGGATGCGTTTGTCACCGCGAAACTTCAAAGCGTGATTGTGTTTCAGGCATAAAAGTCGAAATTGAATTTTCTGTGTTGATCTGTTTCTACCTAATTCAGACCTTCCTCACAAATATTTATGATGGTTATACATGTATCGAATGTGCAAATATCAATTTATTTTAGGCTCTTATGTGTTTGTCATCCGTATCACTTTCCTTTTCATTTTAAAATGAGTTTGGGACTGAATGTACTTTGATGCTTTACAATTCAAAGGCTGAATCGTTTATTAAATATTTAATACTTTTTCAGTACTATTCCTTTCTTAAATTGTGCTACCCCTTGAATTTTTAAACGACATCACTGGCTTGGAACAACTGGAAAACAAAGTCAGTCGTCATTTTTAATTTTCGTCTGAAAGATTAACTTGTAAAACGAACGAAATTTTTCCCATGAAGAAAAAGTGAATTTTCATGAAAATACTGTTTTTTTCGCTGTTTAACTATTAATAAATGTTTAACAAACAAGCAATTCAATACTTAAAAGTAAATAAACCCCGAAATAATAATTCGTGTGCTAAGTAACACAATTTTTTGTTAACCCCCTTGGTTTTTTATTTTTTTTTAAATACATATATATTTTTTATTTTGTGTCCCAAAGTGTTTAACGATACAGAAAATAATTCATTAAATAAAATAGACAAGAGTACTGTGGTAGAAAATAAAGAAATGCACACATTTAGTGAAACCGGCTCCGGAGTTCCAGCGTTTCTAGCTAAACTTTGGCGACTTGTCGAGGATACCGAAACAAATAATCTAATTTGCTGGAATAAGGTAGGTAGTAGAAATAAACACTAATCCACCATGACACTAACAATAAAAGGCAGCAGCTGCCAATGACCATTTTATTCGATTATTAATTATAATTTTATTTTGTATTTGACGTACGTAAAATGAATAAAACACTGAATTTAATGGGTTTTTTAGTTTGAGGGTTAAACAAATTCTTATCATCCTGCTGCTGATCAGAGAAATCAGTCGATAAAAAAAGGCAATGGGCAAATACATATGAATTGTATGTGGAAATGTGTACCCCAACTCATTATGTGCGACTCAATTTTAGTTCCATTTCTTGCAGGGAGGAAAGTTGTGTTTTGGTTTGTTTTTGCCGCAGCAATGGCAGCTATTACACTTTGGTTGCGTTTTATAAATTTATATGCAATGGTTGTATCTACATAATTGGGGGAATGGCTGCCACAATAGCACAACCATCGCCATCACATCGTTGTCATGAATTTTTTTCTTTCCCTTCCTAATTTGGTATCAACAACTGAAATTCATAGAATGCGGAGGTGTAAAACGTTTTCTATTGGTCGACATTTGAATTGAACAAATTTGGATGTGAATTCACTGATATTCGATTAACTATGCAATGTCCATGTCCAAGGTCCATATTAAGCAGACGTTCATAATGTGGATTCGCACTTGTGCGTTACGGTGTTTTGATCATTGTTGGTTTTGTTTGACAGACAACTGCATCCAAATTCCATCTGTACAAGGATTAAGTGGTGAGTTGACTTTTTTGACCACAGGAAATGAAAACTGACATTTGAAGACGACCTTGGGCAAAAGAAAACCAGCGAATTGCGATTCGGTGAATCAATATGAAACATGCGCTCATTGCGGATTCCATCTCATGAGATCTTTTTTCTTTTAAAAAATATCGATAAGCGAAAAATTAACAATTTATTTACCGAAATTCAGTGCTTGCAAATTATCGTACTCAGCGCGATGGTGCGAAATGTGGAAATAAACACTTCACGGCTTCACGTTTTCCAGGGCTGCTTGATAAAAAAAGTATCCCATACGATCAAACGCAAATGTGCTGTCAACTAAGAATCATCAGCGACGGATTTTCTGAAGCGTTACAATGGCAACTATTTAACAGCAAAGGAATTTTGTAACATACCTTAATTATTACCGGTAGGCCCCTAAAAGTTACATATTCAAGACCAGCATCGATAGTAATGTCGATTTAACCATGTCCGTCCGTCGGCAAAAAATAAGCCCTAAACTCTAGCTAGGAATCTTAAATTTGGAACGTATACTCTCTATTGGCCCCAAATAATCAATAGTAAGAATTTTTTTTTAAATCCTCCGTCTGACACGCCAACAAAAAAAAAAAAAACAAATTTATCGAAGAAAATCGAAACTCGTTAGAAAGCTTGACTTGGAAGAAATTGTCTTTATGGGTCTGAAATGCTCGTGTGTTACTTACTGTACTTAGTTAACGGGCTCCCGACCCGTGGAGAGTCTCTGGGAGTCAAATATTACCTTCGCTGGAGCATTATTGTCCATTCGCTCATAGGGTTGTTGTATCTTGCTCGCTGTTCGCCCTCCTCGCACACAGGACCAAATATCCGACGGAGTATTAATTATTTTTTCGAAAGAACCCAAAATGAGCTCTCCTTCCCTACTTATCGTAAGGCACTCAGCGCCATAAAGCAGAACTGGCAGTATCAGTGTTTTGTAGAGCTTACACTAGGTCTTCCGAGTTAGGAGTTTTGAACCCATTTTTTCGTCAAACCGAACTAGCAAGGGTTTCCTAGGGTAAGCCGGATCTCCACTAAGGTGTCACTTGTGGAGTTGATGTTTACTCCGAGGTTGACAGATGTTTCATTGTTTGTTGAAAGCAAGTCTTTTGTTTTGTTCGCTTGGAATTTATGGCCAATCAAGTTTGCAAGATTGAAGTAGTCACACGACAGCGCACCTTCTTGCCGGCATCCGGTGCAGGTTTGGAATAGTTTGGAAGAGCTGTTTTCATACTGCCCGTTGCATGGCGTGTTTTGCACGTCAGGCGGCACAACTGGTTTTACCGGGATCCCGAATTTGGCTATCGCACGTAGAGCTCCTGGCGATGGATGTTATCATGTACAGCTTTAGTCGATGAAAAGATGGTGAGTCTCGACTTAAAATTCATTGGCCTTTTTCAGAATTTGCCTAAGTGTGAAGATTTGGTGTATTGTCGGGCCGGCAGGCAGACACGCTAGATCGTGTCGGTTCGTGTGTTGCAGAAACGCTTCAAACGTACACACAGTAGGGATATGCCCCGATAGTTTTAGCTTAGAATCGCCTTGTAGATGGGGCATATGGAGCTGATAGTGCATGCTTTCTTCCACTCATACTTGTTTGTTGATTTTGTGCATTCGCCCTACCAAAACATCATTTCATGCATTTGAAAAGCTCAGCTGGTAAAGCATCAGAGCCGGCAGCCTTGTTTTTCCTTAGATTTTTTACAGCTTAAATCAAGATTTAACAGCTGCTGCAAATGCTGCTCAAACACATCAACTATTTCCTGTGCTTCGGTGACTAGGTTTCCTTTTCTGTTTCGAGGCGCCTACGCTCCGGTCTTAAAGCCAGCAACCAGTTGCTTGCCGTTTTTATAAAACCTACGGATGCTGTTTCCATCGCGAGACTCTTCGACCTCGTGTTAAGATTTTCAAAATACACCCATTGACACGCCTACAAAGTATGTAGATGAAGTCGTTTTAAATAAATCCTTCATGCAAAATGTTCTGCCATGTCCACTTTTTGAGGGCGTTTTCATACAAAAACTTTGTTTTTTTCGATAAAATCCTTTAAAAAACGTACGAAACAGTAATGTTTTAAAAAATATGTAGAACATATCGTTCTTAACAATTTACCCATACTTAGATTTTGGCTGCGCCCACTTTATGGGGGGTAGGAATAGGGTATCCAAGAGTTCGCCCAAGCGGATTGTAGCCTTCCCTATGTTTAAATATTGTTTTTCAAAAGGCAGAGCAAGTAGAAAAGCCGCAAAACCGACATTGTTTTAATGAGGTAAGACAAATCATAGCAACAGAAAAATCTGCAAAAAAGCTACTCACACATAGTCGCACCTGCCTTAAAATGGACGAGATACCAAGAAACACGATAAAGGTTAACAAAGACTACTAAAAATAAAAAAATACCTTGTCTAGGATTGAATCAGCTTAACAATAAAAAAAGGTAGCTGAACAGTCAACTGTTTGTCAGAAGTCGGAGGAAATGCCCATTATTAACCATCCGGCATAGGCGCAACCAGTGTGCAAAGTTGCATCCACGTTGGCCTAAAGAAAAATGGACATTTGTTGAGACCTACATTTTTTTATTGGTAGTAGTGGTAAAACTTTTTAAAGAAGACCAAAATGTTATCATATTATGGATTATTATTTCACCGTCCTTTTGCAACATGGTGATTTCTAGTCGTGTTAACCCACGGATTCGCATTCACACTTCCCGGTGAGTTTTCAGATGTTAAATGCTTCGCTAGGCTTTTAAAATGTCCTAGATGTGATTTGTCTCTTGTTGACTTTTACCACAACGGTTTTTTTGGGTGCGCGGTGCAGTGATATTCTTAGATCATTCCTGTACGGAAATGTTAACACTGACTAGTCATGAAAATATGTCAAAGTAGATCATGTAAGGTATCTGTCATCCTGCCAGATTCCACAACGCCCTGGATTTAATCTAGAAAATTCACCCGTCGTACTGCGTCTTTGTGAGGGGCTCATTGTAGTCTTTCTGGTAGAGTATTATACAGCCATAATAGCTTTCGTACAAAATCGGAGAATTTTCCTTTTGGAACGGGTACCATGATAGGTCCAATAATGTTGCTATTGTCTTTTGCTTCAACACGCCCTTGTAAGTTCAGCAAGCCATGTTAAGGCAAACATTACCAGTACCACGGTAGTTACTACAGGGAGGTAAAAGAGGCACATTGATGTGTAGTAACAGTTACAGCACTGGGCATTGTCAGGTTGATGCCGTTCATCGTTACCCTATTCCTTCAATACAGATTTTGTATTGTATTGTATTTTCACTGAGACTAAATGATCCATTGTGCTCCAGCACAGATGCTCTTCTTACTCTGATAGCTTTAAAATTTTCATTGCGATGACTAAAACCAGTGACGAAACCAAACTAAGGATCTCAAATCGTACCTGTTCAATCCGATAAGATACTCCTGGTTTCGGGACCGTCGTTAATCTTCTATGAATGTCTGAACGATCATGCCAATGTTCGTTATGCCGTAACGTAGAACCTCAGTTATATCACGTTTGTGAACAGACGATCAGCATCCTATGTCTTGGCAATTGGTGACTAGCAATGAGCCTTTCCTAGCTAGAGAGCGTTTTGTCTTTCATTACCCCGGGTACTTGTTTGGCCAAGATCCCAGGTCCGTGTTACATAGTTACACCTCATTAAGGAAGATGATCATAGCATATCGGCTTGTATGTCTGAACAAATGCATAAGGTAACACCCAACGCTGAGTCATAGCTGCGAAAGGCTGCCCACAAGGGTCCTCTCCCCCTTGTTATGGTCCATCGTAGTCAATGAGCTCCTTATCATACTCAGTAACGAAAGTTACCATGTTCCAGAATATGCAGACGATATTGCTATCTTAGTCAGAGGTAAATTTGAAGAAACAATCTCAGATCGCCTCTAGAGAACTTTTACTTAACATCGTTGTTGTCTGGTGCAAAAAAGTTGACTACGATGTCAAGCTCAGGAAAGCACCATAGCCTCCCGGAACGAAAGAACTGGGAGCTAAGCCTGCATTTGTCAAACGTTCACTCGTGTGACGAGAATCTCCCTGATGCAGAGTTCTATTGCATGTATTTCGTATAAACAGAGTCCTTCATCTGTTTTGGATCCACCCGTCCATCACCAACAAATTCATTTCCATCTTCTGACAGCAGACCGGCACTACTTGCTATTTACGTCTTTAAAATAACTTCAAAGATAGTCTGGGACTGCCTTAAGCTACTCACAACATTAGCCAGCACAAACAGAGTTAACTTAATGTTTGTGCCAGGTCACAACGGCTTTGACGGCAATGAAAAGGCAGACAAACTAATCAGAAAAGGATCTGCTACATCGTTTATGATGCCAAGACTATTCTGTGGTGTGCCAATAAGCAACAAGAAACAAAAGCACTCCATTACTGGTAGGGAACCGAATGTAACAGGCAGGCCAAGCATTTTCTACCAACCCCTTCTATTAAAAGAGCCAAGCAACTCCTACAACCAGTCAATAAACGCCTTCTTGCCATGGGACTAGCTGAAGATAATATTTGGCGCATGTGCAACTAAGAAGAAGAAACAGCAGAGCATATCCTTTGCCACTGTGATTGCTTAGCAAGATCACCTTTACGTTTCGTAGGCAAAGCTCACCTTGAAACATGATATTTTTGTTTGCTCTTCCGAAAACTTTGCTGAATTAATTTAAAAATTCGGCTTCATGAGCGAACTCTAAAAACGAGGACATCACAATAGGCTCTGTTGCAGCCGCGGTGATAAGGGTACGAACTTCCACCTCCTAATCTTAATCTAATCCATTGTAGTGGTAGGATCTTTTACGGTCTCACTTTAGAGGATATTAGCTGCAGTGATAATCGTAAAACTTTCTGCTTTAAAAACGATTGTTTTTCCACGTAAGGTTGCAGATAGTCTTATCAGACAGAGTCTAGAGCAGTTCCGGCTCCAGGAGACCGCACAGGAGGGATCCACCCGTGCAAACGATAGCATCGTTAGGCTAAAAGCCATTTCACCCTCACTGTTCTATTTTAAAATATAATATGATGGGTAGATGTTTGTATTTTTTAGGCCTCTACAAACGGATCTACAAAGGATAAGGTAAAAAAACATGGAACAACAAATTTTTAAAATTTTGAGTTTAAGGAGCCATAACTTGTAGCTCCGCAGATGTACACAAAGTGTTTTAAGACTTGTTTGTGTGCTACTAAATTTTCTTTCCAAAATGTACAAAACTATTTTTGTACCTTTACTTGTTTGGAAGGTATAGCTACGGTGACCATATTTCGCCGAGCAAAACCCGGGACAAAATATCCAAAAAAAAAGGTGGCTTTCATATTTTTATTACTATTAAAATAAATTAAAGCTAAATTAACAATGAAATAACTATAATAATAATGTTTGCTAATGTTGTAGATCGCTCTGTATGGTTACTTAAGGGAACGTTTGCAGTCTATAGCCAACGTAAAATTGTATTTTTAATAAAAATGTATTGTATAGACAATTAAATAAAATAAAAACGGGACAAAACCGCGACAAAATAATAAAAACGGGGCACTTGTTCGTACCGTATGAGGAAAAAATAACTTGGGACAGACTGTAAAAATACGGGACTGTCCCGGGAAAACCGGGAAGGATGGTCACCGTAGGTATAGCGCTTAAAGTGGTTACAACTCCGAATTAGAGGTCACCTACTTTGATAGGCTATAACTTGAAATAGAGAACTATACATCTTTTTCTTCTGATGAACTTCAGGAATCTCCCCTGCTTAACTGAGACGTCCTGTATATCTTCACTACATCCTGTTCGAGTTGGTCGTGTTTTTGTCTGCCTCAAAAATGCAAAATGTTTCATTTTGCGAGCAATTAGTTTGTAATTGCATTTTGTTTGTTATTGAAACATATTATAGTATTACATACAACATCAACATCAACAACAGCAATCATTGGAATTGCCAACAAAATTCAACTGGACTAAAGATATCTCAAAATTTTGTTAAGGTTATACAACGGCCTTAAATATGAGCCAAACATGGATTTACCATTGAGCACAGAACGCATCCTCCGTCGATCATCTCCCCCATGGTAATTTTACGTATGCCTTGTACATGTCCCGAAACACAGTCAAAGAGGATCTAACACCAGACACATTATACAAACCGTTTTTTTTTTTTGGAAAAGCTGAGAGGTGCAGAGCAGACAACTGGTATGTTTTTTTCACCGATAGCTCGAAGACAACAGCTGGACCAGCGTTTCACTGTTGTCAACGAATATAAAAAAATCATGTCCAAGTGTCTGTTACCTTATCTGTTTTCCAAGAAAATTTTAATTTCCTCCAATAGTCTGTCTACAGTTAACACTAACAGCATGATACAAAATGATACTTCGGATATTGTATCCATCCGGGATAAACTTATAAAGCAAAATATAACTTTTGTCGACATGATGACATGTTGGTATAATCTACGCGCTTTATCTTTAATAAAATGGCGAAGAGCAAATACATTCATTACTCCTGAAATCGGCATTGTAAACAGGAATAGGATATTTACTCCCATTACATGGTTGCCACTGGACTGGAAAGTCAGGGAAAGTCAGGGTATTTCGAAAACAGTCAGGGAAAATTCCCTCTGTGTATATTTTTTTTTTTATAATATTAAAAAAAAAATTATGTCGAGCTCTGAAGTCTGGAGCCTCTGGAGCAAAAATATTAATTTTCATGAATTCACCTTTTTTTCTTATTTTGGGATCTCGATATCTTTCGAGATATACCTACGCACCATTTCAATAATCCACCATTATTATCTAATAATGTATATACATTTTTAATTTGATTGATTGAGACGATTTTGGTTTCGAGAAAGTATAGCGTTTGCACGCAGTTGTATTCATTGCTAAACAGCTAATGGAGATGCCAAGTAGCATTGAAAAGCATATCAATCCTATTTTTCGATCCATGCGCTACGAAAAGTCTGAGATAATGCTTAAATGGAAAACCACATCTTCATGCTTTCCGAAAAAAGACATGCAAACTTATACATCAAAAATCAAAATAGTCTATTTCGATTGACTTTGTTTAGCGAAATTTGTTCCCTTTGCTAATAAGATTTTGTATAGAATAGTTTTTATTTTAAGGCAATAACGGCAAAGCAAGATGCAAATTATGCAAAAAAGAATTTAAGTTGAGCCAAAGGGCTTTGGTGTCGCATAAAAATGGACTAGCGCATTAGTCAAATTCTAAAGCTTTGACGTCACAAAAAATTGATACTTTATTCACTGCGTCTGATTCATTGGTCGCCTCTAGTAGTCAAAAAACATCTCAAAATACAACAGAAAATATTAACGCTCAAAATACACAAACAAAATATTTTACTTTCGACAAGACCGATTTCATTGTCGCAGAGATAAAGTGGTGTCTGTATATTATTTCAACCAGAGCGTCCTTGAACACGTCTCTGGAAATTAGTGATCTTTTTTGATTGATGTTCCCAGGCAGCAAAATTGCTGAAAATTTAAAGTTAGGAAGAACTAAGAGTTCTTACGTTATCAACCACGGTATCTCCCCATATTTCCATAACAATCTTTTGGATATAGTAAACAAATGTGACGACTTTGTTATATGTTTTGACGAAGCACTGAACAAAATAGCTCAGAAAGGACAAATGGATTTAGTTGTCCGTTTTTTTTGATGAGTCAAAAGGAATTGTTTGCAATAGCTACCTACTTAGAAAGCGAGTTCATGGGATCTTCAAAGTCAGATGACATTTTAAAACATTTTGACAATGGTATCCGATTTTTGAAAAAAGAGAAACTTCTTCAAGTATCTATGGATGGCCCAAACGTAAATTTATCTTTTTTTAAAGAAATTAAAACAACAGCGAAATGAAATTGATCCGGATGGTACGCAGCTACTACAATGTGGTGTGTGTGGTCTATGTTTCATGGGACCTGCATATTTTGTTAAGGCATCTTTATTACGTTTTCAAAGACAGTCCTGCAAGAAGAATCTTATTTACCTCCAAAACTGATTGTACTCGATTTCCCCTGAAATATTGCGGTGTACGTTGGCTCGAAAACAAAATCTGTTTAGAGAGATGGCTGAACATTTTTGATGAGTTGAAGCACTTTTTTTCTATGACAAATTCAGATTTACCAAAAACAAGGCCAATTGAAAACGTAAAAAAAATACTTCCAAGACAAATAGTTAGACTGCAAACTTGCATTTTTCCATACAATTACATCTGATTGTGAACCATTTTTATCAAAATTCCAAGGCGAGAAACCATTGATATTTTACATTTATAAAGATCTCCTCATAATGGTTAAAAACTTATTGCATCGCATCGTCAAAAAAAAGTATATCAGCGAATGCTCCATAGGATCTCAACTTTTGTCCATAGATCTTTCAAGTGAATCCAATCTTCTGGAAAAAAAACGTTGACGTTGGCTTCAAAGCAACAAAAACCATCAATGCAATAAAACAAAATGACAATTTTTCAGAAAAAGATATTTTAAAATTTAAACTGGATTGCCGCAAAATCATTATAAGCATAGATAATATCAAAAATCGAAGAACGAAGCCCTTTAAAATACGATTTGATTGTAAACGTGAGCAGTCTTAATCCTAGAAATATTTTGCAAAACAACGGTCTCTACAGTAAAAGATTCAAAAAATTAAAAAGAGGAGTACAAAAGCTTTATAATCAACGAATCTACTTGTAGTTCTAGATGAGTTCTACTTTCAGCTTTTTTGCAAAAATGAAAATTTTAAAGATCTTTGGCATGTTATAAAAATGTGTTGCATTTTATCGCACGGAAAGGCCTCAGTTGAGAGTGGCTTCTCAATTAACAAGACTCTTTTGGTCGAAAACCTTCTTGAGGAGTCACTAGTCGCTCAGAGAAGAGTCTTAGATGGCGTGAAAGAGGCTGGGGAGTATTGAAAGTGGAAATAAATTCAAAATTAATATATTTTTTTTTTTTTATATAAGTTTATTTGGCATTAATTTGCCATTTAAAAAAATTCATTACAAACTTAACATTACCCATTAGATATTAAATAAAACTATTTTTTACATAATCCACCAACTGTCTCTTGAATCTTGACAAATTTTGTTCATTTTTTAAATAAATTGGTAGGCTATTATATATATTCAATCCTCTGTGTAGAACCATATTTTTTGTCCTTAAATTTCTAAACCGAGGCAACCTAAAGTCACCCGCATTACGTAACGCAAAAGGTTGCACATCACTAACATAAGACAGATATTCATTTAAATAGTTAGGTAATAACTCGATTTTGATTTTAAATACAAATATGATCACATTGTACATAATTCTTTGGTCTACACTCATCCAAAACAATTTAGACAACATTTCTCTGATTGAAGTTAATCTATTACACATTAGAACAATTCTCATTGCCCTATTTTGGAGCTTTTGTAATCTACTCATCATAAGATTGTTATACATAAACAAAATACTTGAGCAATACTCAAAATTAGGTTTAATCATTGTATTGTATACATTAATTGTTGTTTTAAGCGACATTTTTTTCCTAATTCTACCCAAGAAGTAATTTTTTTTCGCTATCTTTTTACATACATAATTTATATGAACATCAAGAACTAATCTGTCGTCTATTAAAACACCTAAATATTTAATTTCAGAGACTGTCTCAATGTTCTGATTGTTTATGCTGATGTTTTTGACAGTACTACCATTTAAAATCATAGCTTTAGTTTTGTTTATATTCAATTTTAACATGTTTCTGTCAAACCAATCTTGCAAGCTATCTAGATCTGAATTAATTTTATCTATACAATCATTAACATTACAACCAGAAATAAACAATAACGCGTCATCAGCAAACAGCACCATTTTTGAAAAACGAACAGCACTTTCCATATCATTGACGTACACCAAAAACCACAACACACCAAGCAAAGATCCTTGTGGGACACCATGAAGTACAGGAACAGGGTTTGAAAGAACATCGTTAACTTTTGTTTTTTGGGTTCTGTTTTCAACATATGATTTAAACCAATTAAGCGCCGTATTTCTCACACCATACATTTTAAGTTTATCTATTAATATTAATTTGTCCACAGTTTCAAATGCTCTTTTTAAGTCTAGAAACACGGCCACAACCACTTTCTTGTCATGAATGTCAATTTTCCACTTAGTGATCACTAAATTCAGAAGGGATTCACAATTATGCAGCCTTATTGCGAAGATCAATCGACAATTGATAATTGACTATTTTCAATGTGTGCTATTGTGAACGAACGATTCATTTGGTATTTTTGTCAATCGCATTTTTTTAATTGACTGCGATTGACAAAATCCTTTAGAATCGTTCGTTCACAATAGAACACATTGAAAATAGTCAATTATCAACTGTCGATTGATCTTCGCAATAAGGCTCATGGTTTTTTCGGAATCCAGACTGATAACATGAAATTAAATTGAAAGATTCCAAGTAAGCTTGCAGTTGATTATACACAACCTTTTCAATGATTTTACTCTCTATGGTCATCATATTGGCCGGTCTAAAATCTATTACCTTTTTAGAGTTTTTTACTTTTTGAATTGGAACGATAAGGGACTCTTTGCAGCAATTAGGAAACGCGCCACTAGCTAAGGACAAATTTACGATTTTTAGCAACAATTCACCACAAAAATCAAATGCATCCAAGTACATTTTCACACTGACTCCGTTCGTATCTTTTTTATTGTTCATAGATTTTAGCACAGATTTTAGGTCACTGATATTAATTTCTTTAAAATTAAAATTTAGGTAGTAATAGTCAAACACTGAATTAATGTACTGTTTTTTTGGAATATTGCTTCTAATTTCAACAATACTAGTCACAAAAAACGAGTTCAAAACATTAGATAATTCGATACAATTGCTGTAATTTTTGTTATTGTAAATAACTTCACTTATACTTTTCTCACTTTCTTTTAAAACAAGCCTTTTTAAAGTTCTCCACATAGATTTCTGCTCACTACAAATTTCAATCAGACTTAGCTTCAACTCTCTCCGGATTATTTGTCATAACATAGTCAATTAAACTTACAGAGTTCTTGGTTATTCTCGTTGGTTCCTTAATTAGTTGAGTATATGAATTATCTCTTAATATTGCACTTATTTGAGTTTTAGAAGAACTGTCCTTTAACAAATTTATATTTATATCTCCCATTAATATCACAGTTTTAAAATTACAGTTCAAAATGTCCATCCAGCTGGTAAACTGATCTATAAATATCGTTGTAGAATAGCTGGGTGATCTGTATATACCCCCAAGTATATATATAAGATTATTCCGAGTCACTTTCACTAATAACAACCATATCTGTTTTCCAATTGCCGTCTTATCTAATATTTCATACTCCCAGCTATCTTTAATATAAAAAACTCCTCCTCCTGTATGAGCAGATATTGAATCGCATCTAATTATTTTAAAGTTTTTTAATTCAATTTCTACATCTTTAACCAACTCTGTCGTATGGGTTTCTGTTGCACATATGAAGTCAAAAGAATTATCATAAACTAATGATTCCAATTCACTAAAGTTATTTATGAGACCTTCTATATTTAGGCTGAAGCACTTTACCTCCGATAATTGCTAATACTTTATTTAATGTTCGATCCTCTCATAGCCGCTATACACAGCAGATAGAAGAAAAACCTAATTAAAAAAAAAAGATGGAGTAAACGTATTAAAAAGAAAAAGGGAGGAAGAAATAAAAAAACTTCATAAGGAAAAAGCAAAAATTCGCATTGAAGCCCAGGTTGAAGAAGAGAAAATAAATTATCAACTCTCCCTTTTAAAAAATAAGGTATATCCTGTTCTCAACTGATTGTTTCATTGATATTTTTTAAAAGGAATGTTTAGAAGTATACAATTTGTCTGTTCTTTAAATATTTGGGACTAGTGTTTAAATGCGTCATTTTGTTTGCTATATTTGCAAAATTTTGTCAGGGAAAACTTGAAAACTGGTCAGGGAAAAGTCAGGGTTTTTTTTTTTAATAATAGTGGCAACCATGCATTATTACAAAGTCATGAACTCCAAAGGCTCACCACCCATTTATTCAGCTCAATGCGGCAAAAGCATGATCAGAGCATTTATTCGTCTTCGGCTTGGATAGACAAGACATAAAACCAGTTGTCCTTTATGTCATCTCTGCAATTCCAACCAGATACTTTCGAACCACCACCACCATAAGCGAATGTAGCATCATCAAAAGCCAAATTGCATAGTCAGTCTCCCAAACACTTCCCTATCCCACTTGTTCTCAAACCCTTCAGTATGCAATGTTAAAATAGTACATAACCTGCTTTGTTCCCCTGAATAAGAAGATAAAATATAAACTAAAAAAATGAATTTCCTGGTCATACTATCCTATCCTCCTGTCCTTTATTTGATACAATATAACGAACAAATTGAAAATAATAATTATTCTGATTTGCAGAAGCATAAATATTATCCTAACGCAATCCGTGTGACCACATAAAATGTTTTCTTTTATTTAAGCGGTAAACAAAATTTCTATGATAAGTTTCGTACCAATTTTTTCTCTTGCTAGCATGAGCTAACCACATACGGCCGATAAGGTCATTATCATTACATATTTAATTTGATGTACATAAAAAGTATTTATGGAATAACAATGCAAAAGACTTCAAAAATATAAACACGTTTTCGTTTCGGTTTCTAATTCAGGATTTCTGTATTAATTCTTAAAAGCGAATAGACAATGCCAATCTAGCATCCTGAGATGTTTCATCAAAGGTAAGGGTTGCTTCTTCTCTAAAATTGTAGTCAATTGTATTCGTCGGGAAAGATGTCTCTCGTAAGTCAATTAATTCTATATAAAAATGTTTTTTGGGAAAAAGAGAAATCCTGTCAGTTGCCAGGTGCACCCTCAGATGCCTTGCTAGGCGAGCAAATTATGCATTTCTAGGGATCAGCGACAACAATTTCTTAAAAATAGGTATTCCAAAATATATTCGGAAGACAAAAAAAAAATACTCGGTTTAATGGGAAACCCGATGCGGTCACGATGACGTAAGGCCAAGTCTTGGTCGAAGCGTCAACGGGCAAATCTTTACGCAGGCCAAGTCTTGGTCGAAGCTTTTTGCCAATAACCTAGGAAACTGATATTGGAGGAGCAGAAATGTTAAGTCGAAACACTGATGGTTTTGTTACGCACTTTCACAAATGTCGAATGTTTTATTATTTTCTTTTAGCTGATTCTACAGGGTGTCACGTTGTGACTTATGTATAAAAATACAGCAATTTATAATTTCTTTGCCTAAAGCGTGAAGGGCCAAAAGGAACGCAATACATATATGTAGTACAAAAAATCAATTGCGTGAAGCGCTAAAAGTATACACGAAAATGTTATGAATATCTGCTACAGTCTCCCCCTCTGGTCATTAAATCGTCGATGACTGATCAGATATCCATAGCGGTAAATTAACCTCCACCTTGAACGCTATTTGAGCTACAATTAAAACAAGAACATACAGGTTGGCTTGGCTTGTTTCGGCTCACTGTCGTTGCCAATGTCTGAGGCTGTTGATATTGATGTTGTTGCGACTTAACCAATTTGCGGCATTCGTCCGTTGGCCAGGGAAACAGTTTGTTAAAGGAGCTAAATTAGCTTCTCTTGATGGCCTTCTTTAGGTTGTCGTGATGCATTATATACACCATGTCTATACGATGAACTTCTGGCACCGCTGTATTAGGAAGCTCAAACGGCATTGCTCTTTTTGTAGCAATGAACAATAAACCAACTCGTTAATGACGTGTGCTGGTCTTAGCATATTCTACGGGGTGTCACGGTGTGACTTATATAACGACTATTAAAATACAGCAATTTACAATTACTATGCCTGAAAGGTACGCAATACATTAGTAAAAATCAGATGCGTGAAGCGCTAAAAGTATGAAAGAAAATGCTATGAATCTATCTCTGCTGCAAAAAGATATAAATCATAAAAATTTTAAAACGAATTCTTAAAATATTTAGGCTTGCTTTGATTCCCGAAAAATCAAAAAAAAATCGTAAGAAAGTGGTGAGGGAATGAAAGAAAAATGTCCATTTTAGCAAAAATACAATTTCAAGAAATGTTAGTTTTATAAATAGCTACTTGGAAGATAAGGGAGAAATCAAAATGATCATTATGTTCATATTTTAATGGTGCAGCAATTATTTCATTATTTTTATTTATAGCTGGGCTTGAAACATGGCCGTAGAGTACGAAGCCAATACATTGCATATATATTCTGTAAATTTGTTAATATTTCGGAATTATGTAGGTATGTATTTAAATTGTGTTTTTTAAGACAATCCTCACGATTGGAGGAAAGGACATTTCTTTGGCATAGGTACGTGTTTGTCGTGTAGATAAAGGGTGTTTTGTTAAGCCAGTCCCAACTTTGATTTTTAAGAGATCACATGAATTTTTATTAAATAGCCCTTTTTTGTGTTCAATTAAGAGAATTCATTCTACAATTAATCAATAAGTTTTTAAACACACTTGTTGTGCAAAAACGGTCAACAATATGGCGAATAGCGGCCTCAGGTGGTCGATTATGTCGAAATTCTCTTTAAAATTAAGTATACGGTGATCGGTACGCGGCTCTATCCTAAAACTATCATATTTTCGTTACCAACTGCATAGATAATGTATCCCTCAAAAGCACTGGTTTCTTCAATTATCAAACAACAAACAATGATAGCATTTATTTTTATTATTTTGTATTAATATTGTTTACACTTTTTTCACAAAAACATCAACGCTTTATAATATAATAATAGCTGTGTTTTATTATCCATGCGGATCTGGATCTGGATCAATTTAATACGTAAAACAAAAACAACACAGGATCTTGCTATTTATCGGGATCATTAATCGTGATCCAAAATGTAATTACAAAACTCACTACCTGTTTTTTCGGGGTGTTGCTTATTTAAATTATAGGAAATTATAGGAACACAATAATATTGCCAGACCAAAATATGAAACACTATTAATAACACAAAAAATCAATTAGCATATTTTCATATTCGAATAATTTACCACTGCGACTTTTGAGACGTTTTGCTTCGTAATATAATACACAAAAATTAATGGAAATATTAGCAGTACAATACTGTTAATATGTTGCATATTTGAACATAACAATTGAACATAGTTTCTGAAAAAAAAATATTGAGTGCAAAATGTATGCTGATTTGTATTCAAATGGCAACACCCCCGACACAACGAGCGATCATATTGTGACGTCACATTGTACCCTATATTTGCAATATGGCTGAGTGCCAATCGAAACTTGAAATACCTGGTATCGTCTGTTATGTGTTAAAAACAACTGTTGCCACAACTTGCCACTGATGATCCAGATCGTTTTATTATCAGATCGGATCCGTATCAAGATCATTGGGATAATAAAACGCGGCTAATATTTTGATATAATTTTATTTCCTCTATAATATAGCCTGCATACCCAACATATGCATCGGGCTCAAAAATTTCCGTAGCTTTTTTTATTTTATTTTTGTAATAAAAAATATTTCTATTACATATTACACATAAATTGTGTTTCCTTCCACCGGGACTTTATTTTCTACATATAGAGTTGAACAGGTACAATTTATTTTATAAATGAACATTATTCAACTTTGCTGAATACATTCATCGCCTATCGATATAGATATTCACTATATTCCACGTGTTTACAAACATGTAGTTTCTTAGTTTAGTTTTAAATTTTTTTTAAAATCCTTTGATAATATGGAAAAAACCAAATGCAATAGAAAGAAGGCTATTATGTTTATATTGTATAAAAAAAATGGGATTAGGCAGACAAATTAAATTTTTATGATGCTTTTCCCAATAAGGTCATAAAATTAGTCCTTTTTTCGTTCCACATTATTACGGACATTAACTAAGATTACCTGTTAGATTCTTAAAAGGTAATAAAACCACACATTTTTTTTGTAATAAATTAATTTTGGTTTTTATAGTTTTTAATAACTACCTGTCGATCGCTGTATTACTTCAAGCAGCCTGCTATGAAGATATTTATACAGTTTAATGAAATTTCGGACCAGGCTTGTTTTTTGGCTTCAATTATTTCTTCCGGGTTGGAGTATTGCTTTCCTCCTTCGTAGACCTTTTTTGAAAGCCATGCCTATACGTTTTTCATGATGTTCAGGTCCGGTAAATATGGCGGCCATGCCAGTAGGACTCTGAATCCAAGTTTAAATTATTCTTGCGATATGAATCGGTGCATTGTCCTGTTAGAAAATTAATCGCTGTCCACCAAACCATTCGGTAAAATGAGGGAAAGCTCTTTCCAGTATAGATTTGTAAGTGATTGCGGTCATTCTTTAGCTTTGAAAATCAAGGTTTGCAGTTCCGTAAAAGCTTACTGCTCCCCATACCATTACTCCACCTCCCTTGCTGTCTTCTATCCAAGGTTATTTCATCCTTCCCCAAATCATGTAAATAATAATTATATCCACCAGGTCCATCCAAATTATTTTTTTTTTCATCTGAAACGACAACGGCCACTCTCGACTTCACCTGATGTCACTTATTGCAAAATCAATACGCTGACTTTTGCGCACTGCGTTCAATGATTGTTTGGTGTGTAATATGGTTAGCCTGCTAAATCAGGTGATGAATAGTTGATCTACTAGCTTCAACCTTATTGTTTGCCTTGATTTTACTTGCGGAAAGTCTTGAATTTGAAGCAGCTCTCCAGTATCACCCGTCGATCCTGAATTATTGTTGCTTTGCTTACCCTTCTTTCTAGTTTTTTCCATAGTTCTAAGGGTTCTTTAAAATAGTTAGGAACAACAGTTGGTCCTCTTCTAATCTTATCGGCTATAAAACGGATAAATTTGCCTTGTTCTTGGTAAGCTCGAATTTGGTCTATTTCGTCGAATTTTTTACCCGTAGTTGTTGGGTCTGTGAAATAATGTTTTGAACTAAGGTCCCTGGCACTCTTAATTCCTTTATATTTGATTTAAAATATGATAACAGGTAGATTTAGTTACTGTTCGTAAACAGGTGGAACGACGAATAAAGGAATAATTTTATTACCTTGTTGGGAAAAGCATCATAAAAAATTAATTTATCTGCCTAATCCCAATTTTTTTTCACATCATAAACATAATATAGCCTAAAAAAATACGACTTAAGGAGAAGTCACCTATAGGCAATTTTATCATTCATAGCGAGGACACGTGCGTTTAATATCTTGAAACTGTCCGGAAGGCCGTGGGTTGAGACATCTGGAGATCACCATTTATTCATCATTTAATATTGGCCTCAGTGGTGAAGTGATCCGGTACCGGGAGGAGCATCAATATTCATAAAGGTTTACATTGTGTATATTGGGTCTTGAAATCCTAAAAAGGGTCATTAAAACCTGAAAAAAGGTTTATTTTCCAAAATATCATTAGAAACTGCATGGTATATCTGTGTTCAATATTATTTTACTAAGAGGTCCTTGGAACACCATAAAAGGTCCTTAAAACCTGAAAAAAAGAAGATATTTTCCAAAATGTGTTTTTTTTTAGTAGGTACATTTTGGAGTGAGCGATGTTGTAATCAACAACTTAACGTGGGTGAAGGTTCTGTGCGTGAAAAAAAGAGAAGGACCACTATCGTTTAAAATTACTAGCCCAAAATTAGCTATAAATTGATTTTACAATTTAACCTGTGCTCTTTGTCGTGCTTTAGCCCCAGGCCCCAGGAAGAGCTCCATGTGTAATTGGGGAAGTTAAGGGAAGAGTTTGTGTGAGACGAAAGGAAATGGGTGATTTCTTAGTTTGTGGGTTTGAATTGAGAGTTTAGGATTAACAGGTAATGGAACAGTTGGTATTTGTTGGTTTATATTGCTGACAATGGTTGAGTAAGTAAATGCAAGTAATGGGGTGTGGTTTTGTTTTTTTGGTTTTAATTTTCTTCGCATCGGCAATGTTACATTTTCCTATGGTTTTTATTTTTAGAATTTCTTTTGCTTGAATGTAGCGCTGGCACATTGCAGAAGAAGCGAGGTGATCTGCGTTGAAGTTAGCGCACGACACAGGAACACATTTTTCAGGGCTGTGCGGTGGTAGGTGTTACGGAGATTCGACAGAGAGTATTCTATATAAGCAGGTCTGCGATTTTCTGAGATTTTGCGATAATGAGGAAATTTCTATAGTAAAATTGTAAAATGTGCTAGTAGCCAGTTTTTTAGGTTCTTCAAGCAGGTCGACATAGAGTCCGCGAAACCTGTTACCGCGTGGGGACGCAAGGGCCATTGTTAATTGATTTTGTTCACTGACTGTTTTTTTTTATATATATATTGCTTAGGTACTCCTATCTATATATATATATATCTTTCTGGCTTCTTTCCTTTGATCTACACTGTTTTGTTGCAGAGCTTATTTTTTCATGTAGATTTCCTTTGTTTGTGCTTCCACAGTATTGTGCTGTGGCGATTGCTGCTGTTGTTGTTTCGTTTAGGACTTTGAGTGATCTATGTTTTCTCTCTTGTTTTGGTTAAGTTTAGAAGATATCGTTTCTTCAAATCTTACCAGATCTGTTGGCTTTGTCTATTTAGATTCCATTTTCCTATATATTATTTGTTTTTCTTTTACTTTTCAAGTTAAACTTTAGCGTTTCTCTTACTGCTCTGTGGTCACTTCCTATTCCAAAGTTGTTTATCTTCGCAACGTATGTTATTAACTGTTTTTTTTTTTATCTGTGATAATAAAGTCAATTTTGTTTAGTTCCCACGTGGGCTTACCCATGCCAATCAATGCTGCCTTTTTTCAAATAAACTGTTTATTTAGTACAAATTGTTTGATGTGGGAAATTTTTCAGCATTAGTCTTCTCTCTTTTCTACCTTCAAGGCGAAATTTTCCTATGGCTTTCTCTGATTCGGAATCTGGTCTGCCGAATTTGCTTTGAAATGTCCAATGATAATAATATATGTATTATTCTTCATTACTATATCTATGTCTTCGCAAAAGCTTTCAACTTCCTGATAATCATAGTCCGTTGTAGATGCATATACAGTTGCGAGTTAAATAATAGCAGAAATCATAGTTTTTGTAAAACATAACCAAGATATTTTTGTGATTTTTACTGTCAAACTTCGCTGCTGGATTATATTGCTATAGATCCCGGCAGTATGTGAGGCACCTACCTTATACAGAATATAATCCTTTAATCACTAGGGAAACTATAAAACATAATGAATATCGTATAATGTTTGGGGCCATTGTGTTGGTCCAATATATTGGATTACAACTATTAATGAGCCAGCACTCATAATGCAAAATATCTTGCTTCCATATGTCGAACTCAAAATGATACTAAAATGGGTCCTAGAGCAGTATAACGACCTCAAACAAACTAGAAGAATAGCTAAGCAGTAATTTTAGAAACAAGAGGATTGAGGTCATAGAGTCGCCTGCTCAATGTCCTGATATCAATACTATTGAAGATATATTGGCCGAGATATGATCATTATTTAAAAACCCACTATTATATTAACTTTTTATTTGTGTTTAAGCTTATGCGAACAGCACTGCGTTAGACTGTGCTGGGTTTACTGGCACTGCGTATAGAGGGCAATGAGCTAGCGTCTGAAAAACACGGGATTAGACATAAAACCCTCTCTGTGTGTAATCAAAGATGGAGTCACATAGTGGCGCACAAGGTTATAAGGGCCCTGTGGCCTACTACGTAGATGTTAGCTATGTCTTGCAAGAACTATCGAGGCATATCCCTGCTAAATGTATAAGATCCTATCCAACGTACTGTGTGAACGTCTGAAGCCCTTCTGCAACACACTTATCGGCACGTACCAGTGTGGCTTCCGGCCCGGCAGATCGACAATAGACCAAATGTTAACACTACGGCGGAAAAGAGCAATGTAACAAGTAAGCATTCGATGTCAGGAGCTCTACGTATGATGTCCGAATTCAGGATTCCGGCAAATCGGATCCAGTTGTGTCCCGTAACACTTGAAAACACGCGGTGTAATGTGCAGTTTGGAAGCAACTTTTGCGAATTATTTCAAACTTGTAGCGGATTTCGGCAAGGAGATGCGTTATCATGTGACTTCTTCACTCTTGGTCTTTAGAAAATAGTGCGAAGGGCAGGTGTCAAAACGGAAGGCATTTTCTTCAACAGATCCGTCCAGCTACTTTCGTATGCGGATGTTATCGACATTATCGGCCGTTCCCAGCGTGTCAGGTTAGAAGCTTTCACGGCGATTGAAGAACAGGCGAAATTGGTTGGTCTTGAAGTAAATAAGGACAAGACCAAGTACATGCATTAACATACAATCAACATATTTCTAGGACAAAACTTCACACCGTTGATAGCAAAAACTTCGAGGTAGTTAAGAAGTTCATCTGCCTATGAGTAAACATCAACTCCACGAACGACACCTTAGTGGAGATCCGGCAGGAATTACCTTAGGAAACCGCTGCTACTTCGATTTAGCGAAATAAATTGGTTCAAAACTTCTCACTCGAAAGACAAAATGCATGCTCTATCGAACCTTAATCCCACCAGTCCTGCTTTATGGTGCCGATTGCTGGACGAGAAGTAGAAAAGGAGGTTGTTATTGGGTTCTTTTGAAAGAAAAATATTCTGTCGGATATTTGGTCCTGTTTGCGAGTAGGACAAATGGAGGAAAAGATACAACCACGAACTCTATGTATGGCACACCATGGTGTCGATGTAGTCCAAAAAGCTAAATCACTTCGACTACAATTGCTCGGCCAAATTGAGCGAATGGAAAATAATGCTCCAGCCAAGAGGATCTTCGCCTCCCAGCCCCCTGGTTCGAGAAGGCAAGGAAGACCGAACATCCGTTTTAATAAAGACCAAGCCATCGCGGATGCCAGAGCGCTTGGGGTGGAGAACTGAAAGCAGCGTGCCCGGGATCGCAGAGGATGGAAGGATGCCTCAGGCAGAGACTCTTCACCGGTCGGGAGCCCGTTAAGTAAGTAAGTAAGATGCCAGCTTAGAATGACAATCGGCATCGTCTCCGGACATTGCTTTCTGAGGAAGCACACCAAAAAAATGGGGTCTTGAAAACGGACTCGTGTATATACTGCAATGATATTTGCGTTACGGAAGATATTAGTCACACACTTTCTGAATGCGAGGGTATCGCTCGGCACAGAAGAAGACGCCTGGGCAACTATCGATGTGTTTAATGAACCTGAGCTGCACAGAGAAGTACAGAAAAGTTCTGAAAAGTACAAGATTTGGTGTTCCATGAGTAAATATCTTGCTCCAAAGTGTTCTACATTCTGTCAGTTTGTGTTGTATGAAGCTATACAGATGAGCTTAGCACAAGATTTGCTGCACCTAGTTTTGAGGTAGGGCAAGTGAGTGAAATGTGTCAAATTTGAAAGTTCAAATTGTACTGATGCCAACTGATTTATTTGTTTGGCATGATATCGTATTTCTAAGCTTAATGTTACAAATATTCGCATATTTATAAAAAAAAACGTCGAAAGAACAATATGGAACGAGTTCAAATTGCTAAACATCAGGCTAAACATTGACAATGCTCACTCAAAACCCGAAATTCAGTAGAAAACAAAGGGGATCATCTATTTGAAATTTCGCAGCTAAGAGGAGAACATATCGCACCCTCAGTGCAAAAGAGCGATAAGTCAAAAAATTGCATTTCCAGAAAACACGACTGCAAAAAATGTAAAACAAACTTTTGCCTGTAACTTAATACAAGGTGGCGCAAAAGTAATCCTCCTATCAGAAAATGCTATAAATTTTGCGATTGGCTCCTAATGTCAGTTCTGTTTTGACATTTGTGTAGTAAACACATGCGAAATACACGTTAATAAACAATGTTACGCTACACTGCTCCAGAACGCGGAATATTGGTGACTATTTATTTGAGCAATAATCGGTCGGTGACCAAAAAACATCGGAAGGTTATTTTTGCGCCACCTTGTATAAGAAAACTAATTTTCAAATGTGTAAATAAAGAAATAAATAACCTTTTAATTTTTAACAAAAACTTATATTTTGTTTACTCACATCAAATAAATAACTAACGTTTTTTAGTTAATTTAGAAAAACAGTACAAACTTTTAATGCAAAAGAGCGATAATTCAAAATGTCTCTTATGGATTGAAACAATTATTCTTGTGCAAGAAGGATATAACTCGAAATATAATATCAAAGTTTTTAAACTAAACGAGTATTTGAAAAAAAAGAAGAAATTTTAGAGTATTAAATGTTATTTTAAGCTCCAGCTCTTCTCTTTCTAATAACACTTAATTTAGGACTTCCTGCTTCTTCACGTTCTAAGTTTTTGAATAAGTGGTGATGGCAAGCTGTAATAGAATTTTGGTCACATAAGTCCAGCAAATCTTTTTTCTTCGCTATTGGTATTTTTGGTGGACCATTGGGATAAGCTGGATTTAAACTTATAACCCTCTGTTCAGTCGCGACTTTAAAAGCCTTGAAGTTTTCATCAGCAAACGAAGTCTTATATTTAACTATGGTTGGAATTTGTTTTTCAACCATGATAACATTGATGTCAGCCCCGTGCAACCTTTTCCCCATCAAGGTGGAATTTTTTTCCTGTTTTCGCGCATAAGTCATTTTAATCAAATATTTCGTTGGTTGGTGAACTTTATAGAAAGGCTTCGATTTTTTTGCTAACTGTCGCAAATAAAAATTGGTCCTGATTTTAAAATGTTTGCCTTGTTTTTTTTTTTTAAATTAATGAATGCGTGTTATCAGCTTCATTTTGTGTGTGTCCGACTATTAAAAACGTTTGCGTTATTGATTTACCAACGTAGATTTGAACTACTCGTATCAAAAGAGATAAAATGTATTTATTTTTACTTTGTCCAGAGCAGTTATCCGACCAAAGTACTATGTTTTCTCTTCGTTTTTTAGCACATAGACTTACGAAGATTTTAAGACTTGCACCAATCCCATCAGACACTCTGTGTGCTACCCCCTTATGCCACAAATAACAAAAGCCTTCTTTTAAATACAGCTCCAAGATGGTGAAGTTAAAGCAAAGCAGTCTACTTTTATAGAAAAAGGATGAAACATCGCCACATGGCACAGAAATAACGCCTAGCAAGTCTATGCAAATCACTTTTGTTTTTTCGTCCGTTTGACACATCTGCTTGTCTGCTGTGTATCGGTATTTTGGCTAGACTCCCTAGGCACTGTTATTGATAACCTCCTTTTGTTTCGATGCGTACCCCAAGTTTCAATAACTTTTTAAAATGTGTTCCCGTTGCATGTCAGTAAAATTGCAAGTGCATTTATAAGAACATGTTATTGGAACCCAATTGCACAGATCTGGCTTGAAAACCCCGAGCCGTTGGCTTTATAGCTCCCGAACGTCGTTTTAAGTTTGTCATGTTTCGGTACCAGTTAAGGTGTTTCGGCCACGCTTTCTTGTAAGAACTTTGTCATTGAACCATGATTCCAGAAGCTGTGATAAAACAATACTTAAGTGCAATAATTGTGATAAAGCAAACAAAAAATTAGGGTTTAAGCTGAAGGTTGACCATGATTGTAGAAGTCCATCTTGTGAAGTGTTTAAGAAAAAAGTAGAAATTCAAAAGAGCAGAATAGCTTTTTAGCAATTACAAAAAACCAAAAATAGTTTATTTTAATATCCAAGGTTTAAAAAATAACTTTGATGAGCTGCTGGATATAATTTATAATAATGATTTTGACGTTATAGTTTTGTCGGAAACACACGTAACCAAACATATAAATGATAGTGAAATCAGCATAAACAACTATAGTATAATAAGGTGTGATAGCGATTCTAGTCATACGGGAAGCGTAATAATATACTTAAAAGAATATATTCGAGTAATAGATGTAGTAAAATTTGTTAAAAATATAGATATATGGTGGCTACAAGTGTGTGTGTGTTTGGGTAACCATACGTTTTGGATTGTTGGTGTATACAGATCACCCAGTATGTCGGATGTGGAGTTTTGTAATGAATTTGCCGTCTTATTGGATAATATTTGTTACCTTAAAAAAGACTTCATTATAACTGGAGACTTTAATATAAATTGGTTGTCCTTAAGGGACACGTATAGAAGAAAAGTTTTTAAACTTATAAATGACAATGCATGTTATCAAATGGTAAGTGAGCCAACAAGAATAACAAAAACTACAAGAACTTTAATAGATTATGTCGTGACTAATAATAAAAATATATCAGCTAAAATAGAGAATTACCTAAGAATAAGTGATCATGAGACAATTGTTATTGAATTGAGTTTCAAAACTATCATAAAAAGAACATACCATTATACAAAAATATTAAAATATAATAGAAATAGTTTTTATTGTGAACTACAGAATAACCAGGTAGCTTCGATAAACGATATTAACAGCGTTAATATGGCTGGAGATATGTTTGTGGACTTAATTAAACGTACTACACAGAAATTTATAGTGGAAAGACGTAAAACATATAGTGAAAACGTGTGGTTCAACAGTAACTTACAAAACTTAAAAAAAATAAAAATAGATAGTCATGCAAAAGCGGTTCTCAGCGGTTTAGATGTGGACTGGAAACATTATACAGAGGCCAGAAACAAATACAAGAAGGAGATAAGGAAAAGTAAACGAAGATATATTAGAACCAAAGTGGACAACGCAAATAACCAAAAGGACATGTGGCGTAATTTGAAAAAGCTTGTTTTAAAAAAAGAAGAAAGTGTGATTGACCATGTTCTATTCGACAACATGAATGTTAGTGACAATAAATTAATAGCCAATAAATTTAACGACTTTTTTGTAGACAGTGTTAATGAAATAAACAACTCCATTCCGTCAGTCCCTTTCGTTAATTGTATAAATAATAGTGCCACCGTGTTTACGTTCGTTCCTGTTTCATTGTGTGATATAAAACAAGTGCTTAGTAAACTAAAAAACAAAAGAGATTGTTCGTTTATGTGTCCTAAAATGTACGAGGATAGCTTTGATTCATTGGGTCCGGTCCTACGATCAATAATTAACAAAACTTTTCAAGCGGGAATCTTTCCTGACTCTTGGAAAGAATCAATTGTGACTCCAATTGCAAAAATTGTAAATACAAAAAAAAAGTGATGAATTTAGGCCAGTAAATTCGATGCCTCTATATGAAAAAATTGTAGAAAAAATAGTATTTAAGCAACTTGAAGACTACTTCGAGAGAAATTGTTTAATAATCGAAGCACAATCAGGTTTTAGAAAAGCCCACTCATGTGAAACCGCCTTAAATTACGTTTTAACGAACTGGAAAGAATACATATCAAACAAAAAATGTGTATATAGTGTTTTTCTGGACTTTAAAAGAGCTTTTGAAACGATCGATAGGGATATTCTTCTAAAAAAGTTGGAAAAATATGGAGTCAAGAACAAAGAGCTGAGTTGGTTTGCCTCGTATCTGGAAAAACGGTACCAAAGGGTCAAAGTTAATGGCGAACTTTCGAACCCAAAGGAAGTAAAACTGGGGGTTCCTCAAGGGTCGGTGCTCGGAACTCTACTGTTCATTATATATATTAATGATATACAAAGTGTGGTGAAGAATGGCCAACTGGCACTGTTTGCTGATGACGCTCTCCTATTCATTGCTGGTGAGGATGTCGAAGACTGCCATCGAAAAATTCAACAGGATTTAAATAATGTATACACATGGCTTTGCCAAAACAAGCTAAAAATTAATACAAAAAAAAACAAAATGTATGACTGTAAATAACAAACAAAACTTTAATTTAAACTTAAGTATTGAAAATGAATATACAGAAATGGTAGAAGAAATAAAATATCTCGGTATTATTATAGATAAGAACCTCAATTTTGAAAGCCATATTGATTATTTATGTAAAAAAATAGCTAAAAAAATTGGTTTTATGAAAAGAATCAGAATAGATGTGTCAACACTAACCTCTATTAATATATATAATGTTATCGTCAAGCCCCATTTTGAATATTGTTCCACTGTGTTGTTTTTATGTAATGAAAGTCGAATAAACAGGCTCCAACTGTTACAGAATAGAGCTATGAGAACTACGAGTATCTTGAAGTGCAATAGATATACGTCAATAAATTTTATGTTAAATTCGTTAAAGTGGCTATCTGTCAAGCAAAGAATTGTTATGAACATGTTAATATTTGTCTTCAAAATTAAATATAATATAATGTCAAAGTATTTATCAAAATACATACTACAGGTTGGTGAAATTCAACCTTACAGTCTGAGAAATATGTGTGACCTTAGATTACCTAATTTTTTCACAGCAAGAGCACAGAACTCGCTAATATACAAAGGTTTTAATTTATTTAATCAGTTGCCTAACTTTGCTAAAAACATAACAAATGTAAGAACCTTTAAAAATTGTGTAGTGAATTTCGTAAAACTTAAATTTTGATCGATTAATGTAAAATGTAAAAATTGAAAACAATAGCTTAAGACAATGCTAAATAAAGAAATCTATCTAATGTAAAAAAAATAAAATAAAACTGCTAAAGGTGCAGATAAGACCCAACTCAATTCCATTTATTCTTCAATGATTCCTTCATCAACCTGAACTCTTGAAAAGGTGAACAACGGCCTCATCTCCATTCTCAGCCTCAACAATAGCGGCAATCTCAGCTTCCAATTCTACCTTCAATTCATCAACAATGTTCATCTCAATTTGTCTCTTAAACCCCGCATTGTACATGATGGAAAATCGATAAAACTAGTAAATTAAAACAAAAAAAACACTCTTTTTCCATCTTTTCTACTTCGAGTATATATAACGTATAAATCTCCAAATTGGAAGTGTCTATAATTTTACCCAAATGACTTAATTCTTCCTGTTGTTGTACATTTTGATGATTTATACAATTTTCAGACTCCTATTATAATGAAAAAATTGAATTTCAAAAAATATACCCACAGGCACAGAGCACAAAAGTGGTAAGAAGGCACCTTGTTAACATTTTTCCTTATGCCTTCGACAAAATTTTTTAATGATCTTGAATTTGCACACTAAAAAATTTGCCTTTCTAAATTTTAACATTTCCTTGTAGACTAATTGAACATTCACTTACCCTTCTCAAAATAGCTGAACCGCGAGAATATTATATAAGTTTATAATGCACTTTAAATGCTATCACGAATAACTCACAAAATATTTCACAATACTTTCAGAAAATAAGTCTTGGAATAATAAAAAGTCCCGCCAAATTTTGACTTATCGCTTTCTTCGATTGAAAAAATTGTTTTTTTTTTTTGCTCATTTGTCGCTCTTTAGCACAAACAAATTTTACGAGAAAGGTAGAGATATTTTGTTTTATCGCTGTATTGCATTAGAAGAATTTGATTTTTTTTTTTGTATCTGTTTTGCACTTGGAAAGGAGTCTTTAGAGTTGAATAGTAGAACGGAATATTTCGTAATGTCGCTTTCTTGAATAGATTTTTATTTTAAAACAGCAAAAATAAACTTGGTTATTAGAGTCATTTTGGATTGCGTCGGTATAACTCTGGAATTATGTCACTTTTGAGGTGAAAAATAGTGTAACATTTCGTGTTAGCTCAGTTTTGCATTGGAAAATGCAAGCTACTTCGAAAGTTATAATAGCGTAATTTTTTGGTTTATGGCCATATCATAGTTATTTTTTTGAACATGAGAACGTCAAGCACCTTAAAGGTTTCTATAAGACCAACACTTCCTCATCATTAACTCAAAAAGCACATTTGTTTACTTATCGCTCTTTTGCACTGAGGGTGCGATGATTCGAAGTTGTACTTTTCTGATCTGATTTAATCTGACAGTTTTCACTCAGTTGTGCTGTTCAGATCTAGTTTTCGTGTATTAAATACAGCTTATTTCTTTGATAGTCTAGATACGGTAGCATCGGTTGATTGCAACAAACTATTGAGTTTTTGTAGGGAAATGAAATGCTTTGAGGAAGAGGTTTAGGATGATGACTGACGTAATAGTAGAATAGCGGTGGGCCCATTATGGTACGAAATACCACAGTAGCGCAACACCCGAAATACCTATATCGATCTGTATACGCGACATTTTATTGATTCCAAGAAACCGCTTCAATACGCTGATTGCTGACATTATTTATGTGACGCACCCTCGCCGGTTATCTTGTATCAACAACCATAAGGCGACGACAACAAAGTGCATACGAATACAATTTAGTATCGGGTGGCGGATAAACGATGCTGGACGTTCGCTGTGTGGAATGCCAGCTCGTTGAATATTGATGGATATGTAATAGGTTTTTGGTGGATGGTGGCGACCGGGGAAAGGTAACATTGTAAGAAAATACCGAAAATGAAGTGCCGGAATGCTTGGGCACTGGACAAAGAACATATGCCTCGTCAGTGGTTCGGCATGTGTGTTTACAATAAGTGCTGGATAAAAATCCACTTAGTGAGAGAAAAATGCAAGTAACTAATAATTCTAAGAAAATGAAATAAATATACCAAGAATAGTACTAAATATCTAAAGAGCATGATTAATTTGTATTTTTAATTTTTTTATCATCTCTCTTAATGCGTAACCCGCATTGCTAACCAAACTCAATTCCAATTACCTCCCAAGTACCCAAATAAATCTGCCTTGTTCTACTTGCCTGGGGTATATTTCAGAGATTGGCATTTATTTATTAGAACTCCTTGTATTAAAACTACAATTCAAAACTTTCCGTCATCAAACATAAGAATTTCTAATCATAATATCTTTTTTATTTAACAATTGCAGGATGGTCGAAGTTTCATTATTCAAAATCAGGCCCAATTTGCCCGTGAACTGCTACCGCTCAACTACAAACACAACAACATGGCAAGCTTTATTCGGCAGCTAAATATGTGTAGGTATTTCTCCACCTTCCTGTAATATTGCGCTACAATTTATTTATTTTTTGTTTAGATGGATTCCATAAAATCACCTCTATTGATAATGGCGGCCTCAAGTTTGATCGCGATGATATGGAATTTTCGCATCCTTGTTTCAAGCGCAATTGTCCCCACCTGCTGGAGCACATTAAAAGAAAGATTGCAAACACGAAAACTATTGATGAGAAAGCAACAGTCAAACCGGAAGCTGTTAGTAAGGTCTTGAGCGATGTGAAGGCAATGCGTGGCCGGCAAGACTCGTTAGATTCAAGATTTTCTGTAATGAAACAAGAAAATGAAGCACTGTGGCGAGAAATCGCTTCTCTTCGGCAAAAACATGTTAAACAACAACAAATCGTCAATAAGGTACCAACACATATATTCCTAAATTATCAACATTGATAATGTTTATTTATTCATTGGCAGCTCATCCAATTCCTGATAACGATTGTCCAACCAGCTAGAAATATGACCAGTGTAAAGCGTAACATTCAGCTTATGATCAATGATACACCCGAACAAGCAAAGCTAAGGAAGGCAAGCGAAACTGAGTCTGAAAGTGGCCCAGTAATTCATGAATTGGGTGAGGACTTTTTCGACGACGTTAACGAACATGATGCTGACTTAGGAGGGTATGTTGCTACTGCAATAAATGGTCTTAGTTCTGTAATTTATAACATTTAATTATATTTGCAGCGGCCCATCGAGCCCTTATGTAAATTTTCCGTCTGTTGAGTCATGCCGTCCGGATAATGCTAGCCCCCAGCCAAGAACTGAGCACCCAAAATCAAATGTCAGCATCTCAAGTCCTGCATTCGACTGCTCGAATCAAAGCTTTGATGATGCTCTAAATTCAACAGGCAATGCTACCCCAAAGTCATCGGCAGTTATAAACACAGTGAACCCGGATGGCTCGCAAATAATATACCATGTGACTGAAGTTCCCGACAGTATACCAGCGACTCCCGAGTCATTCATGGATGAAACACATCTTCTTACTCCCATGGTAAGGCAGATGACACGCAACCAAGGGTCATCAATGAAGAACAAACGTAAGAATTCCTCATCAACGGTAACTAAATCCTCGGCAACTTCAAGTCCTGCCGCCAAAATGCTACGTACCGGTGATAGTACAAATCAATTGCGTATTAAAACAGAAGAAAGTGATAGCAATCCAATGATGTTCTTGAACGCTAACTATACATCAACTGGTGCTTGCACCGAAGAAGTAGTAGCTGGGCCTTCAAGTGCTGATAGTAGTGCCAGCAGTTCTGCAACTGCCAGCAACAATATCAACATGACTAGGGCTATTAATCCAAAACTAATATCTCCGCAGAGCGAAGACAGTCAGCAGCAATCGATTGTCACAAGTCATGATACAGATCTGTACAACACAAATGATTTCATTGCATCTGATATGCCCACTGAACTGTTTGAGGTGAGTTTGAGCATAGCTTCCCTGTTTTTGCCCTACTGACTGCAGTTTATTCGCATTGAACACAGTACTTCAGATTCATAGGTCATTTTTGTGTTTAAGGAATGTTATTTATCTCCCATTCGCTAGTTTATTTTCACTTCTCAAAGTACCACGTCAATTGCAATCTCTAATTCGCTGGTTTAATCCCTTTTTAGGAATCTCCAATAATCGACAACGCTAATCTAATGAGTGGCAACAACAAATACGACTTCAGATCCTTCAGATCCTTCCCTGGTAAACAAGAAATGCAATTGCAATGCGATAATGGCAACGGCGGTTCATCATCGAAGCCATTGCCATCGAAGAACTCAAACTTGCAGCTGACCAAAGTGAACAATTCCAACAAAGGGGTTGGCGAAGACACGCGGTTGAGTACTTTATTAGATACTGAGAGAAATCTCGGTTGCTCTGCGACTTCGTTAACTTATACTCCATTTATTTTTCTCGTTTTAGGGATGAAGTAAGCTCGCACTTGGATGGAGTTCAAGATGGCTTGGATACACTTAAGGATCTGCTACTCAGCGATGGATACTCGCTTGATGCGAATACTCTGTTGGGTGTAAGTGATTCTAGTTATTTTGAAAATATACTTTTTTTAATGTGTTTTGCACCCACTCCGCAAACGTTTGACTCCCATCAACATTCATAAAAATAATAGGAGGTCCTTGTTTTTTTTATTATTTAAAATTCAACAAAATTTATATATTATGTACTTGATTGCTGAATCATTAAATAAGCCGTTGCACCCAATTTTTAACGAAGGTGTTAATGATATCGAACTCTAATAAACATACAAACTCTATTCAATTCCACAGAACAGAACATCAGCTGCGAGTCGAATTTATTTACCTCCTCAACTGGAAGCTGATATTTTTAACAAGGTCAGAGAGAAACAAATAAAATTGATGATGGTTTTGTTGGTCAATTAAAAAAGAAGAACATTTTTCTCACTTGTTCGGAAGTTTTGTCTAACACTTCTCAATTTTCAATAGTGGATTTTTCTTTATTAGATCCTGATATTTATGATTCAGCGAGCGACAATATTCCTGACTTTTAAACAATAATTGTTTAAGTTAAAACCTTTGCATTGGATTTTTTTTTAATTTCTCTCAATATTTTCATTTTCTAATTTTGTTTCCAATCCGATTATTGGCAGGTACACCTTGCCGAAATTCATTCTTTTGTTTTAAAACATATGTATGCCAGCCTCCTGTCATATGCATTAAATCGTCCTCCTGATTAAGACACTCTTTTTAGTTAAATCTCATATGTAACATTCGTTTTGTGGTTTTATACGGTGTAAGTTTAATCGTAGGTGATTGCAATAAGTAAGGTTTTTGGCTATTTAGAGCTTAGAGTCTTAAGCTGAGCTCCACAATTTGATTGAGCCTCTTTAACTGTATTCTTTTTCTCCCTTAATGGCGAGGCTTTGATCACGATTAAAGTGATTATAACCCTAACCTCAGGATGGCTCTGATTTCATAGGTTTTTAAAAGGCTCTACAGCAAGAGAGTCATAAGCATAACCCCTAAGGCATTACAACGGGTCAACAATGAATTAAGTGAAGCGAGTTGAGTTGTTGCTATTTTGAGACCTGGGGCCGAATTCCGCAACAGTAGCCATGTTTTTTTGCACGCGGATATAGGATTGGCATAAAAAAACGACCATCGCCGCTAAAGAATTTATCAAAAAAAACTTGGCAGCACACATCCACCTATGACGTTTATTAGTGACACAGCTGTAAGTTGAGTTAAGAAATTTGTATTGAAAATCGTGAAATTCAAAAATATTAATTTCCGACAGTTGAAATTAATGCCAAACATATTCTTAAATTATAAAAAACAGTTTCACATTAACAGATTTACTAAATTTTGAAAAAAAATAATAATAAAATCACGAACAAAATATTCGGCGGGATGTGTCAGTGGTCGGCGGGATGTAAAACTTTGACATTTCCTGAAAAATTCATCCCAACAATTTTTACTTATATATTCTATTATATGAAAAACAATTTCAAATTAACAGATTTGCTAAATTCAATTACCCTTATAATGAAGTTTGAAAAATAATAATAATAAAATCACGAATAAAATATTCGGTGGGATGTGTCAGTGGTCGGCGGGATGTCAAACTTTGACTTTTCCTGAAAAATGCATCGCAACAATTCATCAGAAACGAAGAAAATGGATTTTGGAAACACTGTTTATCCCCGCTAAAGGCCTTAGCGGCGATAGCTATCCCCGCTAAAGTTAGCGCATATAGGATAAGTTGTATTTTACATGCAAATTTCAAAATACCCCTATATCCGCGTGCAAAAAAACACGGCTAGTGAGTTTTCTGCCGGTATACAAACTCAACAAAACCCACCGAATGACCCGTGTACACAAATTTTGATTCATTAGATTCCGCAACTCGCTCACAGAGTGTTTGAATGTGCTGAATGTATAATTTTGCAAGGTGGTAAGCTAAATTAGGTTTATCACTTCAGTGCTCGGTTTTTTATTCAAATCCATTTTATTTTTCTACGCTCACTCCTTAACTCAAGGTCAAAAACACAGTGAGTACATTTGATCGTCTGTATATCCGCCGGACCCTTGCAGAATATGAACAAGAGAATATGCACATATTTTCGTATACACAGCAAAACTCACTCTTGCGGAATTGGGACCTGCCTCCTTTTTAAGATTTCGACACCAGCATGCTCCTGTTATAGATTATTGTTTGATCTGCCTTTAACAAGACCGGTAATATCAAACTTGCGGGATAGTTTCAAGTTGTTAAACTTATGGCTAGACTCACATTAATGATTAAATTGCCTAGATCAGATTTCTCCACTTAGTGGGCTTTTACGCCAAGCCTTTATGTTTTGGAGCGCTGCAGTGATATTCTTAGCTCGTTCCTGCAAGGGCATCCTCTATAACTGTCTCTAAGAGCCAAAAATGACTTTTTTGTAGGGTCTACCACGATATCTCAGCAAAAATCTGGAATGAACAAGATTTAATTAAGGATAAATTCGGAAATCTCTGCAGAGTTGATGCTCAATCAACCCTACCACGCGTTAATTACGGCAAACATTTTCCCATACTGGAAAGGTATAACGTTAATTTTTGTAAAGTTGCGTAAACTGATGTGCAAATGTCAACGAAAAAAGCATTAAGAAAAGTGTCATGCTTTCATTGATTCAGCACCAGTTGTTGTGTTGCGCATCGGCTCGTAATTTGTGAAATTATGCCGCATCGATGCGCATTTCGTTGGTGTTTGCAAATTCACCCTAAATGTTGACTCGGGTGGATGACGCGCTGCTCACGAAATTATAAACACATCTTCGAATCACGATCTCGCTTGGCAGTGAAGTGAATCTCGCTTGGCAGTGAATGAAGTGCAAAACAAACTTTATGTGCTACTTGGCCCAATCACTAAGCCACTGCGCGCCCATAATTCTCAATTCATTAAAGATCAAAATTATTTAATTTGCATTCTCAGTTAGAGGGGGAGTTTTGAACCGTCATTTTCAGATCGTTATTTCGCTAAACGTGAATTGATTAATCCAAAAGCTGAATTCTCAATACGCAGTTTTCCTTCAGCAGACAGATGGTTTTTCTACTTGTACTTCTACGTATTGTGAACGAATTCTAAACGAACTACTTTCTCATATATGTAATCAAAGGTTCCTAACAATGATGACGTTTGGAAGTTGGTCAACGACTCCAGAAAAACAAAAAGCGGTTGGGCTGGACGAGATACTCTCTGAATTCTGGAAAAAAAAATATAAGAGACATCGGGTACAGATTGCTAATGATTCTCGTCTTCAAATTGATGAGAGGCGATCAAATGCCCTACGAAAGGAAGGAAAGCTATCTTTTTCCTTTGTACAAAGGAAAAGGCAATACGGGAGCTGTCACACAGAATGAAGATCGTTGAGCGGAAAATAATACGGCTGTTTAACACCCAATGCCGATTTTCGAAGGCAAATGAAGAAAAACCGATGCAATCCAAAGTATAAGGATCATGATGAAAAAACATCGTGGTTCAATTACAAAGATCGAATAAAAAGTTCCAAGATCCGAGGAAGCCTTCACGCCACGGAACCTATCCCCACAAAAATTAAAGCGCGACCGGCTCAGTTTGCGCTGTCATGTTCATAGGAGAGCTCCTACGAACGCCGTCAAAAAGGCAATATATATCAAAGCTTCTATACAATCGCGAAAGAGAGGCAGACTTAAGAACTCCTGCATCACACAAATACAACAACACCAGCACCTGATGGTCCTCAGTTACGAAGTGAAACGAGATCGGGGGGCCTGTCGATACTTTTCAAAGGTCAAACCGGCGAACCCCATAGGCGAACCATTAGGGATGCAGTGAAGTGGGAGGAAGAAGAAGAAAAAGTTGTTTCAACAGACTTTGGATGGATTATGCACAATAGTATAGCGTATACAAAATCCCACTTGCGGTTAAAGAATTTCGTTCTTAACTTTCAACTTTTTGCAAGTTGTTGTAGTTTTTTTCTTTACAATGAAAAGAAATTTGGGTCAAAGAGAGAATAGAAGTGACAGTTCGGAGAAGGAAAATACAACGAAAAAATCGATCTACCCAATTACACAAAAAAAATCTGTAGCTCAACATGTTTTTTTGTATCCGAATGTGAATATAAATTTGCGCCATTAGGTTTAGAACCCTCACCACCATATAATTGCAGCACTCCATTGTGTTTAGCCAGTTACATTCACTTCATGCCAGTCAAACAATCCAATGTAAAGGATCATGCTAACCAAATTTTGTAGTTAAAATACGATTTGCCATTTTTGAAACCATTATTATAAACTTGTGCTGAATGTTCCAATAATTTTGCTATTTTCTAGCTGTTCAATGATTCGGACATCTTGGGACCATATGGCTTATCGTTGACTTCGGACAATTCGCAGGAAGCAAAAGGTAAATAATAAGTAAAAATAAACTACATTTCCTCTTTAGCAAGATTACTATGCCAATTTGTGTGCAATTTAAAACTCTGATCATTGTTTCTGCAGGGTCTGAACTAATGACCTGCCATCAACCTATATACGATCTTAGTGATATCATGGATATAAATGATAAAAACAATGGCAAGTCTAATATAGTTCATTATACAACTTGAACTTGCTCACACAATCATTAAATTACAGATACCAATGACGATAGCTCAAAACAATTATCGGAATCAACTTCGGTCCTAAACACTCCTTACCATGAATGAGTGCACGTCAGACGATTATCCTGACAATATTAATTATTGGTGATTGCATTGCAGAGCATGCGGTGTTTAAATTTATCTTATATCATCTTTATGTATATCTACAGATGAGTACTTTGTTTGTTGTTGTTTTTTATTATATAATATTCATTCGTAAAAAAAAACTAAAATATTTTTTTTAATTAATTTCGAAACAAATATGAACTGAGTCTGAAAATAATAATAAATTATGATGCACTTTGATATAAGCAAAAATGTCTACTAAATCATGATGTGTGTACTTAATATATGTGTGCATACAACAATACATACTTTTAGTTAACTGTTAAGTTTATTTTTGAACGCAAATATAATATAATGCTCTTATATTTATCACCGGAATTAGCAAAAATCAACGTATTTAAGAAAAATATTTACAAACCTACAAGTGAAAGATAGTGCGTAATAAAAAATCATGTAATAATAATGGTTATCTATTGTGCGTGGTTAGTATAAAGTTACAAGGGTATTTAGGAGGAACAATTTATATTAAGCTTCATAGCTCTAGCAATCAAGATTTTGAATTCACTCTAATCGGTATATTTTCCTAGGAATCACAGAGAACAATTAAACAACATCTACAAGTATTTTGTACCAAAATACATAAAAAAAAACAATTGATACTAAATGATACGCTTTGTTACAACCTTTTAGTTCATAACAATAAAACTTGACTTAGTTAATTAACTTGCACCTTGTTTACGTTTGCCTTTTGTTGCACAAAACGATCTCTCGAATTTATGACAATTTGAGACTATCTTTTTCCATTGACTGTCCTTTCATTGGAGCAACATTTTTCTCTCAGAAGCGAACATAGAAAATTCGCCTTCTCAAAGTATTTTTGAGACCTAAAATTGTATACACCCCTGTTGCGAGTGTCAATTTTCAATTGATTATTTTGAATGTGTGCTTCTTGAACGAACGATTCCAGAAGATTAGGTCCGATCGCGTACTTTATGTATAGAAAATCGAGAGAGAATCCTCTCATTTCAAAGAAAAGTACCCGAACGCTTTTGTGTAAAAAGATGAAAAACGTCTGAGTTTGGCTTGAAATGAAGCAACCGCTGTTTTTTTTTGCTGGCAAACTCATAGGATTTCATCATTTGACAGTTTTTTTTTTACCAGCTGAAATTCTTTGTGAATTCTTCGTTCATCTTTTTACCATTTTCTAACGCGTTTGTGTAGTTTTGCACGAAAGTTTATATAAATTTACGTTTGCATATTAGTTCGTGAAAACACATTGTGTCAATCGCGACTAACAAATTGCGAATGACAAAAATATCAATGAAAATCTTCCGTTCAAAATAGCTTACATTGAAATTAGTGAATTGACACTCGCAAAAGAAGTAACAGTGTAGTTATTTCTCTTATGGCTTTGAGGTCGTTTTTATTTTCTGCACAACTCTTCAATATTCGCTAAAGGCGAATTTCAGTTTATAATCTATCAATGCACCCGCATTACCACAAAGATTCCACATTGAAACTTTGACGGCGTTTGGTAATAACATTAATTTCAATGTATTAAGCACTCTGCCGATTTGTTCGTCTTGCCTCTCATGTGGACGAAACATTGATCTAAGATTTTAAAAAAGCTCTCAATTAAGAAGGGGTCGCCAACAAAATGATGTATGTATGTATTGCCTTCTAAGCTTAGTTGTTTCGATATTCTGTTTGTACTAGCGAGTTGTTGAAGTGGTTTGTGGATTGAACTACTGAGTGAGAGGTCACAAGTTCTAATCTCACCAGGAAATGCGTGAAGATAGCAAAGCCTTAGCCCACTGTTAGCTATTTACGCCAAAATATTGCAAAACATCCAATTACATAGGGTGAGCTCGAAAATGCGTCACTGCACATTGGATGCCCAATCAGGTATTCCAAACACTCACATAAACGCAAACATTTTGCACCAGTGGAAATGCATTACGTTAATTTTTTTTAATTTAAATCCATAAAGAAAGTTTTATTTTGAACTAAAAGAAGTGCTTCCTTTTTATCTCTTTCTGTTAAGATTCGCAAGCCGCTCCCTTTATATGTACGTAGATCATGCAAAACCGTTATTTGAGCACTCTGTATTTACACAACTTTATGATAGTATTGTAAAGCTTCAGTTATAGCGACACGCAAAATACACACGTTTTTCGTTCCGTTACAAAAAAACAATTTTACTCTTCTAGAAAATTATAAATTGAATTGTAAATATGCTATTGTACAGTTTTGTTTCGCATGTCGCTATAACCTGTGCCTAACGGAGGCCTTATTTACGAAATATATATTTAAATTGTTAAATTAACTTTCAATTCGAATACGGTTTCTTTTTTTAACACAAAAACATCATTGCATTGGTATCTGCTATATAATTCAATTTTTGCAATTTGTATTAAAAGTTTTGAGGTAAATAATTTTATTATGCGGGTGAAGTTGAAATTGAACCATTTAAACATAACCAATTAAACAATGAAATTGTTCTTACCAGCAAGCACCCATTTTTTTATTGACAATAAACTTGTACAAGTTATTTGCGTATTAAAAAAAAACATTTTTGTTAATAAATAAAATAAATTTTAAAGTGCAGCGATTTATTTGGGTAGATTCCATTTATTAGAAATAAGTTAAATGCGCTGGATGAACAATTAGGCCAGTCGACAGTCGTGTACAAATTCTGTGACTACATTAATATTCCGACAACTTCTGTGCAATTTTATAAGTATCACAACACTAGATTGAATGAACTTCAAGTATATTATGTAAAGTGAATAGAAAATACTCGGAACAATAGCCAGAGATATACAGATGAACTGCTTTGATATTTTAAAGACTAACGCGCCTATAACATTTTAAAAAAATTATTTGTGCCAAATAAATCAGTCTTCGCTTAAGAAGTGTTGCAACAACTTGGGCTATCGAAACAATGCGTAATACAAATAGGGCCCCTCAATAATATGCTTCATTACTCGATCAACAAGATTCGCCGCTCTAATGCCAGCCATTTAAGTGCAATTTATATTCTATTATTAATCGGAAGGTTTACTGTTTTCAATAAAGGTCAAACTTTGAAAAATATTGAAGGGAGTTTATTTTATAGTAGATATTATAGATAACAGCCCATAGTTCATATTTGATAAACTTGTGATCCAAACGTGCGTTCAAATCCCAGCCAATTCCATTCGAATACATGCAAACTTGATCTCCCTAAGCAACTTAGACACCACCTGGGAAGAAAAACCTTACAACTGCACCAAAACACTTTTTCCTATCTCTGTATTCTTTCTAATAGTAAGTAGCACCGAAAAACATGCTGCTTTCTGTTACACACAAATGCTTTCGCTGTGTTCTTAGCACTATAAGGGTACTGTAATATTTACAGAAAAACACCACTAGCGAATGCAAATTATAAAAAAAAAATATTACTTCAGTAGATTATATACATAATCCGTTTTGAATTATTTCTTTAAGCATTCTACGTACAATTTGTCGACTGGCTTCAATTTCTCGAAGATGTTTCAAATTAAAGAAGTTTAGTTGAACTATAATATAATGTCAGTTGTGGCTTATTCTTTTGTAAAAGGAAAAATAAATTACTTATTCCTAATAAGTATGAGGATTTATTTTTTATTTGTTTTTTTTTCGGGTTCAGTAATGTTTGCCTATTATTTTAATACTTTGTTAAAGAATTTTTGAAAATTGTTATTTTAAACACGAAGTACATCATATTATAAAATAAATATACTATATGACGAATATTTTATAAAAGCAAATACATTTATAATAAAACTATACAAAATATACTCTATTAAAAATCAACTGATGAAAGCCCGAAATTGTGTTTATTTGTTTTTGTTTTTCATTTTGATTGTAAGAACTAGGGAGAGACCACAGTATGTAGGCTTGTCCACTACCTACACCTACACGGGAATAATTTTAAAATGGCGATCTTGATGGATAACCGTATCATTGCTATCTAATGCCAATTGGTTGAAATAAAAAAAAACACTTCGAAATGCAGTCATATTGTGATAATGATAACATAGTTCTATGAGTGAGTATTTATAAATATTATGCAATTGTTAAAAGTAGTTTTTATTGGCGATGTCCAGAAGCATTTCGAAATCGAGCGCTTCTGAAAGTGTTCCATTGACATTAAATGACTGTTCTTATTCCGAAAAGTAGAGAAATTTGCTTCTGATTTTTTATTGGTTATCAAAGTCAGAAGCATTCATACACCATTAACGTCATAATGGATGAATGTATTTTGTGTCGAGCAGAAGAGATGCAGTAAATTGGGAGGGTTATGCTCAATAAAAGAAAAAGAAAGAAATATTTATTCAGCAAACGGATAAGAAATTTCTTCTTACTACCGATAAAAGTCCTTCATACACTGGTTGAATTTGAACAAACTTTCTCTTCGCGAGTCTTGCAAAGTCTGTATTTCAATTCAAAACCAGCTTTTTCATCTCTATTTAAGGAGGGACACTTTGGTCAAACTTTGAACGCTGGTTTCTTGTTACACTGCTTTAGCTTGTCTGTTCGCCACCGTGTTTCTTTGCCCTTTGTTGATAGTGTCCTTTTGATGCCCCTAGCAGTGACTTGGCTCTGTTCCACATGTTCTGTGTTCTGGCCGCTTCATCCTAAACTTCGTCTATGATGTGATGAAGACAATAGTTCACCCTTCTATCAAGCTGATGTCACAAACCATGCAGATCGTTGAGCGCGTATTATTAAACAACCGATTGCGGAAAAAGTGCTGCTGTCTGATGACGTTTTCGGGTTTGTCTAAGGTAAATCAATATAGATGATCATGGACATGAGGCAGTAAATATAAGAGAAGGGACATCTTACTGGAGTGACCGAGGAGTTCCAAATCAAAATAATTTTACACCAGGGAAACGTCTTCAGTCTTTTTATATTTATTACAGTCCTTGATTATGGGTTTGGTAGACTCCAAAGTGCATCAGTTTTTCTTTTCTAACGATGGAGTCATCATCATCATCATCAAGCGAGGATCAAACGTCGCTGCAACGAGCACATGATGGTTGGGTGGATGTTTTGGAGGAAAATGGGTATTGTATTATTCCGAACAGGATAGAATACCTTTGCTGCCCGTTCTTTTACTACCTCCGATCTATTCCAGACATCCACATAGTGGAAAAGTGATTCGTATATCTGAGATCTATGATTAATAACTAATCGACCTGCGATGATATCAATAATCATGCAAGCGTAGGCTGATGAAGTGTGGGGAAAACTCAGCCATCTTCTGTTACCGAGAAATGCCTCCTAAGTTGAAGTGCGGCTATACACTGCAGTTGTGCGCCATGCGTTCACATACGGTTCACATTGTTGGACAGCGTACAGAATGTATGAGGACAAATTAACGTAGCTGAGATAAATATGCTTCGCATGACATCAGGAGTAACCTTGATCCTTAACCTCAACAATAAATTAAGCGCGACTGGCTCAGTCGGTACTATCTTGTTCAAAGGAGAAATCCTACGAACCTCTACAAAAAGGCAATATCAAACAACGTTCCTATACAATCGCGAAAGAGAGGCGTGTCTATTGTGAAGGCTAACTATGTACATATCTTCAAATATTGATTTTCACATTTTTTTCTTTTATAATAAAAAATATACTGAACTTTGCGTCACATTTTTATTTTGAATTTCGACTTTAAACATAAATATTTTAAAATAAATAAACGAAATTTCAGTTGACAATTTTAAGGATTTAAAACTGCAAAAAACATTTTTAAAAGCAACTATACTTGGTCATAATTTTGTCGATGATGATCTTCGTATGTATGTATTCTTCATCCTTCATAGTTTAATCTTCGTCATCGTCGTCGTCGTCGGCAACAACAAATAGCTCGTTCTCTTCAAGGAAATTCGCTACACTTTTACTGATGGCTGCTCCCACAAAAAGACCAGGTAATACCGCACAGGTGATTCCAATAATTCCCAGCGGCATCGTCTCTGGTTTTGGTTTAAGTGCTCCACTTCGATAATGTGTCGCCGTTCGCCTGGTTAATTGTTTACGAGAACCGTCGATTAAAGCCTCGCGGAGAAGTTTATGAATCGCATTAAATTGTGCTGCTCTAGATAGAATCATATTTCTAAGTATTCGAATCAGTTAGACCATGCAATGAACAATGTGAATATTGGATATGTAAAGCATAGAGGCACTGAAAACTGAACAGAAAATTATTTGACAATTTGTACTTTTGACATTCAAATATGTATATAAGTGTTGACACTTGAAATGAAATCGATTGGCCGCATTCAGTGCCTTTTGCATAAGCTTACAAGACGTGTTTTTTTTATAAGCTCAGAGCAGCTCAGAGCAGCTCAGAGCACTGTCAAAAAAATCGCACTCCGTGAGCTCTAAATAAAATGTTGGAGTAAGAAGCTGTCAAGCTGAGCGCGGCCAGAGACAAACTGAAAGGAGAGATATAAAGGGAAAACAATTAAATGACTGTCGGAGTGTTTTTAATCCAGCGTTGTAATACAATTTAATAAATGAAAAATAAACATGATTGCTAATCATATGACACTGACGTGCTCAAGTGTGTTTCATAAATAAATCTGAGCTAACTCTGCTCAGAGCATACTCGGCATGCTCAGGCTCTGCTAAATGCTCCGCTCAAAGCTTAAAAAGAACAACGTCTTAGGTGTGTTTTTTGCAAGCCTAACGGGCCTGATTAATCCGTTTGCTTCTTAAATGCAACAACAACTAATCCTATATGGGCCTAGGAGCTAAGCGCATCTAATTTTCGTGGCTAAATTCTTAGGCCCCACTTATAGCCAGACATAAAACGAAAACGTAAACATTTTGATTTCCTTTTTTGGTCCACTATAAATGCATAGATCGACACAACCTTTGTTTTCAAATGTTGCTTTTGAATTATTTGACTAATATGTTACAAATAATTAAGAAATAGAACATAAAATTGGATAAAAGAAATTAATTTTTCCGTACGGAAGTTTTTTCTGTTCAACTTTTCAGTCAATTCACATGATACAAGTTGTTCATATGATGTGTTCGTTTTAATGGCCGGTACTAAAAATAAAATTAGTTTTAAGCTTAAATTTGTAGTCCCTTTCACTCCATTCCAAAGGAAATTTGAATAAACGTGAACTTATTTAAGCTCCACATTAAATTTGTTATTAGTAAGACCCAATGTGTTTGCTGTTAAACTTTTACGTATTGCTATAATGTAATATGCTTAGTCCCAATATGAACTGTGCAACCAAATTCAAGTTTTCCGGATTCCGTTTCTTCCCGTTAGTTTCTAGAATTCATCGGCTGCCAACTTTTTATACGTGATAAAATGGAGGAGCAAGCAAAACACAGCTATTTAATAAGTAAAATATATTTTGTAAATAAGGTTTACAGATAGATGTGCTGCAATAGGTTTTTACTATATTTTAGGGTTCATGCGCAACCGTCTATGCCTTAAAATGGCAAATCAAGACCCTGTTGAATGAATGCGATCAGGCTAAGGACAAAGTAACTAGGGCAGCCCCATGCCTAATTCCATATTTGGCAGAGGACATATTTTGCGATAATTCACATATTTTGCGATAATTCATTAAGGAAGAGGTCCAGCGGCATTCCATGCTGACAAACCCCGTCCGTCAACTTCTTCAACAATAGTTTGTTCAACGTGAACTTCTCCATGATTCCTCCGCAACCAATAATTTTAATATCTAAAATTATATGCAAATAAATATGAAGCTCTTTAAAAATACATCCATTTTCATTTAATTGATTATACCTGTTGTTGTTTTGCCGTTTTAATTTTGTCAATTTGATTTGCTTTGATTGGTATTATTTTTTTTTGTTGTTTACCTAACCAATAATACTTGAATGTTGTCATTAAATTTGTGAAATCAGAATGCAAGCAAACCGACATATTGTCTATCCTCTGTGAAATTTCTGAATCGACTGAAGAGACCTTTTGCAAAAACATTGTCCATTTTCATAAGGTGATTTTTACTTACAGACTCCACTGAGATTTTTCTCCGCTGTCTCAACAGAAAACAAAAAAACTGCTCACTGCCTCACATAAGATGTGTTTAATGAACCTGAGCTGAACAGAAAAGTGCCAAAAAGATCAGAAAATTACAGTATTTGGTATTCCATGATACATACATTTTGTCACTTTGTCTTCCATGAAGCTGCGCTGTTCAGTTAAGCATTTCTGCAAATAGTTTTGAGGTAAGGCAAAGTAAGTGAAATGTGTCAAATTTGAAAATTCAAATCTATTTATGTCAACTGACTTATTTGTTTGGCATGAGATAACGTGTTTCTCAGTTTAATGTTTAAAAATATGTATTAACATAATTATAAAAATAATTAAAATGATAAAATGGAACAAGTTCAAGTTGTGATCAAATCGACATCAGGCCAAACATTGATGATAAAATGTTCAATCAAAACCCGAAGTTCAATAAAAAAACAAATCTGCTCCCAGAATTTATAGTTTTATCAATTTTTAATACTAAATCAATCTGCAAATAAAGTTTAACCGTTAAAAAAGCTTGTACAACTATTAAAGTTCTTTTTTTCTTTTCCCGAAGTATTTGCGTTTATAAATTTATGGCGTTTTTTATTCTTCACTTCTCCTATTCGCTTTTTGTGGGGTACGTCTTCCAATGATGCACCCGCCCGCTAAAATCGACCAAGGTCTAACAACTTTTGAAGGTAATGTAATCTCGAAAACTTTTGTTGAATAAAATTGTAATAAAAGACTAGCCAGTGTTAAAATTATTATACTTTTATTTAATGTCAACGTTTACTGTAATTTTGTTCTCGATTTGGTTTGTTTTAAATTTGTATTTTCTTGTTGTCTTTGCCGCCTATTCTTTTCATTTCAATTGTCTTTTCTTGACTGCCGCGTTTTTCACTGTTGTTTAACCATCTAGTCTCGTTGATCACAATCCACCAATCAGAACATCGCTTCTAATTTGTTTCGTTGAGGTGTTCCTCTGGTGGTGGATCTAATAAGGACAGTTTATATTTGCGATGGTAGCGCCTGGTGTTGCACTAAAGGTTGTTCGGCGGCGGCGTTCAGTCAGCAATCCCGGTAATCTTCGAAGTCGACGACATTCCACCCCCGTGAATCCTTGGGGTGGATTCACCATTTAATGGAAGTACAGCTAGTTTGGAAGCAGGGCGACGGAATGTCCCCTGTTGCGTCTTAACTTCGGCACTCCTAACTTGTCCATCCTTGGCTGTAAAAAAACGTTACTACCTTACCTCGCTGCCACTTTTTCCTGGGTTGACTGGCATCATATATAACTACTATATCTCCTACCTTAAGTGGCGGTACCACGTCGTGCCACTTGCTTCACTTGGTCAGCATTGGAAGGTACTCCAACATCCACCTTTTCCAAAATCGGTCCTTTAGTTGCTGGGCTATCCTCCATTGTTTTCGACAACATATTGGTGACTCATCGATGTTTGGAGTTTGCGTGGAGTTGGTACAGCCGATTAAAAAGTGGTTGGGAGTTAGGGGTTCCTCCTCAGACGATACTGCCAACTCTGTTAGTGGTCTTGAGTTTATTATATTCTCCGCTTCTATCAATAGGCTTCGCAGTGTTTCAACTTTCGGGGCTTCCTCTCGCAAAGTTACTATCAGGATCTTTTTAACAGACTGAACCATACGCTCCCACGCTCCGCCTTCGCTCGGGTTCAATGGACAGTTGAACTTCCAGTCGATTCCTTTAGCTGTCATTTCATCTTGGATCCGGTCTGTGTCGAATAATCTCGCTTCGCTTTTCAGCTCCCGTTTCGGTCCAATGAAGTTCGATCCGTTGTCACTCCTAATGCGAACTGGAGTTCCTCGGCGGTTGATAAAATTCCTCAAGCATAATATACAGGCATCTGTAGACAAATCTGCAGCTAGTTCTAAGTGTATTGCTCGTATTGTCAAGCAGGTACCTAAATAGCGCCACCCATCGTTTCTCTCTCCTCCGACCAATAGAGACCATAAAGGGGCCGAAATAGTCCATGCCCGTATAGGAAAATGGGCGAACGAATGGGGTTAATCGATCTACTGGTAGCTGTCTCATGAGCGGCACGGCAGGCTTAACGCGCGTGAGCATACATTTTTGGCCGTTATTTTTAATGCGTTTTAGCTCCGAACGAATATGTGGCAGCCAGTAGTGTTGGCGAATTTCGTTGATGGTGAGAGCATCGTTCTGGTGGTGATAGGCATGATGATAGTGCCGCACAATTAGCTGTGTGAGTAAATGTCTTTGAGGCAAAATAACTGGACGTCTGGCCTCGAGTGGTAGATAGTAGGCGGCATCGATAAGTCCATAAATTCTAAGAAGTCCATCTTCGTCCACGTAAGGCGTGAGCTGAAATATGGAGCTCGTTTTTGAGATGGCCTTTCCAGATGTAAGTGTTTATATTTCTTGATCAAAAGCCTCCCGCTGGACTTGTCGGCATAAAACTCGTTCAGATGTTTGCACTTCCTCTGCAGTTAGCGGTTTAAGTGAAATGTGACTGGGTCTTGGATACTTCCTTTTTGGTAAATTCATGGCAATTTTAATTTCGGCACGTCTAATTGCAAGGTGTGTAAATCGTAAAACCCAGGCTAAAACTCGTCGGACCTTTAAAAATGAAGAATATTTAGATATATCAATCAAAGCAGTACTCGCCTCTTTAATGTGCAGCATTCTTCCGCGAACTTCTTCTACATGGTTTTCTGGAACGAGCTCCTCGAACCCATTTGGCCATTGGGTTTCAGCATAGCGAAGAAAATCAGGGCCCATTATCCAACGGCTGTTAGGTGTAAATTTAATTGGTTTTACTGCACGTGTAGCATCGTCTGCCACATTCGATTCGCTTGGAAGCCAGTTCCAGTCCGAAGGCTGCGAGGCTTCTAGAATTTCGGATATTCGGTGAGCGACAAATGGCTTGTATCGTCGTTGTGCTGATCGTATCCACCAGATCACTGTTTTCGAGTCACTCCAAAACACCACTCTTGAAATGACAATATTATGATTGCTTCGAATAGTGTTTTGCAGTCGTGTAGCTAATACTGCAGCTTGTAGCTCCAGACGAGGAATGGAGAGAACCTTATTTGGCGAACATCTGGTTTTCCAACAAGCGAAGGCAACGCAAAACTCTCCATTATATTGTACCCGAAAATATCCCACTGCAGCAAAGGCGCTTTCGCTAGCATCGGCAAACATATGGAGCTCGATTTTCTCCGCTGAAAGCAAATTCGGCGAATAGCAGGGGCTTACTTGAAATTTTCTTGCCTCCTTCAGTTCGTTCCACCAAAGTCTCCATTGGCTGCCGATAACGTCTGGCTGGGGATCGTCCCATCCGATTCCGGCATTCCAGTTACTCTGCAACATCAAAGATATGGATCAAAGATAGCCATAACAATTCCAAGCATTTCTCTCTTCGTTGGTAGCCTTACGCAGCTCAAAACATCATTAGGAATTTTTCGAAACTTGAGATGGAAACGGAATGCGTCATCTGCTGTGTTCCAGTACATACCTAATACTTTTTCCACGTCATTGTCAATTCCCAAACTGACGGCTCCTTTACAATCAGATGAAGACCGATTAAGCTCTGATTGAACTGTGTTGTTCTTGCTCAAAAAATTCCGAAGATTAAAGCCGCCCTCTGCATGAATTGCCTTTACTTACCTACTCACTGTTTTGGCCTTAAATGAGTCATTAAAACTCGCAACGTAATCATCTACATAGTGTTTGTTTATAATAACCTCAGCAGCTTCCGGAGCTACCTTCTTAAAATCCATGGCATTTTTGTTCTTGACGTTTGCAGCTGAACAAGGCGAACAAATGGCACCAAATATCATCGAAGTCATCATAAACGTTGGAATTGGCTGGTCTTCTTCACTTCTCCAAAGGTATCTTTGCGAGTTCTGGTCGGCTTCACGTATCTGAATTTGTGAAAACATCGCTTCAATATCTGCAACCACTGCTACCTCCCCTACCCGGAAATTGAACAAAACTTCTATTAATGGCTTGGCTTGATCCGGGCCCTTCAATAACATTGAGTTCAGGGAAACTCCTTTCACTTCAGCTGCAGCATCAAAAACGACTCGTAATTTGTCGGGCTTTTGTGGATTGATGATTCCGAAGTGCGGCAGGTACCAAGTACGGTTAGTAACAACTTTGGCTTCGTCCTGTGAGAGCTGTCTAGCGTAACCCATGTTGACGTAGTTGGACATTTGGAGCTTATATCGTTGGGCAAACACTGAGTCTTTTCGCATTTTTGCTTCAATGTTGTACAGGCGCTTTGTTGCCATTTGTAAACTCTCGGGCATAATAACGTGGTCCTGTCGCCATAACAAGCCTGTCTCAAATCGTTTTCCAATTCGTTTGGTTGTCTCCTCTAAAATTTGTCTTGCTTGCACATCGTCGTCGGATTCCATGACTACTTCTGTCTTCTTAACTCCGGAATTTTCTACTGTGAAATAAGACTCCACTAGTTTGTCAAGTTTTCCCAGAATATTTGCTTCTTTGATATGAAGAACGATTCGTTCGGTGCTGTGCGTTGCACCATGGGGTCCATAGGCAACCCAACCTAGCTTGGTCTGTGTAGCAATAACTTCGCTTTGATTTCCCTCGGCGACGGCAATGGGAGCACCCAGGTGGCAGTTATCCTGTCGAATGATAATAATTGGTTTGACGTTTTTATAACTCTCAATTGGGATACCGGATAAATGTTCAAATCTTTTCGAGTTAAATGACTGGACTGGCAGCCTGAGGTTTTTGACTGTCCTCACATTCCTCATTGAAAAGAATGATGATCCTTTTTTAGTTCCCCGTATGTCCACGGTTACACGTCTTGACGACTCCGACACCACTTTGTCTTTGTATATACACTTTATAGTAGTCTCACTTCGAGTATTCGACTTACACACCATCTTACGACTTAAGGATACACTTAAAAAAAGAAGCTACATTTATACTACCATATTGTAGAACCTTTTCTACAAAATGCTAGTATGCCTTTGAATATGCATATTCGTAGTTATTGTTGTTGTATTCCATTCTCCTCATTTATCGAATTTATTTTGTTTCCTTCTCATGATGTGTTGGTGAGAGGGGTGCGGTTTATGGTTGGTAAATTATTTGTTGTTTTTAATGGAAGTTTATCATAAGTGTGTGGTTTGTCGTTTATTTTTCGAATTTTTTTTTTTTACTTCTCGCATGATGGTGATATGAATGATGTGTTGGTGAGTGGGGTGCAGTATATGGATTGTATATTAGTTGTTGGTTTTGATGAACGTTTGCGGTAGGTCAGGGGTAGGTATTCATTCATTCATAATCGGTATCAAAAATCATGTGCATATTGCGATAGCATTATCTTGCACAAATAAATTTCCGAATATTATGTACCTATAAGCTGAATTTTTATACCCTATTCTAAGGGTATATTAATTTTGACGCATAGTTTGTAACATACCTTAATATTGCCCGTAGACCCCTAAAAGTTACTATATTTATGATCAGCATCGATAGTAATGTCGATCTAGCCATGTCCGTCCGTCCGTCCGTCTGTAGCCAAAAATTAGGCCTTTAAACTGGACCTAGAGAGCTGAAATTTTAACCATATACTCTCTAGGGTCCCGAAATAATCAAGTTTACGAATTTTTGAAATCCGCCCACAGACACGCCCACAAACTCAAAAAAACCAACTTTTGGAAAAAATCGAATTTTGAGCTAGAAAGCTGAAATTTTTTATATATGATCTATGACTCCTAAAACTTCTCGGGATAAACAATTTTCAAAATCCGCCCACTGACACGCCCACAAATAAATAAAATAATTTTTTTATACCCTATTCTAAGGGTATATTAATTTTTGAAAATCCAAAGTTTCAGCTAGGGAGCTGAAATTTATAGTATATACTCTCTATGGGCCCTTTATGCTCATGTGTAAATATTTTCAAAATCCGCCCACTGACACGCCCACAATTAATTTTTTTTTTTTTTTGAAAATTCAAAGTTTGAGCTAGGAAGCTGAAATTTATAATATATGCTCTCTAGTGGCCCTTTATTTTCATGTGTTACTTTTTTATAAATCCGCCTACTGACACGCCCACAATTAAATAAAACAATTTTATTGAAACACCCAAGTTTGAGCTAGGGAGCGTTTTTTTTTTTGATAAAATCCTTTAAATGTTATATAACAAAATATGTAGAGCGTTCTTAACAATTCAACCATACTTAGACTTTTGTCACGCCCACTTATGAGGGATAGGAATAAGAATAGGGTATCCAACAGTTCGCCCAAGCGGACTGTAGCCCGTCCCTATGTTTTCATTTGGTTTTCCACAAACAATTGATTTCGACAGTTTGGACAGCTAAATGTAATTGATTAATGTATTCTTGCAAATTTCAGTTTCAGGAAGACCGAGTACCAAAGAAATTAAGTATGTATAGGTAGTTTACATTTACCTTTTGAAGAAGGTACAATAAATAAAGAATGTTTATAGGTAGGCACCCCTATGTACAAAATGTTAAGTATTGAACTTCGTCAAGCGCATGGTTAGGCATATTAACACATTTTAAAGAAGTACGCATTTTTTGTCATACCCCAGAAATAATATAAGTTTTGTAGGTAGGTATATACAGTGAAATCTTACTTGAGCGGACATCAATGGTGCAGGATTTGGTCCGCCTAAGGGAGTTGTCCATTTCAGGAAAATTGAAAGAAATTATCCTTCTTTAAGCTAAGAATAAGTCTTCATTTTCACTTATTTATATACACAAAAAGATGATTATTTGTTTGTTTTGATGGAAAATTAGGGTAGGTTTTGTCAAGGAGGTGTATATCAGAGTTTATCTACTTACAGTCACTAGTGACGCTCTCCATGTGTTCCTCTTTTGATTACAATTTAAGTACCTACCGCTAGGTATGTTTCACATACATGAAAAATAGACGTCTATAACAAATATTAATTGTTAAATGCAATGTTAATCCTGTGACGGATAGAAATGTAATGTCGGTTAGTCAAACGAAGACTATGAGGACTGCCATGGAGGACTGGGATACGGCACCAGGAACTCTCCGTGTGAGGGTAGCCTAAGCATGTGCAAGTCATAAGGTCTTATCGTTCTCAAACAAAGCCGTCACGTGGTCACTTACAGCAGTGGCAGAACCGAAACCCAGATTGATTGCCATTTGGTAGCACGTTTGCGTTAAAAATTGCAAAGTGATCCAGGAAGAGGAAATCGCCCAACAGAACCGCCTCCTCCTGACAGACATTTTTATGGCGGCGGGGACGAACAGAACTAAACAAACAAAAGTGTTTGTGAGAATCAAATGGTACAATCTGGACAAAAAAAAGTCAAGCATTTATTGCAAATTATGCAAAATTATCTGCATCAACAAAGCTGTCAATACGGCAAACAAATATTTTGGTCGGCAGATGAAGATAAAGCAGTAATTGCTAATTAGTGACAAAAAAGTGTCTTTCAAAGCTTAGTCAAAGTACTCCACTAATTATGGAGATGAAAAAGGTCAATCGGAATACAGACTTTACAAGAGGCTCGCAAAGAGAAAGTGCGCTCAAAAGATGAAGTTTGTGGAGGGTCTGTATCGGTAGTTAGAAGAAAATTCTTCTTCGGCTGCTGATAGAAACCAGGCTGTCCACGAATTCCGACAAAGCAGCTTGGACGGGAACAGGTCTATATACAAAGACTAAGGTAAATAAAGCAAAACATTCAAGGTTCCGGCAAAACATTGTTTTCCATCTGAAGATACTTCTGCAAGCTGTTATAGGAATTACCTTGAAGTTTTTTCTTTCACTTTAAGAACATCCAGAAAACCTTTTACAGTATTTAAATAATTAGTTTCCAAAACTGATCCACTTCGCATCCCTAAAGGAACACAACAATTTTCAAAATTTGCCGCTGAGAGAAGGAAATCCGTTCGCCAAAGTTCATCAACAATGCTCAAGGGCTGCTTCTTGTGGATGACCAAAAACCTCCAATTGAACAATTTCCTAGGATATATTTTCCGAGAGCCGTTTCTAACACTGAAGAAGTGCACGACATTACTGTCGAAGAAGTTAGGAAGGCGGTCAAAGACTTCAGAAGTCGAAAAGCCCAACTCCAATCGTCTTAACAAGAAAATAAATAAATAATAAAATTTGAATAAAATAAATATTGATCGTATAGGTAGAAACCTATTAACTATTAACCCATAAGTGGTGCTGCAGCACGGCGCAATACTGACACAAAGTAACATGTCATTTCTTTATAAATTAGATTGAATATTTCTGAATCAATTACAAAAGAAATGATACAAATCGGAACATTTTTCGACAAGATATAGCCAAAATAGTAACAGTCTAAAAAGCGATAAACTAAAAATTTCTTACGAGTATTTGAGGAAAAAGACTGAAATCAGATTTTATTAAATTTTTCATTTCACAACTTTTCGTCCCTTCCATCATCCCCCTCATCTTACATGCTACTTGTCGAGGTGACAACAGCATTTTGGGCACCTTAAGATAACATTTTAGCTTTCTAGCTCACACATTTGTTCTTTTGAAATTGTGGGCGTGTCAGTGGGCGGATTTTAAAAATTCTTAAAATTCATTATTTCGGGCCCCTAGAGAGTATATGGTTTAAATTTCAGCTTTCTAGCTCCAGTGTAAAGGAATTCATTTTTGCCGACGGGTGGACGGACGGACGGACGGACATAGTAGATGCACATTAGACCACGAATATATTACAAAAAACTGCAAAACTACACGTGACCTGCCTCAATATTAATGTAGGTACTAGGTCATCAATTCGCTAATAGATACATATACCTATCCAACAACCATTTCTTTGAATTACGGCTGATACAACACAAATTGAATATTTCCGAATCAAATACTGAAGAAATGATATAAATCGGTACATATTTGAACGAGATACAGCGAAAATAGCAAAAGTCTAAAAATCCATAAATTCATAGTTCCTTATTTGATGGAAAATACCGAAATTAGCTTTTATTCAATTTTTCCATCATACATTCTACTCGCAGACGACAAAGGCAGATTTCTAATTTGTCCATCATATCCCTCTCATCCTACTTACTATGTATTTGCCGAAGCGACGCAACATTGCCAATCATCAAAAGTATTCGGCTGTTACACAGAAAAATAAATAGCTATAGCTATAGCTATCAGAATGATTCGATAAAGAGAAATAGCAAAATTTAATACACAAACCTTCAAACGCCACCACTTTTGCTCCCGCCTCTGTCGAGTTTGCCGTTTTCAAATTCGTGTTGATGAGACTACTATTAGGAATGTATATACAAAGACTTTGTTACCAAACCACTGCAAGGTCAAGGTTTGTAATCGGCCTCTAAGACCCAATTCTACTGCTGTAGATTCCTCCAACATAGAAATTGATGAACCCTCATCAAACATGGCGTACACAGTCTTTTTTCCGCCGGGCCCCGATAATATTACTGGAAGAATTCGAAAAAGGTTGTGACGGTGGGACGTTCGGCAACTATGAAGTCTGTGGTTGGACGGTTCAGCTACCTCTCTGTCTGCTTCATGTAGCAGTTGGTGATGACTCCGGTAACATCCACTTGTATTAAATCGTTTTCGGGTGCGGCAATGGGCAGTTCCATGTCCTGTTCTCAAGCATGAGAAACAGAGGTGCTTGGTTTTCACGAGAGTCCACCGTTCGGTCACTGGCAAGGCAATAAAAGAATCTTCGATAAAAGAGTTTTTTAAACTGTGGGCGGATTTTAAAATTCTTAACACACGAGTATTTTGGGCACTTAACGACAATATATTAAAAATGTCAGCTTTGTAGCTCAAATATCGATTTTTTCGATAAACGGATTTTTAAAACGCTCACATTTGATAATTTCGGGCTCCTAGAGAGTATATATTCGAGTTTACGCTCGAGTTTAAAGGCCTTTTTTGCCAACTGATGCTGATCAAATATACCTATAGTATCTTTTTAGGGGTCTATTGGCAATATTAAGGTATGCTACAAACTATGAGTGAGAATTTATATTCAATTAGAATACGGTATAAAAACTGGGTTCAGCACTTTTTTATTAACCAAATGTCGAGTTCCAACCTTTTTGCAGCGAACAAACAGATTTGCAAAAATCGCTTGAAATCCAAATATCAATAAAAATTGTGTCATGTAAATGAAGTTTCAAACTTGGACGTTTCGGTAATTGGTCTTTCTCTTCTGAATGGTCCCGTAATTGTAAATTAATTTGAAATTGGGGAAAACCCATCAGAGATGTCGGAGGGACCCCGTAAGAGGAACTAGCCTAGGTACAGTACAGCAGTACAGCTACACCTTATTGACACCATGTAAGCAGCTTTGAGATTGACAGTATTTGAGATTGGAAAACAGTGCTATGATCAGGCAGCCTGATTGAGTAATGCATCAGTTCCTCTGAGTACAATCCGGTACCCATTCCGCAGTCCATCTTGGATCTATCTGTACAGATAGATATAGAGTTCCTTTCGTGGGTCCATTCTTCCCTGCTCGGAAGGGAAGAAGCAAAAGTTTTGTTAAAGTCTAGGTAGGAAGACCTGTAGTCAGAGCTAAGGTCGTTCCCTACATACATTTTCAAAATCTGTGCATGCCCTAAAGTATCCGGGAACCAGCTTCTTGTTTGGCTGATTCTCGTTGCACTTTTAACAGCTGATGCTTGCATGTGTAGATCCAGTGGTAGCAAATCAAGAATGGTCTTCGGCCCAGCTTGTGGTATCGTTCTTATTGCGCTTGTTTTCGATATGCAAGCTGGTCTTTAAATTGCATTGAGATTGGGTGCCTTGTCTGTGGCCACTAGACTACGTATTGGTCGCACAATTGACCTCCACAGAAATACTCCAGGATTTGGTCCCCACTTTCTGCCGACGCGTCGTCGACTGAAGATACTTTTAAAATGTTATCCGCTACTGTTGACATTTCCCTTGGCGGCAGCGTAGGAACACGACTCATCCCGTCGACATGCAACATCCTTTCGCCTGGACGGTGTATGCACTCAAAATCGAACTCTTGTAGACGCAGCCACCACCTTGCAATACGTGGGCTTAATGGGGTAGTCACTTTCGTCGTTGCGATGGCGTTGCAATCCGTTATAACTCGGAAACGAGTACCCAGCAAATAAACTCGAAACCTTTCCAATGTCTCCACGATCGCCAAAACTTCAAGCTCGTGACTGGAATACCTGCTTTCTGCATCACTGCATTGTCTGCTATAGTAGGAGACAGGCTTCAGATGTGCACTTTCACACTGGAACAGGATTCCTGACAATCCTACAGAGCTGGCGTCCGTGTGTATTTCATGACTCTTGCTTACATCGAACATAGTGAGAACCGGTTCCTCGGTGATGACACACTTCAACATTTTAAACGCGTCCTACTGTTCGCTTTGCCAATAGAAAACCGTATCCTTTTTTAACAGTTTGGTTAGCGGTTGAGCGATGCGACTGTAGCCCTCCACAAACTTTCGGAAAAAGCCCGTGACGCCCAAGAACCGTCTTACTTCCGTAGCATTCGTTGGCATTGGGAAATCTTCGATGCACTTGGTCTTGCTCTCACCTGGTCGTATGCCTTCCGAGCTTATCACGTGCCCTAGAAAATTCACACTCATTGCCATAAAGAAACACTTCGTTGGTCTCAGCGTCAGTCCAGCTTCCCTTACCGCATCCAAAAATTCTCCCAGCACCGTAATTCCCTCTTCAACCGTACCAGTGGCGATAACAACCTCGTCTACATAATTCATTATGCGCTTCCGGTGTTTAAGACGCTTTATTATTTGAGCCATCATCTCCTGGAAATACATCGATGCATTTACCAAGCCGAAAGGCATAACATTATGCTCGTATAATCCGTCTGGTGTTAGAAAAGCTGTGAGCTGCTTACATTCTTCCTTCAACGGAATCTGATAATAACCCGCCGTCATGTCTAATGTAGTAAACACTTCGTTGCCAGCCAATTGAGATATCTGCTCCTCCACTACAGGAGTGGGAAATTGCTTCTTAACCGTTACCGCATTCAATGCACAGTAGTCCACGCCCTTCGCCATTGGCTTTAGCCACCAACACAACGGAGGCTGCGTGCGGCGACATGCTCGGGCGAACTATCCCATGCTTTAGCAGATTATCCACAATCTCAGACAACTTCTCTCTTTGGGCAAACGGCTCTTGATATTGTTTGCCTACAATTGGCCTATCCGTCGTTACATTTATCTCCATAGTCGTAGTTTTACAACATCCTATACGGGATACATCCTCGGCAAAACAATCGGCGTAGTTAGCGAGGAGATTCTCTACGGTATTTCGTTGGATTACGTTGTGTTGGGTACCAATATTGAATTTCTCGGATGAACCGGTTTGCACCTGCAACACTCCTGCTTCTAAGACCACTGGTTGATTCTTCCGACACAAGATATCGCGGCCCAAAAGTATTGCTTTTGGAAGAAACTCATCCGGAACTATCTGCAGTTTTACTTCCATATCGTTACTATCCATGTCCATGTTGACATCAATGGCCTCTGTTGATTCGACAACTGCTCCTCCGAATCCCTTTAGTTGTTTTAAAGATTCTCTTCGCGGAACGTTCTTTGGCGTGGCGGATTCTCTTATTAGCGAATTATAACTCCCAGTATCGACAAAAGCGTAATACGTTTGCCCCGCAATTGTGACTTTCTTCATGACGGGTGCGACAATTTCACTCTCCTGCCGACTTTGATCGACCTTTGCTACTGTGGATTTCTTCACACGGCAATCCTTCGTCTCGTGACCTATTTTGTTACAGCTGTTACAGCGTACCTTTCGCTGTGGTTGAGTGCATTTTACAGCTATATGACCCATTTCGTTGCAGTTGAAACACTTTATGTTTCTCCGCTCGTTCATGACCCGACTAGAATCCATGTTACGGTCTGTTACTTCTGCTAATACAGTACTTGCAAATCGAGATGATGTCATCGGTATCGAAGATACGTTCTCCAGTGAACTTAACAGCTCGTTGCACGTTCCGAAATTGAGTGCGAGCAATGTTCGTGTAAGCATAGAATCATTTAATCCGTTAATTATGTATGAGTTTATTGAGAGGCCATCCAACTTACCTCTCCGCCCGATGGTGAGCATTACATAATAGTACTCCGTGAACGATTCGGTTTGTTTACGTCTACGTTTCATTAAATCCCGATGGACATCTGCCATATTTACTGTGCAAGGAAAATCATTTGTCAACTCAAGGACAAACTCCGACCATGATTGAAACACGGGTTGGGCATCCAGCCAATCCTTTGCAATGCCTTTGAGCTTGTGTTGGACTGCGAACAAAATCATTTCGTTGCTCCACTTGTAGAGATTTTGCAATTGTTCCACTTTGCTGATGAATTGCTTTGAAGAAAGAGTTCGTTTCAATGGATCGAAATCCGGCAACACTCCAATTACATCGTGAGATATGTTCGGCTGTCGTAGTTGTGCTGTAGAAGATGTCGTCCCAACGTTTGCGTCTTCAGGGATATCATCCCCCGTTTCTGCTCCGTTCGGAGTCACTGTCGTTGCTCTCCTGTTTGACTGCGTTTGTGGGCTTGTACCTGTAGTCGTTGGTGTTATACGATTAACATTCACCGTCATTTCGCCCACCGTTTTTGCCAAACTTGCAACGATGATCTTTAGATCCTCCATTTCAGCTCGCCACGGCTCCATCGTCTCTCCGTCGTAGACCAATTCTTCAGCGACCACCTCGTCGGTCCCAAGCACTTCCAACAATCTCGCAACTTTGTGCATCTTACTGCCCGATGTTGGCAAATCGCGATTGCGTAAAAGCCTATTTAATTGCTCTACTTTTAGAACATTCAACTTAATCATGGCTACGTTTTGCAAAAATAATGCGTCGTTGTTCACTTCACAAAGATAAAACTTTTTTTTTGTTTGATGAACTATCGTTGTCTCTCTCGTTCTTCTTATGATGACTGTGTTAGTATCGTGTTCGTTGCTACTCTCTGCAGCGTCGTTAAATGTATCGTTGTCGTTGTTAGGTGCCAATGGCTGCACCTACCATTTTATTTCGTTGACTGTATTAGTATCGCGTTCGTTGCTACTCTCTGCAGCGTCGTTGAATGTATCGTTGTCGTTGTTAGGTGCTTATGATTGCACCTTTCCTTTTATTTCGTTGGCTGTATCGTTGTGTCTCGTTCTCACTACTCGTTGCACCGTATTGCTGTTTTTCGTTAAGTGAATTGTTTTAAACGTACTTTAATTATTTTCAGGCTATTTTATTTTCAGGATGATCCCACTTCTGACTTGTCAAAGGAATAGTCGAACATCATTTATGTTAACGAATATTATTTATTATTTATTAAAAGAAGGTTTTACAAAAGATTTAATTGGTTTAAGACCTCAAATACACAAAATGTTTAGGAAGAATAAAGCGACGATCTTAACTTCTCGAGAGCACAAGGAACAACTGTCATTTGTCAATTCGGTGTCAGTGTTGCCGTTGACATACTGGCCCTCATGAGTACCCTAAGGCGCCTCTAGATGTTGGTGGATGTGTCAAGGGACATTCTGGTATGGCTGCTGCGACTAGAGCCGGTGTGCCAGTGACTTCAACACAAATTTGTTTGGATGAAAGCCGAAATAGGACTCCGGGTCATCATTGTTATAGTACGATTTCGTCGAAGGGGTCAAGGTCATGTTCGTCAAAACACCTTCAAATAGAGTTGCGGATGCTTGAAGAAGAGAGGCTGCTGAAAGTAAAACGGGATCAAGAGGATCGCGATCTCAAAGCAAAGAGGGATAGCGAATATCTTGAGAAAAAGTACCAGATTTTGAGTCACATGGAGGACGACTCATCGAGTACTGAGGAAGATAATTTGTCCACTTCAGTCAATAGGGTAAATCAATGGCTTGGTAGTCGTGCAGCGAATGGTTGTTTTGAGTCGATGACCCACAATGCACCGACGCCTATGGGAGTAAGTCGGGTTGATGATAGAACTTGGACAGGGGCAGCTTCGGTTGTGAATCAGCTACATAATCAAAAACACCATCGCATACAGTTTGGATCAGCTTCTTCGAACGCGATGCCGCAGCAACCACTGCTGAACACACAGTCCACACGGGCATTTGTGCAACACCAACCCACTTGGACCCAAACCATTGAACCGGCTTATTTAAGGCAGCAGCAGCAACCGACATTTAGCTCTTTAATGCCGATGTCCCAACAGATGCAGAAACCCTCTTACTATCAACAGCGAACAACTTTACCACCAAGGCAGACCAGGCAATTCGCTCTCAACGTGGAGCCGCAGGAACCAGCTTTCAACTTGCAATCAAGAGTAGCACAGCCGAATCCACTGTATAAGCAGCCAGAGAATCCATCAATGCTACGACCACCCGGCCAACAATTGCCCGAGGCGGAGATTCCGGGTCCTGGACTATCGAGAGCCAATATAGCAGCTCGTCAATAAATATCACGAGATCTGCAATGCTTCGGAGGATGTCCCGATGAGTGGCCGTTGTTTATATCGAACTTTTATAGGAGAAAAGATATTCAATTTTTTGAACATGTGTTTTTATTGTTGTTCGTTTTTATTTTCACAACTTTAAATTAATTAAAAATAAAGTGAAAATAAAAACGAACAACAATAAAAACACATGTTCAAAAAATTGAATATCTTTTCTTCATAATCAACACAACCGGAGACGAAAAAATATATAAAATAAATAATATAAAATGGATTTTATAGGAGCACCGAACTGTGCGCATTCACGGATGAAGAAAACCTGGTCAGGTTGCAGAGATCTTTGAAGGGTAAGGCTTTGGAAGCGGTTCGCAGTCTTTTAGTACAGCCGAATTGCGTGCACCGAGTTATTGCTACGCTTAAAATGTTGTATGGAGATCCAGAGCTTATTATCCACTCGCTCACACAAAAAATTCAGTCAACGCCAGCGCCGAAAGCAGAGAAGCTGGAGACTATAGTGAAATTTGCCCTTATAGTCCAAAATCTTTGTGCAACGATAGAGGCTTCCGGTCTGCTAGCCCACTTGAACAATGCAACAATGTTACATCGGCTTGTAAATAAATTACCGCCCTCAATCCGCCTTGATTGGGCTAGGTACAAGCGGGTACTACCGGAATGTAACCTTTCTCATTTCAGTATATGGATTTACCAGATTGCCGAAGCAGCCAACAGTGTTATCGTGCCAGATATTCCATCATCCAATCCGGAGCCCAAGTCACAAGGCAGAAACTGGAAAGAGAAGGGTTTCCTCAACGCTCACTATGCTCAGGTCGACACCAATAACAATAAATTGTCACCATCGGGACACAAGTGGTGCGTTTGCCAAGGCGACTGCGTATCGGTAGCAGTTTGCAAGGAATTCCAAAAACTTAGCCGCACGCTGAAATGGTCAGCAATAAGGCAGCACCACTTATGTCGGCGTTGCTTGGGGGCCCACGATGCAAGAAGTTGCTCTTCCACTACCGTTTGCGGGATAAGCGGATGCCCTTTTAAGCACCACAGACTGTTGCACAATGAAGAGAAGGACCAAGAGAGACAAGGATCATCGGTTGGACGAGTTTCACTGCATACGCAAGCTCACTGCAATACTCACAGCTATGAATCCAAGCCAACTTTGTTCCGCGTCGTGCCTGTGGTCTTGTATAGTGGGGAAATCCAGCTTCACACCTTTGCCTTTTTAGATGACGGGTCTTCTCTATCTCTAATGGACGAAGAGCTAGCCAAAGAGCTAGGGGTTAAGGGATCTCCACAACCGCTATGCTTAAAGTGGACTGGGAATACCAATAGGTATGAGAACAACTCAAAAATGTTCTCTTTGCAAATTTCAGGCTCAGCTTATAACGCGGAACGGTATAGCCTGGCGGATGTACACACAATTAAAAACTTACAGTTGCCGGCACAATCAATTAACCTTGACGGCTTGCAGGAGAAATACGATCATCTTCGAGGACTTCCCATTCAACCATATGAGCATGCGATTCCTCGCTTGCTGATTGGGCTGAACAATGCCAAGCTGAGCCTCCCTCTACGATACAAGGAAGGAAGACGGGAAGAACCTGTTGCAACTAAGACGCGCCTGGGGTGGATTGTGCATGGTAATTGTGACAAACGAGCTTCTAGAGGCGCATGCGTTTCCGTTCACCATAGCTTCCACATTTGCGAGTGCAATGACGCAGAGCTTCAACGGCTGGTGAAAGAGTTCATTGGAAATGACAATTTTGGGACCTCGAATTCTGAAAGGGTTGCATTACCAACCGTGCGTTAGAGTTGTTAAACACCCACACCCTCCGGAAGAACGGGCGCTTTGAAACGTCACTGCTCTGGAAGTCGGAAAAAATACTCTTGCCGGACAGCCTGCTCATGGCACAAAAAAGATTGGCATGTCTCCACAAACGAATGAATCGAGAGCCACCCTTAGCTGAGGCACTAAATAACAAAATAGAGGAGTACGTTTCGAAGGGCTACGCTAGAAAACTTTCTGCCAAGGAAATCACTGAAGGATCCCGCCGCTGTTGGTACCTGCCGATATTTCCGGTTCAGAATCCGAACAAGCCAGGAAAGCTTAGGATCGTTTGGGATGCAGCTGCTACCGTCCAAGGCGTGTCATTAAATTCAATGCTACTGAAAGGTCCGGATCAGCTTACCTCGTTAACTTCAGTAATCTACAAGGCGAGAGAAAGTCTCATAGCGATCTGCGGAGACATTATGGAAATGTTCCATCAAGTCCGAATACGTAACGAGGATCGGAATTTTCAAAGATTTCTATGGAGCAAAGCTGCCGATCGTGAACCGGATGTTTACGTGATGAATGTGATGACCTTCGGAGCAACGTGTTCGCCTTGCTGTGCTCAGTTCATAAAAAATAAAAATGCTGACGATTTTGCAGAGGCGTTTCCGAGAGCCGTTCGATCCATCAAAGAAACCCATTACGTGGACGACCTCATGGACAGCGTAGCGACGGAGAAAGAAGCAGTTCAGTTGGCAAAAGAGATCAGATATGTGCATCAACAGGCAGGGTTTACCATCAGGAACTGGATTTCGAACTCGTCCTCTGTCCTCAAGGCGTTGAAGTCGGACCCTACAGACAGCATAGATCTTAATGTCAGTGTGGAGTTGAGCACACAGAAAGTCCTAGGAATGTGGTGGTGCACTCTATCAGATTGTTTCATATATAAACTAACAACCAACCCAAATCAAACTAAAATTCTTTTTGAAGGGTTCCGGCCTACAAAACGCGATGTTCTGAGGATTCCTATGACAATCTTTGACCCGTTGGGTCTCTTAGCTCATTTTTTGATGTACGTAAAGGTACTCCTACAGGACATCTGGTGCTCAAAAATCGACTGGGACGAAGAGATAAAGGATGAAGAGTATGCAAAATGGCTGAAAGGGGTTAAATACCTACCGGCGATGGAAACACTCAAAATTCCCCGATGCTACGTCACCACCAGTCCAGCAAGCGAACGGCAGTTCCATGTTTTCGTCGACGCCAGTGAAAACGGGTTCGCGGCAGTGGCATACCTAAGAAACTCCACCGATGAAATGGTAGAGTGTGCGCTGATTGGGGCTCGCACACGGGTGGCACCTCTGAAAAGCCTCTCAATACCCAGACTCGAACTACAAGCGGCGGTTCGCAAGGTGTATCTCGGAGTCTCACACCATCAGTTTTTCCCGGCTATTCCTCTGGTCAGACTCTAGAAACGTCCTTAGTTGGATTCGATCGGATCATCGAAGATATCGACAGTTTGTCGCCTTTCGAGTTAGCGAGATCCTAGACCTTTCGGAGATATCAGACTGGCGGTGGATCCCGACGAAGATGAACGCAGCTGATGAGGGAACAAAGTGGCAAAAGCTTCCCGAATTTAAAGCGTCGAGTCGGTGGTTCAAGGGACCAGAGTTTCTCAAGTCACCTCCGGAAAGCTGGCCGCAAGAAACTCACCAGGAGTCAGCCACCAAAGAAGAACTTAAAGCCAATTTTATCAATGTACACATTCTATCCCGAGCAAATGTTTTCCGGTATCATGAGATCTCAAATTGGAGGCGATTGCTGAGAAGTACTGCACTAGCATTGCGTTTCATTTACAACGTACGAAGTCGGAGACTTGTACGAGAATGGATATGTGGAAAATTATCCCAAAAGGAACTTCAGGTTGCTGAGTGCTTAATTCTGACTGAGATACAGGGCAGTGTGTACGCGGAGGAGGTCGCTGACCTCAAAGCCAACCAGTATGTGGACAAGTCCAGTGCACTCTATAATCTTTGTCCATGCCTCGATGAAAATAGCATCATTCGGGCCAACGGAAGGATCAACATCTCCGAAAGGGTGAGTGACTATGCTAAAAGACCCATAATCCTGCCAAGAACGCATCGGGTAACACACTTAATTATAATGGATATGCATTGTCGTTATCACCATCAGAATCACGAGACAGTTGTTAATGAGCTTAGACAAAAATTTCACATATCTCAAATGAGGGCAGCTCTTAATGCGGTCAGGCGGCTGTGTCAGGAGTGTAAAAACAACAGAGCGAGACCCCTTCATCCCATAATGGCGCAACTTCCGCTTGCACGGCTTGCTTCGTTCTGTCGACCATTTTCCTTCGTCGGAGTCGACTACTTTGGGCCCATGAACGTTACAATTCTCCGCAGAACGGAAAAAAGGTGGGGCGTACTCCTAACATGCCTTACCACACGAGCGGTTCACCTCGAAATCGCCCATTCGTTATCATCGGATTCTTGCATAATGGCACTTCGGAACTTCGTCGCTCGTCGTGGAACTCCAATTGAAATATATAGCGATAACGGAACGAACTTTCAAGGGGCCGAGCGAGAGCTAAGAGAAGCCTTCCAGAGCGTCGATAAAGATAAGCTAATAGAGACCTTTACCTCATGTACCACCAAATGGAAATTCATCCCTCTAGGATCGCCGCATATGGGAGGAAGCTGGGAGAGACTAGTGCGATCCGTCAAAAGAGTACTTTACCAAATAATGCCAACTCGCAATCCTTCAGACGAACTCCTGCGAAGCATGCTGACCGAAGTAGAAAATATCGTTAATTCCCGTCCCTTGACATACGTTCCCATCGACAGCGAAAACGAGGAGGTCATCACTCCTAATCACTTCCTTCTAGGGTCTTCAAGCGGGTCCAAACCTTTAGCAGTATTCGACGACGACATTAGGGAGCTTAAAAAAAATTGGCTTACGTCTCAGCAGTTCGCGGAACGCTTCTGGAAACGCTGGGTAAAGGAGTATCTGCCAACGATAACTCGTCGTACAAAGTGGTTTCAGACAGTAAAACCCATAGAGGTGGGTGATATTGTCTTAATTGTGGACCCAAATGGTCCTAGGAACTGCTGGTCAAAGGGTCGAGTGGTGCTAACTCGCATCTCCAAAGATGGACAAGTGCGGAGCGCTGTTGTACAAACACAGTCCGGCGTATACGAGAGGCCCGTAGTGAAGTTGGCGGTCTTGGACATCGAACCTCCAAAGGAGGTGAGCCCACGGAAGGACCTACCGGGGGGGAGTGTTGGCAACGCTTCCCAATTCTAGTACGGGTAGGCTCCTTCCGCAAGTAATAGATCGCTGTCAGAGGACGCCATTTTTCAAACTCACGCCCGCCATTGCATTTTTGTTCTTTTATTTCTGCCAACATTAAAACGTGATTACGAGAAATTTAACAAATAAAATCATAAACAAATCATAAACAAATAACTGAAATACATTATAAATAAAATTAAAAAGAGAAAAACTAATGTAAGTAAAATTATATTTAGACATTATGTACTGTACATATAGATTTAACATTTACAATTCCATAAATAAAGGTTGTAACTAAGTCACGAGGACCACGTATTTTAATCCTCGCCAGCCGGCGAGTTCACAACAAGTTTAATCTCTTGTTGGCACCAATTCGTGCCAACACTGGGATTTGGATTACCTTTTTATACAAAACAAGAAAAAAAACTGAATTTAAAGCAGCTATTGAAAATCACCAAGAGCCAGGGTGGCGAGGTTTTGATACGCTTCTGTAGCTCTATCGGTGCCCCTCCATCTAGTCCGTGTGATTTATTTATTTATATTATTTATTTATTGAATCTATCAAGTACAAGACTTTACAAAACTTACTACAAAAAAGTTGTGTGGTTGAAGTCCACACCCCGTCTTGGCTTTGTATGAAACTGAACATTTGTGGAGATTTGAGAGGATTTCACGTGGCCTGTTAGAGTCGCTTGACCTTTCTATGTTTTCACAGAGAAGCTTCCAAGCATCGCGATGTGTCCTCTCTACCTCCTTTTCGTAGTTCTATAGGCTGCCCTTGTAGGTGCCCCAGTCCTTGGCTTTTTTAAAATTTGTTCTGCTTTCAGTACGTAGGGAAGTTAGAGTGGGGTTCCACCACGGTGTGGCTTTCTCCTTCGTGACGTCTGCTTGTAGGGTAGGCCTTCTGGAAGGCCTTGTTCATTGCGGAAGTAACTATGTCTACCATTTCATCGATTTCTGCCGATGAACTAGGTTGGATTATTTGTACACTGTCGAGCTTTTATTTAAGGGTTGAGTTTTAGACCCTATAATTTGTGTTTTTGGGGTTAAGTTGTATATATAGTGATGATCTGAGAATGAGACCTCGCTAGATAGTTTCCAAGTTTCTATTAGTAAGTCAGGGGAGTTATAAGTCAGGAAAGTTTGGTCAATGACTTCCTGCCTGATACTATTAATAAAAGAGAGTCCAGACCCAGCGTTACATACTACGAGTTTAGTGCTAATCAAAAAGGAACTCCGTTTTGTTGATGTCACTATTTCAAAATATGTTGTGGTGCGCATTTGCGCCAGCACTGACTACCAAGGGGCATTGTTTGCTGTCGCCGCGTTTATTGTCCTGCGTATTGTTGCTGATGGAATGTCTCCCGCGTCGTCGTAGGGGGAATACGCTGACGATAACTACAACTGCTCTTTCGCGATGCATTTTAACCCCACACATTGGAAGTCTGGGTCGTTGGAATTGGGTAAGAGGAAAGCTTTAATAGTATTCTTCGCTAAAATTCAAGTTCTAGGTTTACCTGAGGTTTTTGCATAGAACAAGGAATAGTTTTTTGCGACGAGTGCGGCTATGATGTCGTTACTTAAGACCAACGGCTCCTGGATGAGGGCAACGACTTCCCTACCTTTTTCCAGGCAGAGAGTTAAATTAGCCGAAGATATTTTTGAGTGCTGGAGGTTAATCTGTACTATTAGGAGCATCATTGCTGACCGGTGCAGACACCTCTTTAATAGTGGATTCCCCGTCCTCTGATTCAGAGGACAGATCGCCACCGTTTTGCTTTTTAGGGAGCGGTTCTTGTGTAGTGACGGCCTCTGTTACAGTCGGCTGTTCGGCATTTTTTTTCTGCTGGGTTATCAGCTGTTGGTGGATCCTCAGAGAAACCTTCGGGAATTGCCTTCAAGCCAAGACTGCTTAGCGATGAGACCACGGCTGCGAGTAGACGTTCGTCTATCTCGTGTATCTTAAGGAAAAGAGTGTCCATACCGTAGGAGCTCCTGAACCCTTTTTTGTTCAGGATCTCCACGGACTCCTGGTTTAAGAGGCAGGAGATTAGTATACCCCTTTCAACTGGTTCATCTATATTGATGATCCTCCAATTGTGTGTTAGAAGATCCCTATTCTACCTTTGATCGGGGAGGGTACCCAAGTGCGATCTCTTGGGCTGACAGGAATGTCACTCCAATGTGCGACTGTAAGTTTGGCGGCTGTCCAATAGAGTTCAAAGTCTAGGGGCCGCCGCCTTCAAGTAGTCTACCGATACCTCGTCGGAGCACTTCACTAAGTTGGCACCGTTAAGGAACCATCCGTTGTTGGTGGAGATATGAAGCAGTGCTAAAGGGTTGCTGTCGCTGATGTCAATAGCCAATCTTGCATTAGCATGCGCCAGTTTTTGCCACTGATACTCCACTCGTCCTTGCCCCAATCGCGGATACCAAAGACCAGACTATCCTTGGCCACCTGTTTCAGCACTCTTTGCCTTCTTCGGGGCTTTAGAGATGTCGTCTTGTAACCGTGATCTTTAAGACGCGTAGCCGTTCTTCTTAGAGTGTCCTCCTTATGCAGGTAAGCTGCTCTGATTTTGTTTGTCAGATCCAGGTCGGGAAGGCCCTCCTGTTGCATTTAGAGCTTTTCCCGGCCTTTCAGTCTGTTGACCGCTCTTTAGGGTTGGTCTCTTATTATCAGGAGTCACAACCCTCATGTGTGGCTGAAGGAGTACGGTCCCCGGTTTTAGGGTGATCGGATATCTCCGCCAATACGTCTTTTGCCCACCGGTCGTGACCCTATCCTTCTAGTTCCACGTATTCTCAATGTTCGCAAGAAAACGGTTACGTTGGAACCTGGTTATAGTTAGTAAGAATTCGTCTGTCGCAGGCAATACTACATCGTCTACGAAGGCTACTACCTTAACCTCTTTGTTTTGGAATGTCATAAGTATTTCGTTAATAACGAGGACCCAAAGTAAGGGGAAGATAACTCTAAGTCTTGCATTGATGTTCCGTTCATTGTGCAAGTTCATAATCGCTTTGGTGATAGCTTGGTCTGCGTTGAAACTCTGCAATGCCCTCCTTACCGCGCAGATTTTGACATTGTTGAATGATCATTCAATGTCAAGAAAAGCGGCCGGTGTATATTCCTTGTATTTAAGTGATTTCTGTATAGTGCTTACGACATCATGCAAACCTGTTTCCGTGGAAAGCATACTATTGCCTAGCCAATTGGGAAGCGTGGCGGTGTTGACGGTGTTGAGGTTAGTGTGTTGGACTTCTGACCCGGTGCAGGTTCGATTCCCAAGGGGTGGGGGAACACCAACATGAGCCACCTTTAAATGGGAAGAAACGAATGACACCTTGTTTACCAAACCCAGGATTTCTGCCTGTTATTACAATGGACCGTTACCGAGTCTGAGTGCTCTAGTATTGAGATTTCCTTTGTTATGTAAAAACAAAAAAATCCGATTGCGAATGTACGAGTAGATGTTCATTAATTTCTCAAAGGTTTTTAGTATTAAATATGTCAGACTTATAGGTATGAAGTCCGCTGGCGTGTGTGGCTAGATTTTCCGCCTTGGGAATGAAGACAACCTTTACTTCTCGCCAGGCTTTTGGAATATTGCCACAAAATATACCTACTTTTTGTAAAAAGTCAATTAAGGACCAGTGTTATGATGGTATTTGCCATCTGGAGCATAATTGGAAAAATCTCATCGCCCCCAGGTTACTTGAAGGGGAGAATGATTCTATTGCCCAGTTTATTTTGTCCTTGGTTATAACTCCTTCTGGAACTGCAGTTGTTGAAGTGTTATAGGAAGATTGGTTATTGCTCTGGATCGGCATGAATGAAGTGAGTTTGTAATAACAAGCAGGGGTTTGCTATACAAGACTGTGTACGGTTCCCGCTATTGTCGTTGAGATATCCTGAAGCCGTTGGTTCCTTGGACAGGATTAGCTGAGTCTGGCTGATTCTGTGGTGTGTTCGATGTCACTGCAGAACGTATGCCAGGTTGTGCGTTTATTACTAATCACTGCACCTGTGAACTTTAGCTGGATTGCTCTGAAAAGGAAGCTTTCTCAGGAACTTTCCATCCACGCACAGTTAGGTTAGGTGGAATCCAGCTAAACTAGCTTCTGAGTTTCGAAAAAGTGTAATATCCTAAACCTCAAGTCTATTTCTAGTTATGAAGGTTGGTTCACTGCCGATATTGGCAATCAGCAAACTCTTTTCAATGATGAATTTAAAAAGGGACTCACCTCGAATGTTTGTGTCGGTGCTCCCCCACTGAGCATGATGTCAGTTGGTATCGCAGCACAAAAGCAAGTCCCACTTTTCACGCTCTGATTTTGTGGTAAGCGAATTAGCTCGAACGGTGGACTGTTTGGGAATTCAAAAGGCATACAAACTAAAGCCATTTCCAGTGGGATTTTTCTCCGTCTCTCCCAGGTCACCGCTGTTTGGTCTATGTTGCTGGAGCTAGGTAAAAAAAAAATAATAAATAAATATATTTTCTTGCAAAAATATAAGTTATTATCTTACTGTTATTTGGTGCTGTGGTATTAAATACAACCAAATCCTTTGAATTCAGCCCTTTATATGACCCCGGATGATCAAGGGTTTTTGTATCAGGGCGATGTTAATTTGTTGTGTCCTCCTGATGAGATCAAGATTAGCGCTGGCCGCCTTACTGTGATGAAGTTTGACTTGGATTATCTTCATGATGGTCAACTGCTCCTCTTCTATCCTTTTTATGTGTAGCGCGTTATGCTTACGCAGACTTTAAACTTTTGCTTCCGCAGCAGCGGCAACGATTTGTGGCTGGAAACTGCCATGTCATTTTCGGTGTGTTCACCCGTTTCCAGAACTTTCCACTCCCTGCTTTGCGATTCCGGGTTGAGGAACTGCAGGCTGCCTTCTATTCTTTCCACGATCAAGTAAGGTCCTTGTATATGAGTGTGTCCTTTTGGTCTGGTTAAGTTTAAAATTTCCTTCCTGTCAACGACGCGTAGGTCAGAGTTCGGCACGGTGCATCTGTGTTGGCGACGAAATTCTTCAGCATGTCAAGGGTGTTTTTTTTTATCGCATTCAGGGACTTTGCCATCAGCCTCCCTGGATAGCGTCGTTGACACCATCCGTAGTTCGGTTAATTTTCAATAGTCTTCGGTAGGCCTTCGCTCTCGATTTCCAAGGTCGGTAACTGCGCAAGGAAGCCCTCCTTGACCTATTTTGCAAATTTTTTTCTTTATTTTGTCTGCGATAAAAACTACACAAACGCGTTCGCGTACTGAGAAAATGGCAAAAAGATGAACGAAAGAAAAATGTACTTTCGTTCATTTTACTTCACACAGAATTTCAGCTGGCAAGAAAATGAAAACTGTCAAATGATAAAATCCTATGAGTTTGCCAGCAAAAAAAAAAACAGCTGTTGCTTCTTTTCAAGCCAAACTAAGATGTTTTTTCAACTTTTTACACAAAAGCGTTCGCGTACTTTTCTTAGAAATGAGAGGATTCTCTCTCGATTTTGGAGATTTGACACTTTTCATTTTTCTACACATAAAGTACGCGAACGGACCTATAAATTTACGTTTGCATATTAGTTCGCGAACGGACCTAAGGTAACCGTTTAGGCTGAAAACACACCGGATAAAGCATATTTGCTTTTAGTGTTGTTCAACATGTGGTCGGACTCGGACTATTTCTATTTTAACTATTTTAAAAAGTATATCAGGTACCACTGCACAGTGCACGTAGTGAAAAGTTACACACAACGAGGATCAAGTCGAAAATTGTAGAGGTTCATAATTAGGTGTAATGTGTAATCATTAACAAAAATAATCAGAAAAACCAGTCATAAACCATTTTAAAAATAAATCAGGTACCACTGCACGTAGTGAAAAGGATCAAGCCATGCGTCTTTAAAAAAGTATTAAGAAAAACCCCACAATGTTTTGCAGAAAACAACAGGTCAGCTATCGGCAACGAAGCACGTTTTCTTGTTTTGCTTTTGTTTTTATGTTTCGTTTCATTTGGTGTGTTGCCCCATAAGAAAGTAGGCAATTATCGTCAACGACGCTGAGTCGAAACAGTTTTATTGCATTCGGTGTTGCTCGTACTCGTATACAATGGCATGTATTTTCGACAACCAACACCCAAACACTTCGAAACAAAAACCTGTTTTTTGTTTCGTTTTCTTTGGTGTGTGCGCACTCATAAGAAACAATGTTCTCTTGTTTTACGAAACAAAAAAAAAACGTTTTGCTTTATCCGGTTTGTTTTCAGCCTTAATAAATAAAACTTTTTTCAGGGGATTCCAATGGATCTGCTGAGACTGGTTGCTTGTTTTACGAGAAAAAATTACATGTTGCATTTCATGTTTTACCTACGGTCGTTGGATTTTGAATCGATATTTTTCAGTGTTAAACCAATTTTCCCCGACCGCTTTTGAAATTCCCAAAATTCCCGGATACAATTTTCGTACATACTGAGATTAACCGACTTTCCAGTGATTTTACACTATTCGATGGTATACGCGATCAGAGTGACACCGGAAAGCGAGATCTGTGAACATTTGGAACCATGCTTTTAAAAAACCACAACAAAATGCCACCTAATTAAATTACTACCATTTATTAGATTTTCTTCTACATATATGTTTCTCGTTTTAAGCAAAATACAAAGTGTATAGAATAGCATTTTGTACTATATATATAATATGTATATGTATGTATGTAAATTTCAAATAAATAATTCTTCTATGTTCTTTCGGCTAAAGTTTTTACTTTTGTTGAAATTTTTTTTTTTTGTCAAATGATTTACTCTTAATATGGTATTTTCCTGTTTACTTTAACTTAAATGGAACGTGTTGTTTGTTGTTAACAAATAAATACAAATACATTTTCTCTTAAATACATGACTCTAGATTTATTTTATTTCTTCAATTTTTAACATTTTTTGTCTTCTTCTAATGTTCCATTAGATATCCAGAATATTATTTTTATTGAAAACCAATGATTTATATTAATTGTCCCTTTTGTTTGCTAAGGTACTACATAAAGTTAATGTGAGTGAGATAATAAATCAGATTTCACCGATAGATAACAGAATGGATGCAGACTCACAATTTTGGTAACGAATTGTTCATTCCTTACTGGTTGTAACTTGTGTGACAGTGAAACAGATATATAATTGCAAATTACAGATAATAATAATAATAATTAAAACACCACCTTTGTTTTTGTATACTTAATTGACCTTGTTTTCTAAGTGGAATCTAATGTTTTATTGTGAGTCTCTGGGGGAACACTTTTCTTTGCGAAAGAAGGCAATTGATGGAATTGAAAATGTCATTTAAATACAAATAGAATAAAATTGTTCATATATTATATTAAACTTAGAATATTAGATTTAAGGTTTTCTTTTTTAAAACATATTGCAGTTTTGCCTTGCAAAACTATCTTACTGGTCTGTGGTAAGGTGTCAGTATGTGTGTTTTCTGTGAAATCAAGAACGTGTTGTTGGCTTTTGTTTATGTTTGGTCGTCGAAAAAATTTACAAAAGGAGTCGCCTCTTCTGGCGTCTACGGCCCATCCATGGACTGTGGATCACCGTACTCCTCGTCGTTTTCATCCTCATCTACGTCCTCGCCTTCTTTCTCTGACACGCTTAGTTCATTTTTATTGAGATCGACATCTTGTTGGGGTCATAAGTCCGGAAAACGGCGATTGTCCTCCACATAGTGCTTGGGAATTTCAAAAAGTTCTTCGGCTATGTAATCGCAAAACTCAAATTTCTGAAATGTAATCTTCGCCGAAACTGTCGTGAGGACGGGTATTTCAATTTTTACTGGAAAACCAGTGGGCAGCTTAAGGGTAACAAACTCCCGCAGCTTATTGAAGTGCTTGAAGGGTGCTATGACCTCCAGAACATTTAAAAGCATCTCAACGCTAAGGGGAAAGTCCTTACTCATAGCCACTGTCGCTCGTAGGCACTTACTGGACTGCTTGAAGACTATATCGCGGCCGAGTTTTGGATATTTACCAACATCAGCGGAAATGTACTCATTCCAAGTAACTGTGGTCTCTGGTGGTGGCAATAGAGAGTTTCTTCGAACAAACTCTCCGTTGGCATCGATACTGGCCCGCCGTCCCTTTGTAATCGACTCGACCAGTGCTTTGTTCTTTTGAAGATCATCCGTGGAAAGATGTTCTCTCCGCTTTCGTGACTTAAGTACTAGGCCATTGATGCAATACAAATCACAGTTGTATTGGCCGCCAACAACTTCTTTGCGGTCCTCGCGAAATATCCAGCCTGATTGTGCTCGCGAAAATTGAATAGCTTTGGTGGACATCTGGGCAGCAAGGATATCACTTGACATCAACACATCCACTTCTTCCTCTATATCATTCTCCTCGTATCGTACACGTTGATAACACTCAAACTCATTATCTAGAACGGTGATTGACTCATGAGGGCTCTTATCGCCACGAAATAAAAAAGATATATCGCCGCGTTCCCATCGCATGTCGGTAAAATCAACCAAAGTAGTATCTAATCGTATCGATGACCCAGATTTGTGAATTTTGCATATGTCCGAGGGCAGAATACGTGATACGAGAGGTACCCACGAATGAAAGTCCCATTTGAGTTCCATGTAGAAGTCCTTCATTTGTTTCAGGGCCTTGATTAGATTAGCGCGACGCGATTCCATTTGCTGACGGGATTGTTGCTTAAGCTTACGAAGAAGGGAAGAGATTGTCTGACGATCACCGTAACTGATTGCCTCCGCTAGTGGGGACCAACCTTCGAGGTTCTTGATTTTGACAGGTGCTCCATGGGCGAGCAGGAGGTGGGTGCATTCTTTTCGACCGAGCATCACGGCAAGGTGAAGAGCGGTGTTTCCATGTTTGTCCTTTTGCGAGACATCGTTAGCTTGCTGTTGTAGATGTTGAGAGAGACACTTTAAATCGTTTTGAAAAACACTATTGTGCAAAGGAAATTCCTTTGCAAGGCTGTCAATTTTTTCTTCAGCCATTTGTTTTTGAAATGATAACACACACGCACACATCCAAACACACGTTGTTCAGTTTGAGGCGGGGTGCAGAAATGTTGTTACTTGACAATCGAAATTTCGAAATCGCTTTGGTTTTTTATGTGGGTAGAGAAGAGAGTGGAGACTTAAAACAAAATGGCTTTTGGTGATGCCAATCCCACAAATTGAAAAAAATTAGAAAGAAGTTATTTTTAGATATGACAAGTACAGCTATCGATTGTTTGTTAGAAGTACATCACGAAAATACATCTTAACTTTGGACTACATCCTTTACTAGGTACCGTAAGTTTTGTATTGAACCATGTTCTTTACTCTCAACTTCATTTTTTTGGTATAAAGCAATTTTTTTATTTAACTTCTTCTCAGACGTAGTATTAACTGTCAAGTGTAGTTTCACTTGTCATTTCAATGTCAATGAATTGTAGTATGGACCCGAAATAACAGTAATAATAACATTAATACCACTGTCGGTAAACCCCAACCAGGAACTTCCGGGACGTTTTTATAAAGGGTCCGCCATCCAACGTTTTTCTTTTCAACTAGTGCTTATTTCGTGAATGGTAACACTTAGCTCATATCTGATTTGACAGATAATTAGTTTTATCCTTCCGCTGAACGAATATGGTATACGCTTAAACAACGCTGGGAAATATTGCCACATTACTTTGAAAATCATGGTGATGTTGCAGAATGTGTGCGAAAATTGCATACGGATTTTGGAAGAAGAGAAGCACCGTCAGCTCCGTATGTTTATCTTGTGAAAAAAGTGAAAGAAACTGGCATCCTCATCGATAAACCAAAGCGTGAAAAGCCAAAAAGAGTGCGTACACCCGAGAATATTGCTGCTGTGGCAGAAAGTGTGCGTAAAGCGCCATCAACATCAATTCACCGTCGTTCTCAATAATTGAACATTTCGGAGTCATCATTGAGACGAATTTTGCATAAAGACCTTGGTATGACGCTACTATAGGCTACTGCATGGCCAGCCTAGGCAGCCATTTGAATGCAATTATTTTCCATTATTAACCGGAAGGATTGTACTTTCAAATAAAAAAAGTATTTTTTTTTTATAGCATTTTCAAAAAAAAAGTTACTTGGCGGACCCGTTACTTTCGGTAAGCGCATTTACTCCCATGATAAAACTAAACGAGATAGCCCAATATGTATGTTGCTGCGGGCCGATGACGTCAAAAACGCGTCACAATTTTTACATATACATATTTGATTGGCAATACGAGATGTAAAACCCTCCTTTATGCTATCATGTTTAGTTATACCACGGTCGCAGAAGCACCCAAGACATCGTTATAAAGTACCAAAAAGAAGAAATCTAGCCTATAAAGTCGCCTAAACTGATAAAAATAGTTCAGATGTTTATGAAAAAACAAATGAAAATATTCTGCTGATATTTGGAGATCTGATTATATTACATATCCAAACAAAATAATAAGATCTTCATACCAATTCCAAATCCAATTTTCTTCAATGAATTAGTAAATAAACAAACTTCTGAAATTTGATTCTCATATTTGCTGGCTTGTCATTCCTAGTGTTTTTTTTTATTATTTTCAGAAAAGAATTTGGTAAGGCTAGAACTCGAAAAGCTTAAGCTGCATTCTATTTGACTAAACTTTATTAGTTCTCGTTCGTTCAATATCTATGTTCTCTATTAGTCGGGTATTTCACTTAGTTCATATAATAGCTCCGTTTGCGAACTTTTATGTGTGGAGAAATGAAAACTGTCAAATCTCATTCTCAGAAAAGTACGCTAACGATTTTGCGTAAGAAGATAACAAATTCAAAGGTTAAGCTTAAAAAGAAGCAACCGCTGTTTTCTTTTACTGGCAAACTCACAGGATTTCATCATTTGACAGTTTTCGTTTTCTTGCCTGAAATTCTGTGTGACGAGAAATGAACCAAAGTACAAGATTTGTACATAGAAGTAAGTAAATATTTAGGGCAGTTAGTAAGAAAACGATGACACTATAGTCAAATACAGTTTTGCGAGCAAGAGTTAAAACAAAGTCATGTGGCGTATAGTATTTAAGTAATAACAGAAAGAGATGGCAATAAGCCTCCATACACAAATAAAATAGAAACAAAATGTGAATAGAATTAAGTACTATGTTTTGGCGCGGTGGCTCAGAGGTTAGTGTGTTGGACTACTAATCTAAAGGTCTCATGTTCAAATCCCGCCGAGGCCAAGTAACAACTTGAAGTTTTTCCACTGCCCCACGCTTTGCAAACGTCTAACAAACATCCAAGAGTATCCATTGTCATGAGAAGCTTCTCAAATTTGCTGTTCTGTTTTGGCTTAAGATTGTAGTTCTCTTTCAATTCGCACAAGCAAATGGTTGCAGAAGCTAGGTCGTGTAGGAAACTGATGGAAAGGACTCAATAAAAATGCATTCATTCGTTTTAATCTTACTTTATGCATGTAACTAACCAACTTCCAAACGCTTAAATATTATGCAGCCTCCATACAACGTTGTCTAATTTTATCAATAAGCTTTTTGCGTTCAGAGACATAGTAGAGCCTGCATAATTTTATGCGCCCCTTACAATACGTTTTTGAACATGGCTGTAAGTGTTTTTCTTTTAGTTTTTACAGAATACCTAAACAGTTTTAATACGCTTATAAAACCCAGTATAATGCTAGCACTCCCATACTAAAATGTATTAGCCATATTGATTAGATTTTCTTAAACCAAATCTCAGATGTTGTTTAGTTACGCCTTCAAACAACGATGCTCAAATTCTTATTTACAAACACATTTCTTCCGTGTGTTTATTAAATATAATAATTAAACCCCACATATGAGAACAAATTCATGTTTGGCATCACTATTACACACCGAATTCAAAATAGATTTTTCCATTTTCCCTTTCAATTCTCCAACTTTTCAAATCATCTGTTTCGTGTCAAAACTTTATGAAGAAACGAGTGGTGATTAAAAAGGTAAATATACATTCCTAATTATGAGTTTATGACATATTTTTCGTAAATGTTCTTGGCAACCGGTCAGTTTTTCCTTTATGTGTTAATGTGAAGGTTAAGTTACATTTTGCGTACATTTTTTAAGTGTTTTTTTAAGAAAAAAAAAAGTGAAAATGGTAAGAATATTTTGAAAAATGCTCTATAATGATTGATGAAACTTTCGAAGTTCGAATTACCTTGCCTTGGGAGAGTACACAAAAAAAACCACTAGGCTCGGTAACAGTGACCTACAAAACTTTTTATCTACTTGGCAAAGTGTTCGGGCAGACATACTCTAGTTTGTTGTTCTAAAATTAGACTGAATCTTACAAGTGTTGCTCACTCGATCGTCTAGAAAAAAATGACTATCCACTTAATGTGTCTTACTGCCGATGGAGGGCTTCCTATATTTACCCGAAAAAAGGGTAATTGTGAGAATTTGCCATTTTCCACGGTTGCTTCTCTGAATGGTGTGCACCTGTTCTTTAAGTCCATGGGGGTGTGCATGAATTCAACAATTGCCGAGGATTGGACACTTCTGTGGAAGGATTACGAAAACTCGATCACATTGATTGTTTGTGGAAAGCATCATTCCGAGACGAAACTCGAGCTGCTTTCTGATTTGGTTTTCAATTCATTCAAGTTGTTTGTGAATTCAGACGACTTGAAGAATTCTAGTAAAATTGTCGATCGCCTAAAGAGGGAAGCAAAACAGTACATGCCAATTGTTGATGGATTGCTCGACGCTATCCAGACTGAAATTCTTGGTTTCAACAAATGCATTCTGGCAACAGAGAATGCTCATCTCCTATCAAAGTTAATGGAATTTAGTGATCAATGCAATTCACTCTTTTGCTGTATTGTGGTCAATCAGAAACTGTCAGTGGGAACTGAGGGTTGGTGGGACTTGGACATGGTCGATCGTACATTGCTCATTACAATGCTCAATTCATCAGATCAGTCACAGAGGGATGTTCCCGTGTACTTACCTAAAAAGAGCTCCAATACAGCTTATCGATTCGTCTCGGTGCCCATAGCTGTTAGCGGCGTTTTGTGCGTAATTTGCGGCGCCGAACCATCGTATAAGGAAATCAGCAGCATTGCTCACACTGTTTTTAAAAATGAAACTGAAGTAATGAAAAACGTAGAGCGTAGCGTATCGAGGAATCTTCCCGAAATTGTAGACATCAATGAGTATATTTTGAAAATCGTTCTTTTAAATACAATAACGAAAAAGTATGCATTTGCTCGAAACCTTCAGCATTCTTCAAACGAAAAGGGTTCTATCGGTGAGAATTCTTTGGACATTATTCGAGCTTACATCGATCAAGTTGTGGAGAATACCGATGAGGAAAATGTGTCCAATGATGAAGAATCTTATACGGTCAGATGTCGTGATCAGCACTGGTCGTCCGAGTATCATAAGTGTTATTCTTTTTCCGATGACCAAGGGAACTATTTCGTTGTTCTATTTACAGCATCTGTACCAACGCATGCAATGAGGCTTATAGCGCAAAAAACTTATGCCGCTTTGATGCAGGAAAAGTACGTCTGTTGGTAGTGAGATTGAATTGAGTATTAAAATAAATTTACATTTTTAAAACAGATCTTGTATTTTAATTAGACTCTTATTGCCCAACAACAAATAACTAAGTAAACGCGGATATCGCGTCTCTCGCAAAAGCGCAATGCTGCATGTATTTGGTCAAAGCGGCCATCACCGATGTGTTGGCCTCTGCAATTAACTAGAGCAATATACCTAGACTTCATACAAATTGCATTACCTAGTGTTAAGTAAAAACAAAAACCAAAACAACAAATTTATAACTTAGATCTTATTCTGCATCGTCTTGTCATAAAGTATTTTGTTTCGGAAATCGAAATTTTATAGCACTCGGCAATTTGAATATTCGCTAAGAAAGAAAAGTGAGCTTACTCATAGGAAATACATTCTGTTAGTTAAAATAGAAAGCCAATTCAATTCGAAGGAGGTGGAAACTGTGACGATCGATCTGATGCTGTAACTGCCATTTATTATGAGTGTCGATAATTGATCGATGATTGACTTCTATCGATAGTCGATGGCAGACAAAAACAAATTAACGACATTTATTTTTCATTTATTTAAGGTGTATTTTTTTTACTCGAGTGTATATAGGCTTAGATAAAAAGAGTAAAAAACGCTCGACTTTGACTTGGCAGAAATCCTGGCTGACATTTGTCATTTCGGCTGTTTTCTCCAGTCAAACTGAAAATTACTACAAAATTCTACTGATTTAAAATCTAATTATACCACCGTCAAGGGCAAGAAAATTGAAACTTAAAATAATAAAGTTGATCAATATAGGCGATAGTTATCCTCGCTAAAGAAGGCGTATATAGGCTAAATTGTTGTTGTATTTAACATGCAAATGTCACTAAGCGAATATACGCTTGAGTACGATGATGATGATTGAGTTACGCAAGGCCAAAAACAAATTCGATCGACGCAATCGACAGTTGTCGGATCGATTGTTGATCAACACTAACGTTAAATACAACGTAGAAGACCGACGATTTGTTAGGCACATTCCAATTTCCGAGACGTGACTTCAAAAACAATAGCGTGACAAGATGGGTTGGGCTGGGTAACCCGCTTTTTTAAAAAGCTTCTTATAATCCCTTTCTTTTATTTGCGTTTTTTTATACTATCTGTAAAATAATAAAAAAAATCAGTCGATTTCTTATAATAAACAAATAATTTTTATTGCAAAAGCGGGATAGTAAAAAAACAGAATTAATCAAATAATTTCGATTGCAAAAGCGGGATTATAACAAATTTAGACATAAGTCAATTAAAAAGAGACATATTAGCTGTGTTTAATGAAAAAAGATCAGAACAGAACAGATCAGATCAGCACACACATGAACGAAAACTGTCAGATCAAGTGAGAACAAAATTTTTTTTTTTTTTTTTATAGTTTCTAATATTACTCCCAAGCCATAGTAATATTATCGTTACTCTCAGCAAGCTGAGAGTTACCTATCCTGGTTAAAAGCACGAGACTTGGAACCAGAACTAGGCTCGGACGAATAATAGGGGTAGGTGGAAAATCGTACATGCGACTCTTTCTCACTTAAGATAAGAAAACAAAAACCACCTCCCTTCGAAACCTGCATACTACAACTAGGTTATTCCTATCTAGTAGTTTTATTTAAACTGTAAATTACGCGTTTGGCAGGCAGCTTCCCAGTGGAGGCACCTGCTAATACCGCCATAAGCACGCGGTTACATCTTATTGCGCTAATTCAAATGGTTTTATCCTTTGTAATCGGCGCACTAGGTTAGTATCGTCTCGAATTTTAAGCATGGTGATATTGCAATGACCGTGAAGGCGTGTCTGTTGTTTGCAGGCAAAATGTTTTATTTCATCTTCGACGGTAGCCATAGTTAGGTCTCTGTGGATATCAGTGTTTCTGATAAACCATGGTGCATTTACTATTTTTCTTAGCACTTTGTTTTGAAAAGTTTGTAAAATTTTGATATTACTGGATTTGGTACAACCCCAAAGTTGTATACCGTATGTCCAAACCGGTTTTAGTACTTGCTTGTAGAAAAGCAGCTTGTTCTGCATGCTGAGTTGGGAAAATCTACCAAGCAGCCAGTGCATTTGTTTACATCGAATGGCGAGCTCTTCGCGTTTCTTCTTGACGTGCGGTTTCCATTTTAATTTCGCATCGAGTGTCATACCCAAATATTTTGCCTCGTTTGCGTACGGAATTCGTACCGAATCAATGAAAATGGGTAAGTTGTCTACCTTTTTATAAGTAAAATTCACGTGCGTTGATTTGGCCTCGTTGAGAGCAATACGCCAAGTCTTTGTCCAATCACAAATTTTGTCAATAGAACGTTGGAGTTTATTAGTTGCTGATTCAACGGTATTACTGACCGCTAATATAGCTGTATCGTCTGCAAATGTGGCTACTGTTGTGCCTTCTTCTTGAGGAATATCACTAGTGTATATTAGAAATAGGATCGGTCCAAGAACGCTTCCTTGGGGAACTCCTGCCGCGATTTCTTTAAATTCAGAGTAATCATTTCCGTGTTTTACACGAAAGAGTCTGTCTGATAAGTAACAACTAAGGATATCAGATAACTGTTTCGGAAAAGCTTGTCTTAGCTTATGTTTCAACCCTGTATGCCATACTTTATCAAAGGCCTGAGAGACGTCGAGAAAAACACTAGAACATATTTTTTTCTCCTCTAGGGCTTTTTCAATTACATTGGTTATTCTGTAAACCTGCTCGATTGTAGAGTGCTTAATCCTGAATCCGAATTGGTGGTCAGCTATTAATCGACGTTCTTCGATAATCGGATGTAGGCGCTTTAACAAAAGTTTTTCGAATACCTTCGACATTATCGGTAAGAGAGATATTGGCCTATATGATTTTTTGTCATTCAGTGGTTTACCGGGCTTTGGAACCATTATAACTTCAGCTACCTTCCATTGTCGTGGAACGTACAATAACCTGAACGATGCATTTATAAGATATGCAAACTTTATTAAAGCTTTCCTAGGTAACTCTTTAAGGACCTGTCCTGTGATTAAGTCATATCCAGGAGCTTTGTTTAATTTTAGTTTCTCTATTTCGAAGCGTAGTTCGGCTAGCGATACACTTTTTATTCTATAATTGTCAGGTGCCACGGTTAGGACAGGAAATTCGAGCAACGCTTGACCATCAAATGGTTTAAATGTTTCTTCCAAATGTTCTGCAAATATTTCGGCTTTTTCCTTGTCACTCTTCGCCCATTCTCCATTGATTTTCCTGATGGGTGGCGCTTGCGTTTTTGGTTTTTTAATGCCTTTCATGGCTTTCCAGAGCGAGTAATTTGTACTTTTATCCGCAGTTAGGCTTCCAAGATATGTAGAAATTTGACGATTTTTAAAGTCTCGAATTTCTCTCTTAAGTTTACTACAAAGGTAGTTAAGAGTGGTTTTATCCTGTGGATCGCGAGATTGTTGCCATCTTTTGCGCGCTCCCCTTTTCTTCTTTAACAATTGCGTGATTTCCAAGGGATATGTTATTTCGCAATTTGTGGTTATTTTCCGTTTATGGGGAGTATTTTTCCAGGCTGAGCATTGTATGACGTTAATAAATTGATCGACTTCGTCTTCAAGTTCGTGGGGTGTTCGAAGAGACACTTTGAGATCGATTTTACTTTCACAGTATTTTTTAAAGGATTCCCAGTTTGTTTTCATGTTAGTTAGTCTGGGCGGACCTTCTTTTTTTCGTAGACAGCCGTTAATTGTCAAAATGACCGGTGAATGATCAGAAGAAAGATCGAAGCATTCCTCAACTACAATAGAGTTTCCCGACAAACCTTTCGTGATGAAGAAATCGATGAGGTCTGGTGTTTTTGCCGTATCCGAGGGCCAGTATGTCGGTTTACCTGAGGAATGAAAGTCTACCCCCAATTCCATACCGGCTTCGTAAAGAACTCTACCTTTTACTGAAATGCATCTCGATCCCCAGAAGGTATGTTTTGCGTTAAAGTCACCTCCGATGACGAAATTTCGTCCAAGTGAGTCAAAGATACTTATAAAATCGCTTCTTTCCATCGTTGCACGTGGGGGGCAATAGATAGCTGCAAAATCATATTTTATGTGTTTAATTTTTACGCTCACCGTGCATAATTGCAGTTTGTCAAGCTCGATTGTTCCACTGACTGAGTGTTCAATGGTATTTTTGATCAACAAGGATGCCCCGCCTCTCGCCCTTTCCGAAGGGTGATATGCGTGATAGGCAATGTATCCTCGAATGTTTGTGCTGGTTTCTTTCGTCAGATGAGTTTCCGAAATCAAACAAATATCAATTTCATATTTATGAATGAATATCTCGAGCTCGTCCATCTTATGCAGAAGGCCGTTCGCATTCCATGTCACTAATTTAACTAAATCCGTCATATTTATATTATTGCACGTGTACTTCGAAATTGATTTTCGAGCTTGTCGAGTTTTTCAAACATACGTTTATTAATTTGGCTCTGTTCTTCTAGCCTGGCAAGAATTGCAGAGAAAACTTGGGAGACTGGATCAGATGTTTTATTTGTTTGTTCGCGTCATTGCAACGCAGCTTCAGCGTATGTTTGTGGAACAGCTTTCGGTGACTTTTTTCTAAACAATTTTCCTTCTCTTGGGTGTTGTGTTTTGACCATTTCTTTAGCCTTTTTTCGTCCTTCATTGGTTTTATTGTTGCCCCTTTCAGGTTTGTTATTGGTTTTATTTGCGATTGGTAGCGTAGTTTTCTTTATTTTGTCGCGCCTATTTTGAAGTTCCTTAGCCACTTCGCATCCGCGATAATTTGCCGGATGTTTTCCATTGCAATTTATGCATGTTGGTAGGTCTTGTCTACTTAGAGCGCATTCCTTCGATTAATGTTTACCGGCACATTTTACGCAACGCGGCTCTTTTTGGCAATACGTGTGCGTGTGATTGTAGCCTTGGCAACGCTTACACTGAGGAATCTGACGAGTCCTTTGGCGCATCGGTTCAATTTTAACCACTATGTGAGAACAAAAATGTACAGCTTCATGTGACAGCTCTCATATCAGCTGTTGAATTCCAATAGGAATAAATCTAAATGAAAAGTGAGATTCAAAGTTGCTTTTGATAAATAAAACAAAATGAATACTTCAGACTTTTTAATAGTCGAGATGTTGGAAGATTCTGGCAGTAGCATCTTGTTAAGTTCGACGGATATTATAACATCGGATACGACCAATAGCGAATTTCATGCCAAACAAACAAATCACCTGACGTCAGTGACATTTGACGTCTTCAATTTGACACTTTTCACGCAGTTGCCCTTCCTCAAAAGGAGGTGCAGAAAATCCTGTACTTTTCTGATTTTAACTGAGCTGGACAGAATGTAAAACATTTTGGGGCAAGATTTTTGGTCATGGAACACAAAATCCTGTACTTTTCTGATCTTTTCTGTACTTTTCTGTGCAGCTCAGGTTGATTAAACACACCTATTGTTATGCACTAACCTTTTATTAATTACTACATAGTACATTTTATTTTTAACAAACAATAAAACGAAACAAATAGATCAGTTATTAAACAATTTAACAAATAAGAATAAATTAATTAATCATGTTCAATATATACACTACTAGTCATAAGGTTAGAAGCAGGCATTTTTGAGAAGTAAAATCGATATTTCTCCCGTTACATGATGGATTAGAAAAAAACGACTATGGTAAATGAGAGACTATTTTGTTAACAACAAAATATGAAATGTGTGTATAGGAGAGATTTAGCTTACGGAACTTTGATCTTTGAAGACAAATTGTAAGTTGAGTAAAGAATATGCGGAAATAAATCGAGTCATTAGATTAGAAGCAGTAAACAAATCAACGTTTTTTTATGAAGTGAATATGTTTTTTTCGGTTTAAACGGTACAGTATTATAAAGTAATTGTTCTTGATTGAGAATAAACAAAATTGGAAAGAAAAAGTGTTTAACACTGGAGGAAGGGACACGAATAGAAGGTTATTGCTCTGAAGGTCTTTCATGCCGCGCTATAGCCCAAAAAATAAAGAGAAGTGATCATTGTATCAGCAAATATTTAAAAAACCCTTCGTCTTACACTAACAATTATAAAGGAAACCATTCTTCTGCCTTAACACTTCGCGAAACGCGAAGTATCCTCAGAATAGCGTCAAATTCAGCTTTATCGGCAGCTAAAATTAGAGAGAAAGCTAATGTTAAGGCCAGCTTATCCACTGTTAACGCACCATTCGCCAAACTAAACACTTAAAGCGTCTGAAACTTAAAAAAAACACCACATAATGACGCAAGAAAGAAACAGCGCTTGTGTTTCGCGAATGATATTGAACCCCAGACCATAACGCCTAACCTCTGCTATGGTGACGTTTCAAAAACCGCTCCTTTCCTCAGGTCATGAAAATAATAATTATAACAGTCCGGCCCATCTAGGTTAAACTTGTTTTCATCGGAAAAAAAACCTTCTTCATGTGATGTGATTTTTCGCAAAACACAAGCGTTGTCACTTTCTTGCGTCATTATGTGGTGTTTTTTTTAAGTTTCAGACGCTTTACGTGTTTAACTCGGCGAATGGTGCGGTAACAGTGGGTAAGCTGGCCTTAACATTAGCTTTCTCTCTAATTTTAGCTGCCGATAAAGCTGAATTTGACGCTATTCTGAGGATTCTTCGCGTTTCGCGAAGTGTTAAGGCAGAAGAATGGTTTCCTTTATAATTGTTAGTGTAAGACGGAGGGTTTTTTAAATATTTGCTGACACAATGATCACTTCGCTTTATTTTTTGGGCTATAGCACGGCATGAAAGACCTTCAGAGCAATAACCTTCTATTCGTGTCCCTTCCTCCAGTGTTAAACATTTTTTCTTTCCCATTTTTTTTATTCTTAATGAAGAACAATTACTTTATAATACTGTACCGTTTAAACCGAAAAAAATCTCTCCTATACACACATTTCATATTTTGTTGTTAACAAAATAGTGTCTCATTTACCATAGTCGTTTTTTTCTAATCCATCATGTAACGGGAGAAATATCGATTTTACTTCTCAAAAATGCCTGCTTCTAACCTTATGACTTGACTTTGACTTTGAAATTCATTTTTTTATTCATTGATAAATATCTACTTACATACTAGACAAAAATGATTAAACCTAACTTAAAATTAACAGGATACTTATTCTTATTTATTGGTCCTTATGCGAACGCTCTAAACTTAACTATATCTTAGAATTATTGCCTTTCGGCCTACGAACTATTTTACGAACTAATCTTACATATATATTCCTCGAGAAAATTTACTAAAACTCGGTATCATTATTGAGATTTTATATAAAACAAATTACAAACTACCTATTCTACTTACTTAAACTACTTAACGTATTCTAACTATAATTAGGATTCTGAGCACTCGTTGCCTTGCGCAACAAGTGGTCAAAATCCCAATTGCTTTCCGAGCGCCTGGCAGTCGTCAACGTGCACACGCGCCGCCGTGAGCCGACTGAAGCCTTACAGCGTCAGTCAACTCCCGGAAGCACCACCACACGTTGGCGAGCCCGGCCTCTCCCAAAAACGCCCTAGCTGACTTAATCTAACTTATAAGCTAAGAGGATGTTACCTAGAGTAACGCACCGTCCTGGGAGGGCATGTTGACCCCTCCCCCCTCAACAAGCCACCAAAATTCGGCGAATTGCTTTTCCGTGTCGAATCTATCCCTCTCCGATATTGCGGTACTAAAACGGAGGAGCTCATGAGCATTGGCGACGTCCCCGTCATGGAGGAGCCGCTTATCTCTCGCGCTGCGGTAGCGATGGTATAAGACCGGGATACCATCCCTCGTCTGTACCAGCCCTTTTGAATCAATATGGATAAATGCCTCTGGCGGGATAAAGCCAGACCGGAGCGTACTCTCTATGTACATTTCATTGGGGTAGTAAGCCCCAAATATCAGACTATTGTCGCTGGCCATCGCCCTTGCAACGTGCCTTCGAGTGACCTTAATGAGGAAATTGTCAATCCTATTCAACTGAGCCCCATCGTATAGGACCTTGTTGGGATAGTATTTTATATAGTTGGATTCAGGCGTTCGGAACAACCGGAGACAGGTCCTAAGACATTGTCTCTCCAAAACCCGAATCTTTTCCATATAGCTAGGCGCTATATTAAACCATAATGGACAACCATAAGCGATGATCGGCCTTATAAGGGCCACGTAGCAAATGACCTTCACTCTGGAGTCAAGTTGACTGCTATGAAACAGTCTCCTTGTTAGAGCATAAGCCTTCTTGGCCCCAGCAAGACAAGCAACTATATGTCTATCGAAATACAGATACTGGTCAAGCCAGATACCTAGATATCTAACTGCGCTTCTCACCGCCAATGGCTGCCCATTTTGTCCAATAATGGCCAATTTTTTCCAGTTTTTTCTGGTATCCCTAGAGGCCCCAGCCAATGGAGTTCTGAACAAGATTGTTTCCGTCTTCTGAAAGTTGATTTTCAACTTCCAGTCGTCGCAATATCGCTTAATTTGATCGAAGTCACGCTGCAAAAGGATATTAATGACCTCGATTTTAGGACCTGATCTGTATGCCACCAAATCGTCGGCATACGCTATAGCATGGCTGAGTGAACCCACCAGATCACTCGTGTAAATGTTAAACAGGATCGGAGAATTGACCGCCCCCTGCTGTAAACCGTTTTTAATTTCAAAGACTCTGCTCGAAGTCACGTTGCCACATTTGACAACGAACTTCTTTCCCATAAGCATATTATAAATTACATATAGCAAAGGTTTGTGCATCCCCCGCCTGGTCAACTTGTAGAAAAGTCCCTCTAACCATACGGTGTCGAAAGCCTTCTCAAAATCAACCAGACAAGCACCCGTGCATTGGTTCTTGCATTTATTCCACTGAATGTCGGAAACCAGTTTCGACGCGGCATGAATAGTGTCATGCCTCGCCCTGAAACCAAACTGGTTGTCCGGAATTATGTTATTGTCCTCGACCCACTTTAACAGGGCTCTATTGACAACCTTTTCAAAGACCTTGCTAATATTCGGAAGCAAGCTAATTGACCGGAGATTGGCAGGGTTCGTCCTATCTTTACATTTTTTCGGGATAGGGTGTACCACAGCTACCTTCCAATGCGCCGGATAATATGCATTATTCAGCGCATTGTTAAACAGCGTGGTGAAAATATCTACAGCCTCCAGAGGCAGGTGTCTCAATACGACGTTTGGGACACCATCCATCCCCGCCGACTTTTTATTCTTTAGTGTCTCGAAGATGCACAGAAGATCATCCTTCGACACGAACAAGTGCGATGCATCTCGGCCATTGGCGACAACTGCATTAGCATGGTTTTCATCAGTGAACACGGTGAATCCGTTATTCTCAGATCGCCAATTCTCAAGTTCGGTGCGCAGATCGAAGTGGCTCACCAGAGCCCTATTCTCAATGTCGTGGTTACGGCGAACAGGATTGTTCACCGTATACACGGCCTCGAAACAAGCGCCCAGCAAATCCACCTTCTCCTGTGGGTCCTCGACCACGAAAAAATCGTCGTTTGAAGCGACACTTTCTGGACTTATTCCAGCAGTCAGTACCGTCTGTCTGTTCTCTGCTGTCTGGGAGATTCGAACACAAGGAATATCATTGTGATCTTTCCTCCTGAACAACTTATTTATCTGTCTAACCTTATGACTAGCAGTGTATATATGTACATTGAAATGTTGATTGAACAGTTAGTTTCACGCTATATTGTGGGCGATACGACGCAGAAAACCCGATTTTCTATTTTTTTTATCATTTTAAATATATTGGATTCTGATAAACGGGCTTAGCGGGATTACACGGGATTTTAAAAAGTGGGATAATAATAAAACGCGATTTTATAAAAAGCGGGATTTCAAAAGGGAAATTCCCAAAGACAGGATTATCGAGGTCGTAGGTTATAGCAGAGATGTAAGCGATGCCTGTATGTACATAGACTACGATCTGCGCTCATGCAGGCTGCGCTTTTCTCGCTGTGAATGCCCTACCGCGAGCCAAACCAAATGAAAAATTATGAAGGAACAGTCTAAGAGTATATCTACTCCAGGTGGCACTCGCAACGGTCTTAACGAAGGCGGTCGGGGCAGGAATTCTGGAGGACCCAACCAACATACTACCCACGCCCCCCGTCTGTACAGGCGCTGTCCTAGGAGTTGTAAGAACGCTTCCGAAGACTCCTGGAAAAATGGAGAAAGTAGCGGAGAGGTTCAGCCTGATACGCTTTCTTAATGTGCATTCCAATAGACGGCAGCTGATTGTTGCGTTGTAGTTGTAGCTGATGAAACCCAGCCAACCGAACAGGCCGAACGGGCTCCAAAAGTGGCATGCACCTTTGGGCTTTTATCTAAGAGCCAGAGAAAGGCGCCAATCGTATAGAAACTGAACCAGTTGAAGGCGCAAGCGCTGAGAGCTGCACTACCTCGGCGGCGCCGGCTGAGAGCTGCGGGTCGGCAAAGGTTCCCCAACCGAAACGCTCCAGCGGATTGAAAAACACGCTGCCTCCCCGTCCAAAACCTCGAACAGGAATAAACGAAGTATGAAGGCTTCGAGAACTCCTACCAGTGGAACTGCGTGCGCACCTTCTCCGTGCCGTGTAAACAGTTGCTGCAACCAGCAATGCTTGCAGTACCAGCGGACAGAAATTGGCCGTCGCGAGAACACCTATCTTAAAGAAAAACACGGTAATTATATTTACTCAGATCAACCTTCAACATTCCAAGGCTCCTACTGCTCTCATCAGCAAGAAGCTTTCCGTGTTGAGTATAAAACCCCACATAACATCCATGTGGAAAAATCGCATCTGTAGCCTTGGAGGCGTTTGTGGCACCACGATACTCTGTGACTAGCGGTCCGAAAGGTGACTAAGCTTGAACAATTTTTGGTTGCCGCAGCCATAAACTTTGAAACGAATGGAGATTTGAAGAGCTTCGTCGTGGCGTTAGCTTATCTCCCCTATGATTCGGTAGTGCCTAAACCACAAAGGGCAATTACTTCGTTAGTCATCTGCTGGAGTCTCACTTTCCGGGTAACCAGATAACAATCGGCTCACAACCAGCCCTGATTACCGAGACTGGAAGTGAGCCTAGACAAAAACCTCAGCGTAGCTGTTATATTGCGAAGGGTGTGGTAATATTGCCATTCTTATCAAATTTTTTTGAGAAAATTATAAAAAAACAAATGAGTGAGTTTCTTAATCTGTTCAGTTTATTAACCCCTAAGCAATCAGGCTTCCGAAAGAAAATCAGCTGCATTACAGCTTTGTTAAGTGTCTCGGAAGATATAAGGAAAGCTATAGACGAGGATCATGTTACATTTCTAATACTCCTCGATTTCTCTAAAGCGTTTGACATGGTAAATCACTTGGTACTTGCAAAAAAATCTCCCGTGATTTTAACTTCTCTTCCTCCGCAGTCAGGCTCTTATTTTCATACCTTACTGATTGAGTGCAAGCAGTAGAGGTGAACAAAACTCTTTCCAACTTCCTACCTGTCGTTACGGGCGTTCCGCAAGGTTCGATTCTTGGCCCGCTGTTGTTCTCAATCTATGTCAACGAGCTTCCTACAATCGTAAGACAATGTTCAATGCGCCTGTATGCTGACGACACACAGCTCTATTTGCACTGCCCATTGGGGCTTATTGAACACGCTGCAGCTAGCATAAATGAGGATTTAAGCTTGATTGAACGTTGGTCGGTTGACAGCGGCTTACTTCTGAACCCAAAGAAATCTAAGTGTCTCGTAATTTCAAAGAGCAAAATACTTCCCTTCCCAGCAATCCTTCTAAATAACTGTCCTATTGCTTATGTAGATTCAGCTAAAAATTTAGGTGTAGTTTTCAACCGCAGTCTTACCTGGACACGTCATATAAATAACACAATTGGAAAATCGTATGGTGTCCTACGCACGCTATGGTCCACGCAGCAACTAGAATTCTGCTAGTGAAAACGCTGATTTTACCTCTGCTTACTTACGGTTGTGAAATTTTTTTGTAAGTTAGACTTCGAGAGTAAAAGGAAATTAACGGCTGCATTTAATAGCGCAATAAGATATATTCACGGGCTGTGGCGTTACGATAGAGTTTCGCAGCATACATCACAACTTCTTGGAATGTCGTTTGACAATTTTATAAAATTTCGCACCATTACCTTGTTCTCTGACATACTTCAAACCCGCCAATCTATGGATCTTTACAACGAATTAAACTTTTTCAACTCTCATAGATGTTGTGATCTCCTTATTCCGCGATTTCAGGGTTTGACATCCGAACGTCAGTTTTTCGTCAACTCTGTAAGAATTTGGAATTCATTGCCGCGAGAAATAAAAAGTATAAATAACACGAAACAAATAGGAAAAGAACTTAAACTTTACTTGTAATGTATAGATTAATTTATATTTGCATCTTTGTTAAAAAAATATAAATGTGTAAACTTGAATTAAAATCAATTATGTAGCTCTTCTACATTTTACAAGCTACACTACAAAAAAGGTATTGTATCTTACAGTGTAAGCTTATCATGAAATAAATAAATATTAAAAAAAAATACTAACGGGCGATGCTAGCAAATACGCTTGACGGCTTCAAGTCGCCTGATACAGACGGAATATACCCAGCCATGCTGCAACAAGGTCTAAACCAGTTGCTACCGATTATGAAGAGAATCTTCACCGCTGTCCTGGCACTGGCATACATACCAACACCCTGGCGTATAGTTAAAGTGGAATTTATACCAAAAATTTACAGAAATGACTACTTGTTCGCCGAGAGCTTCAGACCAATCAATCTGACTTTCTTCTAGCTGAAAAGCATGAAAAGGCTGGTCGAGCTTTATGTGCGCAAAACTGCTTTGCGATTGCACCCACTATCTCAGATGCAACATGCCTATCAACCAAAATCTTGCGAGACTGCGCTTCAAAATCTAGTTGGTAGAATTGAGTAGACGAGTCATTGGTGTCTATGGATTAAAGCAATGCTTATAAATAGAGCGTTAGTTGCGCTTGTGGATTGGGGCCGCTATGTTATGTCTCCACTGCTGTGGTGCATGCTGGTTGACTCTGTTGAACGCACTCAACAGTTCTTACGTCTACGTTCAGGTGTACGCGGATGATGTTGCGTTACTTTCTGTTGGATAATGCCATAAATAGTCATAGCGCACGCGGCCCTAGACGTGATCGACGAATAGTGCACTAGCTCTGTCAATCCTCTTAAAACTGAGGTTTTTCTCATTACGAAAAGAAAGTAGCTGATCGGGTTGACAGTTAGCCAGTGCTAAAAGGCATCACAATCCAACTCTCCAAGGAAGCAAAATATCTGGAAGTCATCCTGGATAGCAAACTTCTTTGGTCCAAGCATGTTGAGCTGAAGCCTGCCAAGGCGCTGTCGGTGTACTGTCACGTAAATACGTTACTGCTGCTTTCGCCAAACTCCAAAGGAAGGTATGTCTCGGCTGCACGGGGGCCCTCCACAGTCGCCTGGCTCTGGCCTAGATGCATTATTGTACCTCCTGCCCCTTGACGTTTACATCATGGGTTGCAAAATCAAATCTATCTCACGTTTAAGAAGACGTGACTTTTGGTATAACTAGGACTTTAGTTTTGATGAACTTGCGCGACGGTTGTCCTTCGACTCCTGTCTTATGGATATGCCGTCCGATACAATGACACCGGAACTTCGGCTGATGCGCAATTACGAAGTCGACTTTCCTCGTGTTCAAGAATGGCTCTGGCCAGACTCTGAGCCTAGAAAGGAATGCAGTCGAATCTTCACGGATGGTTCCAAATCCGATCAAGGATCTGGTGCTGGTGTTTTCATGGAGAGCGACAATATTAGACTTTTCTTCTCGTTAGGCAAACATGCGTCAGTCTTTCGAACGGAGACTTATGCTATCAGGCTGTGCTTGAGGCCTTGCTTAACTCTTTAACCAACTCCAAAATAGCTCGTGAATGCAAGATCTCTCTGAATTCGGTCGGAAGGCTGAATTCACTCTGGGTCCCGGGTCATAACGGTTTTACAGGAAATGAGATCTCCGATGAACTTGCTAGACGGCTGAAAGGAAGACTTCTCAGGACCTGAACCGGCGCTATGTCTGCCTGCGTCTTCGGTCAGGGCTTCTATCGACGGTTGGGTTTCATATGAACACAATCGCAGATGGTATGACTCCAGGGTGCAGACAGGTGAAGCGAATTCTCCCCGACGTCTGCAAAAAAATCTGCGGCATTCTTGTTGTCTCTCAACAGAAAGGACTGCAGAAAAATGACTGGCGTTCTTACGGACCATTACGCTTTTGCATTAAGCGATACCACCAACTGCGAAACCTGTTCAGCGATGACATTGCGGAACATTTCCTTTGTGATTGTCCTACTTTTCCTCGTATCTGGTGGCATGTGGTGAGTGCTGATGTGGTGAGTGCTGTAAACCTAAGCTCCTTATCATTGAAGCGCCTACTCGTCTTTTTTAGGAAAACAGTAAAAGTGTATAACTGTTTGACTAGGTTGCCATAAATGTTCGTTTGCTGGGGTCTTATTCTAAAATTGATTATCTCAATATCATAGAAAGCAATCACAGAGCAAGTATGCTCCTATTATTATATACATTATCTAACCCCAACATAAAAGAAAATAATATTATTATCTTTTCAGAAGCAAAAAGGCTCTGTAAGGCCTTTGACCGAAGATGTAAATGAATTCTTAGAGCCGGTGCCATCCGGGAAATACCGATACACAGGTCGCACAAAAGAAATCCTACAAGCGTATAATGCTGCGGTGAACATTCTCTACCCCAAATGCCCATGGTTCTTGTTACCCGGTTTCGTAATTCATGCCTTAGTATGTCGTTACCAAAAAAATTACCAGGGAAAATTCCAGCTTGTCCCTATACCCAACATCCTATACGAACTTTTAATTAAAAATGAATTTATTAAATCCGAGCATGTGGTCTTCGCCTCGGAGGACATATTCCATCAGTATGCAGAGAATCGGGAAGCTAATTTTGTTAATTTGCTCATTACAGGGCGGATAAAAACTGCTTTCAAAGGCAATGATATCGTTCAAAAGATGCTCCAACAAGCTCCGCAGACAATTGTTACTCAAATTGTGCCAATCGAAAACTGCCAGGACAATTGTCTCTATGTTCAAGAGAATTTCCACTCCAATCTAATGGACCGCTTTCGTTTTAACAAGGCATTCTGGGTGGAATTAGAATCATTTGCCGACAACCAGCAAATTCCCAGCATTGCTACAAAGGTTCATATATACATGCTGAACAACCCCTATGAATTACCACCGGAAATCGTAGATTTAATTTTGGGAAACTACTTCAACACACCAAGGATACTGCATCGAGGGCACACCTATAGAGTGGAGGTAAACGCCAAGTTGTTGGGAACGGCTGCCTACGCTCAGTACTATCAGATATTCGCCTACCTCAAGCAGGTGCATTTTCGATGCGTTCACTTAGAGCTGAAGGGTAGTGAATTCGAAATGCAGGCAATTGTAGCGAAGAATTTCACAAATCTTATGCAAATTCCACACACGCATCATTATTTACCACGTCAAATACTAGATAATGTTGCGATTGTAGAGAACTATCCAAGTGGTTTGAAGAATGCTTATGCTTTGCTGCGCTCTTCTATTGATGCCTTTTTGCCTAAGAAATCAACGTGCTTGTCCTCAAAGCATATCTATCCCCTGTTCCTGCTTCAAGGTGAGCGTGGCAGTGGTAAAACAAAATTGATGAATGCCGTCGCTATGGATTTGGGAATGCATCTGTTTGGAGTTGATTGTGCAGATGTGGTATCGCTGGTACCATCACATACGGAGTTAAAGCTAAAAAGTCTCTTCGCAAAGAGTATGCAATGTGAGCCGCTCCTGATTTGCTTCCATAACTTTGAGGTATTTCCTTTAAATACAGTCTTCTGCTGATCATGTAATTAAAACAGAATTCTATTCCAGATTTTTGGAATTGATAATGAAGGCAATGAGGACTTGCGACTGCTTTCGTCGTTTCAGGCTCAAATTCAAGAACTGTTCACTAAAGACCGCGATCACCCAATTATTATCGTCGCCCTAACTAATGAGAAGCACCTCAAGCCAATGATCCAGCGTCTATTTCTCGAAATTGTACATATTCAAGTTCCGGACAAGGATGAACGATTTGAAATCCTAAAATGGCTCCACATACGTGAAATCTTCAATGACGAAATCTTTAATCGCGCTAGCCTTCAACGAATTCCACTGTTTTCTATGGAATCCCGGGAACGATTTCTCCGCGAGTTTTTCAACTGGAGTGAGACTAAATCGATTCTAATGGAAGTGGCCGAAAAATCGCAAGGATTTGTGCTGGGAGACCTTCAACTCCTCCACGACAATGCTATACGCGATTTGCGAAGACAGCACAAGCGGGCTTCGCTTAGCATGAGTCACTTTGTGAAGAACCTCACCGAAATGCAAACATCATTTGCAGATAGCTTGGGAGCGCCAAAAGTGCCCAAGGTATACTGGTCCGATATTGGTGGCTTGGCTAAGATCAAGGACGAGATTCAAAGCAGTATTGGTCTGCCGCTGAAGCATGTTCATTTAATGGGAAAAAATCTTCGAAGATCCGGAATTTTGCTCTACGGGCCACCGGGAACAGGAAAAACACTTGTTGCAAAGGCGGTTGCTACAGAGTGTAATTTGAGCTTTTTATCTGTGCAAGGACCCGAGCTGTTAAACATGTATGTTGGCCAAAGTGAGCACAATGTTCGTGAGGTATTTTCCCGAGCCCGTGCCGCCGCACCGTGCGTGCTTTTCTTAGATGAGTTGGATTCATTAGCCCCGAATCGAGGTGTAGCAGGCGACTCTGGTGGTGTCATGGATCGCGTTGTTAGTCAATTGCTAGCCGAAATGGATGGAATGGGTGATCCTACTAAGCCGATATTTATTTTAGCTGCAACCAATCGTCCGGATCTTATTGATCCCGCACTTTTGCGACCAGGACGATTTGATAAGCTATTCTATGTTGGACCATGTTCGACAGCGGAGGACAAGACCTCTGTATTGAAAGCACAAACGAAGAAATTCAAATTATCCAAGGGCTTGTGCTTGGAGAACATAGCTGACATTTTGAAAGATGATATGTCGGGTGCAGATTTGTATTCAATATGCTCAAATGCATGGTTGTCCGCCGTAAGACGAACTATTGATGGCTTCTTAAAAGGTAGGTCATATGATGGCGTTTCGCAATGGTTATATTATTATCTTTGACATTTTCAGGTGATCATGACGAAGAATTGCTGCCAGATAACGTTGTTGTCCAAATGGAAGACTTTGTAAAGTCGTACGAGAAGTACATACCATCAATTGCCAGGGAAGATTTGGAGTACTTTAATAAGCTGCGATCAGCGTATAGTGTGTGAATATTTATCTTTCGAAATAAAGTCTGAACATTTTAAATTGGTGCTTTGCAAATCGCATTCTCATTTCTGTGCGGCGCTAGAACTTCAATAGTACCCTAATTTGTGGTATAGGTTTGCCTACAAGGAGCTTGCCTTAAAAAGTGGATACGAGAAGCCTCGGCATAGTTATATCGAAGCCAACAAGTCTGAGTTTCGAGTGTGCTATGGGAGTAAGACCGACGGAAAAAATCAAAAATTAGAGAAGAACAGGTACTGAACCGATTAACCAGGGGATGTATTGGCGAAGGTGATAACCATTTTTGACTCTTTAAAGACACCACCGACAAATTATCCGTAGAATGATGATGCGCGCGCTCACCAGAAAATGGAGCAGTAAGGGAAGAGTATCGAGTTAGGATAACGAATCAGCAGAAGGACCAAAATAAAAAACATTTTTTTGTTGCCACCACTTTTAGGGCGTCCGGCGGGGTCGGGCGACAGTTTATAAACGTCTGTTGATTAAATATTTATTTTTTTATAATTTGCGTGCGCTAAAGGGATTTCTTTTTTCTTTAGTGTGTACCCTTACAGTGGAAACCACAGCGCAGGCATTTTTGTTTGTTGCTGTAAGTAGCTCCTAGCAAATGATTCATTGCCTATTTCTGGCTACTTACTGTATGAACGAACAGAAGGATAGGAAAGAGGTTTGGTGCGATGGGATTTTTTGTCTCCACAGTTGGGGCCTAAATTGCTTTGGGGAGATCTGTTTTTGTTGTGTGTACATATTCAATTTATAAAAACCATGGCCCTGGTCGGGATTCGAACGCACGACCTGCCAATCACTTAGTAAATACACTATGAATGAGGGGATTTTTCCAGATTTTTTGATGTAATTTTTGTTGGTTACACCTGTGAAACCAAAAAATGATATTTGTTCCTTTTTGTGGGCGTCTGGCGGGGTAATAACGTGTGGCACTTACATATTTGTAATGAGGGAATTTTTCCTGAATCTTGGATGATATTTTTTTGCGGTTATACCTCTTACACCAAAAATTGATTTTTTGCGTAAGGCATGGGGAATTCGCCTGGGACCCAACCATTCTTAATCATGCATTGCTCTCTAAAATGTGTGCATGTATATATAAAAATGGTTATACACTTCACACAAAAACCCGAAATTCAACGTTTCCAAACCACCACCCTCAGCCCCGTCGAAGAAATAACCCTACCAGACGACTACATTTGATATCACGATGCTACTACCTCCACATACAAGTAAATGTAGTAAAACAAGACTACTAGGAAACCGTCGCTACTTCGGTTTGACAAAACAAATGGGTTCACAGCTAAACCCGGAAGACCAAGTGTGAGCTGTACAAAACACTGATACTGCCAGTTCCACTTTATGGCGCCCAGTGCTGTCCGATAAACAGAAGCTGTACCAAGATGTAGATAATAGTCCGAAAAGTTGAAACACGTCGACTATGTTGGCTCAACCACATCAAGCAAATGGTTATAATGCTCAGGCGAAAAGGATCTTCGACTTCCAGCCCCCACGTTCGAGACGACAAGATTTTAAAGATCAAGCTATCGGGTATGACAGAGGAGAACATGAGGCCCCAGTTACAGCCACAATGTAAAATGAAAACTCAAACATTTTGATTTCCTTTTTTTATAATGAAGCGAATTTCATTTGTTGAATAATTCTCTATAGGTATATACATTTCATACTAATTAAAACAAACGAACAACAACAATTAATTAATAACAGTTGGACAAAAAAAAGTGAAAATGTTTGTAAATGGCTAACAAGCGTACTTTCTCAGGAAACTCTATAATTTGGTAGTTTTTAGTTTTCAATAGCTTTTATTTCTACTGAAATTGTTTCTCAATTTGTTATTCACGTTTAAGAAAGAGATGTGACATTTCAGAAAGAGATAGCTTCGCGAAGTGGTATATTGCGATGACAGTTTCAAAATGTAAACAAACTCTTTTGGAGGGTACCTAACCAAATGAAATAATTGGCAGTAATAGGCGGGAGAATCAAAAGAATCTGGAAAAAAAGTAATTTTTTTTTAATTAAAAATCAATATTTTTTCGACTTTATTGTCAGCAAAATAGATTCATCTAAATATGCAAAGAAGTTGGATGCAGTAAATAGAGAGAAATGTATTGCAAAATTCTATTTGTTTGTAAACCTTCAGGTGGTAGCGAAGAAGGAGCTGTTGCTTCGTGGGAGTTAAGACTTAAAGGCAGGCTTCTTGAAAGATAAAGGTAATGTAGTTACCAAAATAAAGAGAAAAACCTCGTAAATTTTTAAATCGCTGGTCATTGAACAAAGACCTAAATACTCGTATATGGACCCGATAATCATCTCGTGGACGGGCATATATATTACTTAAGAAACTGATGGCTTAAAAGTGAAACGACCCTGGTGATAGAAACGTTCATTGTACAATCCTCTTTCTGTTTGACTCTCTGCCATTGCATTTTAACTTGGACCCAAGATTGGTGCGTTTGCTGGAAGTGTATACTCATGCTGGTCCAGTAATTATATCAGGTCTTTGACAATATATTAAGACAGTACAAGATGCCCACGAGCGTGAAATTTGAAAATTACGCCTTTGTGATGGATTTACGAAAATACAATGAGCGCTTAGTTCTGCTTGAATTTGGCTGGCCCAGACTAAACCTTTTGAATTTGTTCTGCTACTAGCGCTTATTAACGATAACATTACTCGTATATAGATGAATTCAGGGCATTAAAAATTGTACATTTATTTTGTGTTAATAAATTACAAACTTTTTTTTTTTTAAATATGAGAAAATTTTGCCATCTCTTGTTGCATGGCCATAGCTGTTTATTTTTAAAGCAATACATTCCCAAGAATGTTTAAAATAGATCTTATTTAAGTGAAAGCTGAGTTCTTTCGCCAGATGTATTTACTTACATTCTTCTCCATTAATTCTGACTGTTTTTCATAAGTTATTTTTTTTTTTCGTTTGCATTTTTCTAACGTTGATCAACGGAATAAATATTGTAAAAAGTAAAAAATGTTCACTATCCAATGTCCGTTTGAAATTTTTCAATGCCCTTTTCTATCGCAAGCCGATTGAGTTGTAAAAAATGCTGACAATTGGAGTAAACAATTTTTCGCAATGATGGTTGCAAAACCTGAATATATCACATATTTTCAGAGGTTTCATTTCGGAATGTTCCGTGTGGTATAGTTTTCGATTCACTCAGTTACAGAACGCGGAATCTGCAAATATGACTTTTTTCAAGTTTTTCTGATAAATATATCGATGCGATAGATAAAGAACATGGGCACTGAACAAGATTACCATTTTGGTCCAAGTGGAAAAAAGGAAATTGTTCCCAGAGTAAAAAAAGGTGTTTTGTTGCTGTCAAAAATGACCCAATGGAAATCGAACGTTCTTGAAAAGCAAGGTAACATACCTAATCTATTACTTTCTGTTGATGCATCTGGCAGATCCCGCCGTTCTTTCAAACTTGTTGAAAAAAAAAAAATTTGCGGTATCTCGACTCCACTTTATAACAAAAATATATATTATAATAAAGAAACATTCGCCTAAACAGTATTATTAGAAAGCAGTTCGAATAAATTTGTAATCATGTCGAACACAGAAAATGAAAAACTTTTCATAAATGGCGAAAATTATGGGCAAATAAATTTACCAAATAAACAACAATTGCACTCGGAACGCAAGCATAATGTTCGGAAGCACGCATTGGGCGAAATCAAAAATGTATTTCACAATCAGGCCTCGATTACACCCTTCAAGGGACTGCAAGCTGGGTCTTCTAGGTCATTCTGCACCGATCTCCTCATAAAACAATCAGAAAGCCTAAAATCGCAGGTTGGTAATCGTCAAAAGGTTAATCAGTCGCAAAAGATCAAATCGTTTTCTGATACCAATGTAGAAGAGTTGGAGAAAATAAATTTGCCAGCACCAAGGACATGCAATGCGAAGTGCCACAAGAGTAAGTAAATAGCTCAGTGGTTGGTATTCTTAGTTTGTTTACACTATCTATCCCTTCCTGATCAAGGTTTAGACGAGATCTGGTCGGAAATGAATGTTCTTGAATCAGATATATTGGAACGTATGATCAATGGTGATGCTGACGCAGCATATGACGAAACTAACTTCGAACCTTATCAATTGCCCAACGATTTTGAAGATAAACTTGATCCCCCATTTAATCTGCAGCATCCATACGAGTTGGAGGAAAAGGAATTGTTGGAAAAAATACTGGCTGATGACTATGGTCATGTCGAGTTTCCACAGGCATTAAATTGGATTGATGATTTGTAAATTCAGTTTTATTGTTCTTGTTAAAACATTTGGTATTTTTTGTTTAAAATATTTCTTTTTATTTAACTTTTTGTAAATGTGAGTTAAAATAATTATTACTACCCGTTGAAATAGATTGTTTTATTTTTATATATAAGTTTTGATACTTTCTATTTTATTTGGGTCGGGGTCATCCGAAGACAACAAGCACTTAGACCAAATGATCATTTGTTCCTCACCACAGTTTCCCGTAATTAGCGATCGGCACATGAGTCAGCATCAGGGAACCAATAGCCTTAGCAAAGCAAAGAAGACCAGCGAGCAGGGACGTTGAAGAAAGGCTTCTGTAAAAAAATTACAGAAATGCAATAACAACCAGCATTTGATTAGCCTCACAAAAAAAGTAATCCGACAGAATGAGGCCTGCCGATATTGATTAAAAGTTAAAAAATGAATGTTGGACATTTTGCGGCCCATACAGGGCCTAAAACCTAGCTACTCCAACCATTTGCTTGTGCAAAGTGGAATGGACCTACAATTTTAAGCCGAATCCGAACGGAATATTTGAGAAGCTTCTCATGGCAATTGGTACTCTTGAATGTTCGTCAGACATTCGCAAGTGATGGGGCAGCCAAAAAACTTTAGATGTTACTTGGCCCCGTCGTGATTTGATCCTGAGACCCTTCGATTATTAATCGAACACACTAACCGCTGAGGCACTGCACCCTAAAAGTGGGAGGGTTATGGTCCCTTTAGTCCTGACCATAACTTCGCAGTGAGTTATAGTGACTTTGTTTTTTTTTGTAAAAGAAAAGGCACCCTGGCCACTTCCAGCCTTAAAGACATGTTAGCGTAGGCTACGACCGTCAAATAACTCGCATACTCCATACTTGATAAGAACAAACCCGTTGTCGATCAAATTACACTTAAAATGCAGAGGCCGATTCAGCGATCGTTTACTTGCTTAAATTTGAGGAAGGCACTGTGGACAATATAATCCAATTAGGCTATATTTCGGTTCCTCAAATGTGATCAGAAGCTTTCTTGGTTAATATATTGAACAGAAAGCAAACCCGATCAATCCTAAAGACATAGCAATTAAGTATGCAAACTGATGTCCGTAGTAATGGGACTAGATTGATAAATGTACAATAGAGCCTCAATTTTTTAAATTTTTTTGCCGAGATAATGCTAACCTATAACGCTCAGCTAGCGTGCAGAGATGCTTGTTTCTCCGAAGCGAATTTCAATGATTGCTTAATCTTCATACATACAACACGCAGGCCAGGTTAATTTCAATATTTGGTGAATAAAGTTGATCAGTGCCATATTTCTTGTATTTTAACTTTAAACCAGTTGTCGGTGTTAATTTTCGCTTCATCGTTTTGCAGGCTTTCTTGCTCTTGTTACCTATGCGCTGTCCTGTTTGTCCAACATTTAATTTCATATAGAATACTTAGTAACCTTACCAATGTCAATCAACATTTAAAGAAAAGATTTTTTTTATAAAAAGAACAAACAGATTAAGTAATATTTATTTAAATAGAAAAAAAAATAAATAAAAATACGTGTTCAATTCATCTATGATGACGTTTTTAACATCGCCAAAACATGTGTTACATTAAATTTCATACATTATTTAATCCTAAACCGTTACAAAACCTAAAAATTATGTATTTTCAGAGTGGACTGCAATTACATGATGCGTGTTTGATTAATTTATGAAAATTTGTTGAGAAGAATGCAAGCGAACGCGTGAGTTTAAAAATAATAATAAAAAAAGAAAGTTATCAAGCTCCATTAACATTATTTAAATGTTCTTGATACCGAGTCTCCTGTTGCTGTTGAAGTTTTTGCAGTTTTTTCATTTGACCTTTACTTAGCTCCTTTCCTTCCTTGTCATGTGTTGGAAGACCCTTTGATGAACAGAAAAATATTATTTAATACGTTGAACAATTGAAGGACTGTTTAATTTACATTAGCATTAAATGCTGAATACTTGTCGGTTTCAATTAAAAACATTTTTTTGGGATCGATCTTTTTTTGTGCTTCTTTAGCAGCAGAAGCAGCAGCCGCGACTTGCTTTTTCTTCTCCTTCTCTGCAACTTTTTCGGCTTCAAGGGACTTCTTAGCCTCGCGCTCTTTGAGGAGCAAATCCCGGTCCACTAGTTTCAAAGCAAATGCTCCGCATTCACGATCTTCCAGACGAACACCAAGGTTAGGGAGGATATCATCACGCAAGTCATCACACAACCTCAGAATATCAGTAGCCTTAAGTGTTTTAGCCTGTTCTCGAACTTGATTCCGAAAGTCGGCTAACTTTGTCAGATATGGCATTAAAGTTGTCTCCAAATCAACTGTGCCTTCGGCCGATGCTGTACAGCCTACTGGAAAACCTATACCACCTCGAGGACCAGATATGACACCAAAAATATGCAGCATGTCTGTAATGTAGGTTGCAATTTTGCGTAGAAGTAGGGAATTCATATTGGCGTATTTGTTATCGCGGATATATACATTTGATGCTGAAACTATGTCACGAAAGGCGTCAAGTGCAGTTCGTGTGTCGACGTTATCTAAAACAGCAAAAACATATCAGAAACTGACCTACACGAAATGTTTTTACCCGTAACTCACCACACAATGCTTCATGAACCTGCGTTTTGATGGTATTGAACTTTAATTGTAAGGTTGTCTCAATTGGACGCCATGTGTTGAAGTGTTTTCGTGGCTTCTCTGTGAGTAAGTGCCGTGTCAAATCTTTTACATTGAGAAAGAATTCCTGCGGAATAAAAAAGTGTTCATACAAAAAGCGCCAGCTTACCAACAACTCTTCCCACTTACACACAAGAACTTCTCATACTGCACTGCCATTTCCATTGTATTTTCCGAGTAGTCCAGCGTATCCTTCCACGAATGCATAAGGAAGGCCAAACGAAGCTGGCTGGCTGTGTGCTTTTTCAATGCTTGTTGAATGGTTATGAAATTTTTTAATGATTTCGACATTTTGCAACCGGCAATTGTTAGATGGCCAGTGTGTAGGAAATACTTTACCCACTCAGGATGATCGAATGCAGCCTCTGACTGGGCCAGCTCGTTGTCATGATGAGGAAATTTCAAGTCTACTCCACCTGTGTGAATGTCTAGAGTTCGCCCAAAGACATCCGAGGCCATTGCGGAGCATTCAATGTGCCAACCGGGACGTCCGCGACCCCATGGACTGTCCCAGAATGGTTCGCCTGCTTTGCTAGCTTTCCAAAGAGCAAAATCATTGGGAGAACGTTTTTCCGATAGTCGATCTTCAGCCAGCGACAGATCACCTTCGCCTTCGTGTAGGGTTTTCGTGTCACCGTAGGCTTCAGGAACCAATTTCGCATAATGGTGGTTTTCTCGTTTATCAAAACCATTTACATCAAAGTAAACGGAACCGTTGGCGGCGTAAGCTAATTCATTGGATATGATCTTTTGAATGAATTCGATTATTTGTGGAACGTATTCGCTGACCCTGGTAAGTACGTCTGGTGCAAGGATCTGCATAGAGATTGAAGTTTATTATAAGCCAGGAAAGCGTTGAATATAAATGAAAGATTCAATTAGTGGGTAGTGAAACGTGTCGAAATCGTAAAAAAGGAGGCCAGCCGAAAAATTCCTGCATCACACAAATGCAACAACAGCAGCATTAAAATCGACCGATTCCCACGGGCCAGTAGGGATGCAGTAAAATGGGAGGGAGAAAGAAGACAAATCCGGAAGATAAGTTGAAATGCAGGGCGGCGGAAGGGAAAGCAGCCCACATTGTAGAAGGTGGTTTTGCAATTTCGTTGGCACGAACTTTTTTACAGAGGGTGAACGTATTGTTAACTCAATTTTCTGTTCTATCGACTTCAAAGGGTTCGCCAACGGCACAATCCGAATAAACCCTAACGTCGGAGCTATAATGCTCAAGTATCTCAGCCTCTTCTAACTTTCGCAACATTAAGTTTGTTTACTTCTAAAAGTTTTTTAGCCGGACAAGGCTTTACCGAGTGGAGCGAGAACGTCAGATGTTTGCTAACATAGATCAACAGATTTTAATTTAATTTTGGTGTGGGCATAGCCACCATTTATTTGGCCTAATACTCGTACAAGCTTATAATAAGGCTTAAAGGCAATTAAAAACAACACCGAACACGCCCAGTCCGTTATGATAACAGACTTACTAACAACTGCACAAGATATCGCGAAAACTTAGCGGTCAAATCTGACATGTTGCCAGCAGTACCACAAGTGATGAGATGCTGCACAATGTCAGTTAAACGACACCTTTCTCTCCTTCAAAAGTAGTTGCAAGGTAAAACGGGCTCCCGATCCGTTAACTGTCTCTGCCTGAGACATTGTAGCCATTCGTCCCCTGCGATCTCGTGCACGCTGCTCCCAGCCACATCAATACATCTGTTATTAAAGGCGCCACCATCAATATATTCACGTATAGTCAAACAGCTATAAATGTCGCCCTTAGCTCGCATACCATTGAATCCAAATCTTCAAACACTTGGCTTAAGGAACATGACCACTCTGTGGGGGGTTCTGGGCCGTGATGGATTCGAATGTAAAAAAAAGGCCGACGAATTGGCAAGGTGTCAGAAATTCCTTTCAAATGTCCCGAAAACTACTGCTGAACTCCTTGATGAGCAGCTATCGCAGCTATAAAATACTAGGTTAGGTTAGGTTAGGTTTAGGTGGCTGTCGGTAGAAGCCGACACATTAGACCAATTTAGGTCCATTGTGATACCACGTATAATTATCTACCTCAACTCTGTAGATGGGACTGGCCAACGACACGCGGTTGTTCTCAAACGGTCCCCCATCTACGTACTAACCGCGCCCAACGTCGTTTAATTGCGGTGATCTGACGAGAACCGATTAACTCGACGTGGTATGGTCGTTGGTTTATAAAATACTAAGAACATATAAAATGTTCCACCTATTAGGTCTGCAGCGTCTCTGCGTTCCTCAAGGCTATTCATATAATGAGTTTGAGGCGGCCTAATAGGGAGGAAAGATTAAAGGATCGTTCTAGGGTTAACCAAGAAGAGCAAATCGGAGAAAGTGACGTGGGATGCTCTCGATTCTGAACACATGGACTTGATGAAATGGGGACCATGCTTGGCTAGCTTCCTCAAGAAGCGGGCGAAAAAATATACCGTCAATATGCGAACGGAATTCTAGCTCTATCTCACAGTATGCCAAGGTCGCGAAAAGATTGAACGAGGGATATACTCGTAGGTTGAACGAGGGATAAAGGTTGACCGTAGAGAAGGTAAAGACGGGGAGGGGACTTGTTTAAGTTGATTGAGAAGGTAATACACTGGCATTTGGCGATATTGAGCTCTAAGCCGTTTTTAAAGCACCAAGTAACAAAGTACAATGTTACCGTACTACACGCGATTTTAATCGTGCGTTCATTGCCTTTATAAATTGAATTGAATTGAAAAGCAATGCTACTAACTTAACAACACTTACAAACACTAACAAGCGTATGTGGTATCTACCGACCTTTTCAGTTATTGACGCAAACAAACCCAATAGGCCCCTATATAAGGCGTAAGCAGAGCACTGATCAGATCCTTAGCATGTCGAGTGCGCTCTGAGCAGCATGAGAGGGTGGCAACGGTGCAGTAGTAGTGTATTCGCGTAGTGTATTCGCTTACTGAGTGGAAGGTCGTGCGTTCGAATCCCGGCCAAGTCCATCGAATTGCAATCTCCCTTAGCAACTTAGACACCACCCGTGGAGAAAAACCCTACAACCCTTTAGCGGAAGCAAATAATATAAAAAAGAAAAATTTAACGCTTATTAAATTTAATCATTCTGTCACTGTCCGCGCTCAGCTTTTTACTCCAACGAACATCTCATTTTATTCAGAGCTCACAGAGCTCAGAGCGCGCCAAAAAGAAACACAAGTTGAACACTCAGAGCGCTCCGAACTAAAAAAAAAACGCCTCTAGTGTGGGATGCAGCAGCAAAAGTACAGGGTGAATTAGTCAATTCACTCAAAAGGGGGCCCGGTAAAATTCCTCCTTTCTTAGCCATCTTTTTTTGCATTAGGGAGAGAGAGAGAGAGAGACGCTTGGTGGGCTTCTTCCTTCAAAGTGAAGGAGAATTTCGTGATCGGAATACGATACCGACGAAAGGAGAAATCTTGAAAGTATTGACGCCCATTTTTAATCCAATGGGTTTGATATAACCAAACTTGCAGCATTAATGCCAATGGGCAGTGCGGCGTAATGGCATTATCGTCGTTTTTTTGGGTTTCGGCTTCCTGCCTTTTTAATACCCGATTCCAAGGGTGTTATAATTTTGACTCATAGTTTGTATATCTTAATGTAGCTCGTATACACTCAAAAAGTTTCTATTTTGTAAAGTTTTGTCAATTTAGCCATGTCCGTCCGTCATTCCGTTGCTAATTTGTAGGCCCTAAAATTTAAGCTAGAAAGCTAAAGCTCTCTGTGGGCCCCAACTGATTAAATGTAAATATTTTTTTTAAATCCGCACAGTGACACGCCCACTATTAAAAAAACCTTTTGTTCAAGAAGTCAATGGAAATAAAGTAGATAAAGTCATTCTTGACAATTCCTTTATACAAAGTGTTTGCTACGCCCACTTCACTTTTTTAGTTTTTTTTTCTAACAAAAAACAATGTTTTTCGGATCAAATTCTTTAAAAAAAACTCAAAAACAGTTATGTGTAAAAAAAACATGTAAACAATATCCTTCTTAACTATTCACCCATACTTAGCTTTTTGCCCAGCACACTTTTTCGGAACAGAAATAGAATACCCTGATCCAACAGTTTCCCCAAGCGGGCTGTAGCGTTTTCGTATGTTTATACTTGTTTTTCTTGACGCTGGATGCCAACGAAGACACGTGGATTACTTTTCATTAAGCAGCTTGGATTAAAATTAGTACACTCTTATAGAGTGACTGTATTTTATAAGAACGAATAAATAAAAGCAGGGAAATTGAGAACTGTCTATAAAGCGTTCTAGATGGCCAGATCTTTGTGGTAAATTTTCACACATCAACCCTACATTTATCAAAGGTATAAGCTTAACATTTTCCAGCGAAACCAATTATTTGGGTCTTGTTTTAGAAAAGAAGTTAAGTTGGAAACTTAACATAAATAAGAGACAACAAACCTACGGTAGCACTTTTCTCTATGAAAAAAGCCATGGGGACAATTGGGTCTTACCCCGCATTACTTCCTGGCTATATGTCTCGGTTGTAAGACTAATAAAAAAACGGCGTGGTTGTCTGGTGTTTTTGATAGTGACAGGCTGTGATAAACTCAGCAGAGTCCGAGGATAACCTTATCTATGTATTAGCGGAGCACTTCGAACTACTCTCTCCGTAGTCTTAAATATTCTGTTTCATCCGACACCCTTCGACAATTTCAGCAGTCAAGCAGCTGTCAGTGTGGCTGTACCCCTTAAAGCTTCCTCAAAGCGGATCAATAGGAAAATTGGCCACGCCATAATCCTAAATACATTCAGGATGACACTTTCAAGAAATATAGGCCCCTATTGCGGTTGTCGATTACCAGTCGAAGCGACATTTGTCAAATGTATTGATTAGTTCAAAGTGTTGGGTACTTTTGAATGTAAATCATGTTAAATCGCCAGAAAATTGTGAATATTTATAAACATATAGTCAACACATAACCGACAATTACAATACGAAATAGAGAAATCGACGATCGTTGATCGAAAAAAATCGTTCCGCAATAGGGGCCATAGAATGCACCATACCCTAGTTACAATTTGGAAAGAGTTTCCAGGTCATCATAACTTCAGGTCATTCTAGGAGGATGATGCATTTTTGAATTCAATTTTATGCCGACGGATCCAATGACGGGGAAGGTGCTGTGGTTTTCTCTCCTTCCGTCTTCCTAATCATTGCAGCGTGTTCCAGACGGAAATCATGGCGATAAAAAAAGTCTCAAAGGCAGTGGAACTGCAAGGCTAATGAACTAGCCAAATACGGATTAACATTACCTATGTTCCTTAAAAAAAGCTCCCAAGTATACCAATCTTTAATCGTGGGAAGCGGGGACTCTGAGCGGAGCGGAGACTTTCTGCACTGGAGCACTCAGACTCAATGCTGGTCCATTGTACTACCAGGCAGACACACCACATTTTACTGTGAGAATTTACTCGTTTTCCTAAGAAAAATGAGAAGGCGCTTCAATGGTAAGGAGCTCACACAAATCAGCTAGTAATCGCATAAAGAGCGCGTAAGATTACCAAGAAGGAAGAGGCCGGCACGGCTACTCCGCAGGACCTAGCTGATAAACCCAAGCACCAGCAGATTATTGATGAGTTCATCAAGAATCGCAGGGAGCCACCACCACGCAAGACGGAAGCAACTAAACGCAACCGCTCACAAGAGGAGGTCAAGTCTGACCCTCAAAGAAGCAAAGTTGCTAAGTTGGCTACCGCCAAGCACCACAACCCAATCTCAGCACCCCAGATGACACGAACAGTCAGTGAGGTTGTCAGAGACGACCTACAAGTCGCTTTGGTGGATGAACTCTCTACTAGCGGCAAGACAGTGGCTGACGTTTGGGGTGCCATTGAAAATAAGCTTTCCGAGATGTTGATGGACCATCTCTTAAACAACCAAGGCGGACCCCTCCCCTGCTTTGACTCAGCTGAAGTCATAAGAGGTTACAGGGTAATCGAGTGTGAAGACGCTTTCTCCATGGAATTTCTAAGCGACTGCGTTCACAAGATCCGTGACGACTGGACCGGCTTAAAGCTTAAGCTAATCCTGGCCAGTGAGATTCCGAGGAGACCGAGAATTCGCATTTGGCTGCCAAATATGACCATCGACACTGATAAGTTGATCAACTGTATCAAGCTCCACAACCCTGCGGTTCCCATGGATGACTGGAAAGTCATCAAGGCTGAGGAACCTCACAACAACACCCTATCCTTCCTAATAATGGTGACGGAAGAGAGCGCAGATCACATTGAAAAGATTGGCTGCAAGCTCCGCTTTGGCATAAGGCATGCCAAAGTTAAAATATTCAGGTCCCCGTGTCAGGTCGACGACTTAGATGAAGTCGACGATGCCAACAAGCTGTTGGAGGACATGAGGATCGAGGCGAACCGTACTACCACCCTAAACGAACAAACACCCGAAACCAATCAATGCTGAAAGTCGAACAGATTAATCTGAAGCACTCAGTCTGTGCGTCAGATAACCTGATGGGTTTGATGGGTGGAGGAAAACATCGACATCGGCATTGTCCAAGAACCTTGGGTGAACGGGCCCAATATAAGAGGCCTAAACAACACCGGATATATCCTTTACTACAACCGCAACAATAATAACCATGATAAGCCAAGAACCTGCATTCTAGCTAAAAAGCATATTAAAGTTTTTCTATGGCCAAATTTTAGCTCAGCCGATCTAACAGTTGTTAAGATGGAGAACGCAGGAGGCGACCTAATTATCGCATCCGCCTACATGGCACACGACCGGCAAATACAGCCGGAAGAAGTCCAGGCAATGATAACCGCCATAGCAACAACAAGGACCAACCTGCTGCTGGGCTGCGATGCAAACTCCAGGCATGTGCTATGGGGCAGCTCGGAGTCAAACGAACGCGGTGAGTCTCTTTTTGATTATATTATTGAAAATAACCTACTAATATGTAACAAAGGTAACACCCCGACCTTCATCTTTCCGAGTACGGACAGTTTTAACGGCTGGGAAGACGTTATAGATGTTACTCTCTGTAACAATAACAATATTATGAAGGTTGAAAATTTGAAGGACGGAGAGAGGGCTGAGTCAATTGCAGAATCCCTAGAACTATTAATAAACACCCATTTTCCCGGATGCAACGATTACGGTGCAGAGCCATCCAGCTCACAACGCACACTATCCGACGCCTGGGAAAATATAACATCCATTATTACCGAGGAAAAAATGTCCTGGGCAATAAACAGCTTTGCTCCCTTTAAATCGCCTGGCCTGGACGGCATTCTGCCCATCATGCTCCAAAAATGTCTGGATCTGGCAATTCCATGGCTCACATCGATTTACAGGAACTGTACACTCTAAAAATCATGTACCCTATTCATGGAGACGAGTGCGAGTGGTTTTCATTCCAAAAGCGGGTAGACGCGGTCATGAAACTGCGAAAGATTTCAGACCAATTAGTTTGACCTCCTTCGTACTGAAGACGCTCGAACGTCTCCAACCACGTGAGAGGGGCAAAAGAAGCTTCACGCCTCTCCAAATCTCAACACGCCAGTGGCATGGCGTGGAAAATGTTAAATGGTAAGTCGGAAAAAAATATGCACCCGCAAACGCTTTCTGAAATTATATTGTGTACTACAAATCGCATAGAAGTAAAGCAATTCAAGCCAATTTTTTATACTTCAAGTCATTTAAGCTTAAATTTACAATGAACCTAAAGTATAATAAAAGTGGCTTCGAAAGAAACCTTTTTGGCATATGCAAATGCTGTACCTTAAAGAAAATTGATAGTAAGTAATAAAAAAAAGGAACTTCATAAATCACGGTTTGTTAAATAAATAAATACATAAATAAAAATTTAAATTAAAAAGCTTCACGCATATTATTTACAAAAATGTATAGATTTTATATCTATAATATATAAAAATATTTTAATATATAAAAATATTTTAAAAATAGTTTTTGTACAAAGTTAAAAAGAGAAAATATTAATGATTAATATTTTTTAAAATCAAAAACAGTAGAATTTGGAAAAAAATGTGAAAAGTTGTTAAATATTTTTTTTTTATTTGTACTCTAAGTCTATTCTTCTACCTTTTTTCACGTATTCTGCAAGAACTCTTTCATAAAAGTTAGGCCTACCTTTTATTTTTAAAAGGAGTCGCTTTTCTATGGATAAAAGTGCTAAATCAGAAAGCCTGTCTTCTCCTTGAGAATTTCTCAAATATGTATGAACTCTTTTCAGAGTGGAAAAAGATCTCTCCACGGAAGCAACAGTCATTGGTAGTGTTAAAAATAGTCCACTTAATTTTAAGATTTGGGGAAATGTTTCACACAATATTTCACTTCTTAAATGTTTATAGAGGGATAAAACGTCAAGTGGTTGAAGTGAAGACGTAGTATTGAGAACTTTCAGCTCATTTTTTAAACCTGCAAAATCGAAAATTCCAGGGAAAAAGTTAATCACTGAAGATATTTTATCATCTGGGCTTGACTGAGCAAAACGACTGTATTTTGATTTATTGAGTAAATCCAAAAAAATTAAATCCGTGAAAGATTTATATCGTGTCTTAATTTGAGATATAATATTGTCCTTTATTTCTACAAAAAGGCGCTTATAGTGAGTCTTTAAATCAAAATCAAGTAATCGGCGTTTCCGTGGAGGTTCATCACAATCATTTATACTTTCAAAAATTAAATCAAATTTGTTTAGAAACTCAGTAGAAAGCCAAGACTCAAAACACTCGATTTCTCGCTTAGCAACTTCAACATCTGTTTGTTTATTTTGTATTAAATTAAACAATACATCCGTTTTAGCAAATATTTCGGAAACCGCGTGCAGTAAAAAGCAAAAATCTTTCCCTTCTAACTTAAGCAATAAACTTTCGGCCATTGAAAGTGCCTCAGTGTCCCATTCTTTTGGATGGTCTAATATTTGCTTAAAAGGTTCAATAATATCTAATCTACAGTTAAAAATAACGTTAACTATTCGGGAATGGTAATGCCAGCGAGTTTCTGATACTCCCGGCATGCGTCTGTTTGCTATTTGTTTTAAAATATTTGAACGTTAGTTGATTTATTAAAGAAGCGTACTATTGTGTTTATATTGCCAAAAAAAACTTTCAATTCAGGTATATTTTCCAATGATTGAGATAACACCAAATTTAAAACATGTGCGTAGCAAGGAATAAAATAAGCCATTGGACAAGCATCCAGGACTTTTTTTTAAACACCACCTACTTCCCCTGACATAACAGCGGCCCCATCGTAAGATTGCCCAACTAATTTCTCCTTGCAACCGTATACATCAAGTATATTGAAAATGTGTTTTGAGAGCTCATCGGCATTTCGACTCACACTCACGTCAAAAAACCCAAGAAACCTTTCCTCTACTCCTTCCTCCGATAAGTAACGCAAAACGGCACTAAGTTGCTCCCTATGGCTCATGTCTGGTGTTTCATCAATCATGATGGACACAAATCGCGTTTTACTTATTTCTACTTTAATTTCGCATTTGATCACTGCGGCTATACTTTGTATTAAATCGTTTTGGATGTCATTTGATAGACCCGAAAAACCGGATTACGTGCACTTCAACACTGTTACAAATGAGTCCATTAACTGGTCATACTTAGATAAGTATAAAAGTGTTTCGACATAATTGCCACGATTATTAGAATCTGGCTATTCATTATGACCCCGAAATGCTTGTTCCTGTTTGCCTAAAAGAACTACCGTATCTATAAAACGTTCCATTAGTTTACGGTTTCTATCAACTTTTTTGTTGTGAGCTACAAAGGAATTACCTAACGAGTTTTCAATACGATCAGTACCGAATTCGTGCAAAGATAAACAGCTACGAATGTGTTTTTCCGTCTTGACATGTTTATTTGCCGAATTAATTAAATTGTTTATGTCAGCGTAGCCCGTGCGACTCCAAACACTAGGAGAATTAGAAAAAAGGAGGCAAGGAAAACAAAACATTTTATTGAGCTTACAACTACCAGTCAACCAAGTATATTTTTGATATATGGATGCGTTGAAATGCGAAACAAAACCATCCTTGCGCTTATAATCTATTTTCATAGAATGAGTAGAGCGTCCTATCTCTATAACTTTTTTTTTTAAGAAAACTGAACTTAACAAAAATAATTTTCTTCTTCCAAAAGCAAATCTACTAAACAACAATTTACTGTTAATAATGCCATTTTCTCCTTTGCTGAATCTAACTGAAAACAAAACAATTTAAACTTTTCACACTTCTCACACTTTTCACTGTTTTCGATCACTTTAAATAATTATATATTGCACAACAATAATTCCACTCAATATTACTTTAAGTTACACATCGCAGTCTGCTTCACAACTGAATTTTTCAAACAGAACTCACCTCAGCTACATACAAAACTCGCCAAATAAGTCGCTGAAAAGCGGGTTATATTTTTGCATAAGGAAGCGTGTATCAAACAGAGAGGAGTCAAACGCGGTGAACGATAAGGGGAAAACAAGGAAAGAAAGCCAATTTGTTCTAACCAGCCACATATTTCATAACGCGAAAATTTGTGTTTCTTATGGGGTATGGAGAGGAGTATGTGATGTTGGAGAATAGGCATGCAATGGTGTGAGTATTTGTGTGCGTAGAGCAGTAGAACGATATGAGAGCAGGTGAATAGCAGGTGGTGGGTTGGTAGAATTTGTTGCTTGCAAGTGCAGGTGTAGGAAACATACAAATCTTATGTTTATATACACACATTAAGATGCATGTTGCTTGTTGGATTGAAACATTGTTGAAAGGTAGAATTTTAAAAGGTAACTCGGCGTGAATCGAGTTATATGGGCGCCTCGACACTGCAACACGCATACCTCAAGGGAAGATCTACAGAAACAGCTCTTCACGAGGTAGTGCGTACGATAGAAAAATCCTTACATTACAAAGAATACACCTTGGCTACCTTCCTAGACATAGAAAGAGCCTGAAGCAATTCTAGAGTCCCTTAGGGAGCTGGGAATAGAAAACCATCTAAGTCAATGGATTGTTTCCATGCTCAGCACTAGAATCATTCAAGCAGCTTTAGGAAACAGCAATACAGTGAACTCTCTCATAAGCAGACACTGACGGTACCAAGAAATTTGTCCGCTTATTAGAGGTGTCCGGTTATGAGAAAAAATATTTCATTGGCAACCTTGAAAAAAGAAACAAGTCATATGCATTTATGGTACCTATAACATTTTATTTTAAAATGGAATGCATTTTGTGTGATAAACATTAATTTTAGGTAATACAAAGGATAATAACAAAACATAAACAAGAACAAAGCCTTTAAAAATTCATTTTTGCATTACTTGAAACTATGTATTTATGCTTCAAATTATGCATACACTTACACACAAACCTACGATTGCGCCACGAGAATTTTAGTCGGATAGTCGCCAGACGGCTGCCGATGCCGACGCCGCAGCCGCTACTATATTTACATTCTTCACCGTTTTTTTTTTTTAATTTTTTGCTGGGTATCAAGTATCAAGGGCAAAGCGCAAAGAAAAGGAAAAAAAGCAAACAAAATAAAAGACAACGAAGTGTGCCAAATGCGTTTTGTCCGTTTAAGAGAGAGTGAAATTCTATTGCGGCTATGAAAACTGGTGTCCGCGTCCGGTTATAAAAGAGTCCGTTTATGAGAGAATTATTTACATTAAAAATTGTGTAGATTATTTTGTTCTTTGAAATTTGACCGGTTATGAGAGGTGTCCGCTTATGAGGGGTGTCCGTTAGGAGAGAGTACACTGTATAACCAAATATGCCAGGAGGGGAACACCTCAAGGAGGAGTCATCTCACCCCTACTCTGGCTTCTAGTAATGAACAAAATCCTCATAAGTTTAGACAGAGAAGGAATCAAGGTAGTCGGGTATGCGGACGATATGGTGATATTGGTGTCAGGAATGTTTCCCTCCATGATTAGCGAAATCATGGAGAGTGCTCTAAGCAAAGTTAGCACTTGGGCAAAAAAGTGCGGTCTGGGAGTCAACCCGGAGAAAACTGTGCTGATGCTCTTCACCACCAAAACCAAATTACCTGACTTTACGCTTCCTCGTCTAAACGGCACACCCCTACCCCTTTCAACCAGTGCCAGGTATTTAGGAGTTATCCTAGATCCTAAACTCAACTCGAAAATAAACATAGAACAGCGGGTAAAGAAGGCATGTATAGCCTTCTATGCGTGCAGCATAACCTTCGGCAAAAAGTGGGGCCTGCAACCAAAATTGACCCTGTGGATGTACACAGCCGTGGTACGACCAATCCTCACGTATGGGTCAATAGTGGGTGGCGACGGTGTAGAGGTTAGTGTGTTGGCTTGTGACCCGTGCGGTGCAGGTTCAATCCCCATGGGGAACAACAACATACGCCACCCAATCACATGCCTCTGCACCAAAAAGGAGGATTTCTGCCTGGTAGTACAATGGAACGTTACCGAGTCTGAGTGCTCTGGGATTTGGATTTCCTTTTTGTTAAAAAAAAAAAAAAAAATGGGTATGGTGGCCGGCTCTAAAGAAAAAATACAATATAACCAAACTTAATAAGGTACAAAGAACGGCATGTATAGGAACAACGGGAGCTCTACGGTCAACACCGTCAGCCGGACTCACAGTCTTATTGCATCTTTTACCTCTTGATCTACATATAATCATCACAGCACACAGCGCGATCAGACTCAGAGAGTCTGGATGCTGGACTGCGAAACCCTACGGCCACAGTAGTATTCTAGATTCTCTACCTAGAAAACTAGTTCCGCCTTCAACAGACTACATCATTCCCAGAATGTCTTTCACAAAACATTTCGTCGTTCAAATCCCTACTAGAACAGAATGGCAAAATGGACAAGTGACAAGGGATTTCGATCAAACAATCTACACCGACGGTTCAAAAATGGACTGCGGCGTGGGTGCGGGAGTTTTTTCGGAATCCTTAAATATCGCAAAATCGTACAGACTTCCGGATACTGCAAGCGTTTTCCAGGCGGAGCTACTGACTATCCGTGAAGCCTGTCGCCAGATCAAACTTCACTCAAACATAACACCGAGGCAAAGGATCGCCATACTTATTGACAGCCAGGCTGCCATTAAAGCGATCGCTTCGGTCACTATATCCTCTAAGTTAGTACTAGAATGCCGTAATGAATTGGCCCTGCTTGATAAGTTCAAGGTTACCCTGATCTGGGTTCCAGGGTTCCAGCCAACCTCAGATGGAGCAGGCTGACTGCATGCGTCATATCCAGAAAAACGTGGCCAAACTACAACAAGGCAAAAACAACCGACCTTCTAGGTAGAACACGAAAAGACATCGCAAGAATAACAGCGATCATCATGGGACACTGGCCTATAGCTGACCATGCGGCCAAGCTGGGCATCCCATACAATACACACTGCCGCAGTTGCAAAGTGACAACTGAAAAAGAAACCCTAATTCACTTTTTATGTACCTGTCCGGCTTTAGCTAGGACCAGACTACGAACATTGTGAAGCCCTTTCTTCAATACACTTGAGGAAGTCTCCGAGAAAAGTATCAAGGAACTGATAACTTTCCTGAACTCCGCAGGTTGGATTTAGCCTCCCGCACCAATCGATAATACCCAGGTTTACGTGAGTTTGTGGTAACAAAACGGCACTCAGTGCTAATTGGGTTTGTCTTATCAAACCGCCACACCTACCTACCTACCTACCTACCATACCAATCTTTAGATATAATTGAAATAAAAATAACCTTGGGTCAACAGATGGTAACACAGGTCTAGCAAAAAAGTAACAACATTATTATAACTGAACACTGTCACATAGGCAAGCATGCAACAGGGCTTGGAGTATATTCAAACGTTTTTTGTAGAAGTTGCATGGACGAGAAGTAGAAGGAGACTATAATCCACCTACTCTTTACATGCCTAAAAGATTTTACTAACACTCACATCAGAAGTCTCACGTTTCATTAGAATCCCTAACAGTTTTAACGAGTGGGAAGGAAATCACAACGGGCCTCGTATTGATCCAGGTGTGCTAGTTTCTGTTGGCAGCCACATCAGTTAAGCCCAACCGCCCAAAAACCAGCACCATACCTTCTGTCTGTCAACGACACGCTGCATGGTGATACGATTTAAAAATAAAAAAAAATGCAATCAACCCCCAACCCTGTTCGCTGTATAAACGACTTCCAGCTGTACAATCATAACCTCGAGCCAATGAAATCATTGATCTATATTCAAATGAACCGGTCATTCAACCTGCATACTCACATTCAACGAACGCATATCATTGTGAAATTCATCTTCCCAGTAACTTGGCAACGCTTCGAATATACGATTCTCAGTTACTTGATCGCCTTCCAGTTTGTCGAGCCAATCGGCTATGGGGTCTTTTGCCTCGTTCAGATAATTCAGTTTTGCCTCCTCTATACTTTTCTTGTCCCCGGACGCAACAGCTCGCTTCAGCAGGTCAACAGCAGCATTCATTTTATCAAGAGTCTTTCCCAACATCACGCCCTTATCAGGATCGGTGTTCTTTCCACATGTCTGCTTGAAATCTGCCAAAACCTCTCGCAGATCGTCCAACAACGATGGCAATGCAGCTGCACTCTTTCTGTACTTTTCGTATAGATGATTCTGTCTTGCCCGCTTGATGATTTTATCATCAATATCAGTTATATTCATGACATATTGAACGTTATATCCAAAGTATTCAGAGAGTACACGTCGCAGAATATCGAAAGATATATAAGACCTATTAGGTACGTGGATAAGGTGATGATGTAAACTTTAGAAATTAGTCAGCCGAAAAATGTGCTTACCTCGCATGGCCCATGTGTGATGCATCGTAAACGGTCGGTCCGCAACTGTACCATCGCACATTATTTCCATCCAGTGGGATGAATTCCTCTTTTTGCCGTGTTAAACTATTGAAAAGCTTGAGTTTTGGCCGTCCTTCATTGGTTGGCTTCTGCCATAATGGTTGCAAACGCTTCGACATTGTAACTTTCACGATTTTATCACTTTCTTGCGTATTTTTTTACTTTCAACTAATTTCACTATGTCGGTATGTTCAAAATACCCTTTTTAAGTACCTAGTCAAACTTATTTGGTTCAAAGATCACAGGTAAATCCACGTTTATAAAACATTTGCATGCAGAGGAAGAAATGTCAAAACAAAAAATTATGCGATGGCGAGTCTCGAATTGAGTTCACTGTGAACTGGTAGTCCTGGTTCCAGAGCCTGTGCAACTTTCATTGACAGAAATAAGTGTCAGAATTGTATGCGCCCGAATCAATGGATATCTTTTATTTAGAATTTGTTTGTTTTTTTCTGTGGATTTTTTCAAGCGACGGACAAGTTTAATAATTCAAGCGACTTTCGGGTGTATAACCGTCGATTATGGCAAGCAGCTATGAAGTTCCCAGTTGGTTAGTTCTGGATGCTTATGCTGGAAGGGCAATTTATAGTGCGCTCCTCTTCCTATTTTCAGGGCAGGAAAGCCACCAACTGGTTTGCATTTGGACGTGCTTAAGGACGACAAGTTAGTGCAGAAGTTAATGGTAGACGAAAAAAAATGTTATTTGTTTGGCCGGAATGCTCAGATGAATGATTTTTGTATTGATCATGCCTCCTGCTCGAGGGTGCACTCGGCATTTGTGTATCACAAGCACTTGAATATTGCCTATCTGGTGGATTTGGGATCAAGTAAGTTGTTTTTGCTGTGAATTTGGGAGATGTGGGTGGGCATTGTGGGTTGTGTTGTAGATGGGTTGACGAACCGTGCCACTCATGGTTAATTTCCCCAGTCGCAGACAGAACCACATATCCTAACTGTCCTTTGAAATAAAAAAAACGTCACAATTACTCTGAACAGACATTTCTAGTACCGAAACAAACATTTTACTCCGGCAATTGCATTTCCTCTGATTCCTTAGAGCCCTTGTTGTCTTCATTTATTTCGAGCTCAACTTCATGTTCACTTTATATACTGGCGTACCTATGTTCTTCGGTTTCCGTGCCCCACAGCATTCCCTTCAGATTTCAATCAATCCAATGGTACGTTTTTGACTGACAAAAACTCCCTTGCACTTATCATTCTAACCACTGAAATCCGATCACCAAACTAAAATCTTTCCTATTCTCTTTCACAGCCCACGGCACCTACATTGGCAACCTTCGGCTGGAGCCAAACAAACCAACGCAGCTACAAATAAACATGACCTTTCATTTTGGTGCGTCAACCCGTCAGTACATCTTAAGGGAAAGACCGTCAACTAGTCATCGATCGAGCATTATTGAGGATCTCCCAATGAGTGAATCGAGCGATGGAGCTTTGCTTGGATTACCCGAGAGCCAAACGGAGTTGGACGTTAGTTTTAAGCTCCTCTTAGTAAGCATTAACTGTTTTATTTTTATTTTTTTATTTTTTAGAACCTCACCGAGTATAATACAGCGCATAATCGTCGAATTTCAATGCTCGGCATTACCGATGACAGCCTTAGGAAGGTAAAATTTAGTCATTCCTATCTCAATATCGTTTCATACATTCTTCCTTAGAGCACAAGTAAAACCCAAAGGAAGCGTCGCAGCGTAACTTTTAATGAAGAAGAAATCGTCATCAATCCGGAAGATGTCGATCCGAATGTTGGACGCTTCCGTAATCTGATTCAGACCACTGTTGTGCCAAGTAAACGGATGCGATTCGAGCCAAATCAAATTGGAATACCAGCAAGTCCGGTAAACCACACCAGCAGCAACGATATGAAGCACTTGCTTCCGAGCTCAGTCACACCGCAACTGTATCAAGATCTTCCCGAAGCGCACGATCAAAGCTCTGCTCGACTGAGTATTAGTAATGACTTTGACATCACGCCTATTGCTATGGGAACAAAACTAGGGTTGCTCCTACCGAATCCAGCTCCGGATGTGACACCAGCTGTTGTTGAGAGTGGGAAAGCAAAAATACCATTCCCCAGAGGCAATACAGTACAACGCTTTGATGATACTTCAGTTCATGAGAACAGCAATGGACCACAGAAAAAGAAATACGCCAAGGAAGCATGGCCGGGACGAAAACCAATGCTTGGACCACTTTAATATCTTGTGTACGTTTTTATTTGTTCATTTTAATTTCATATCATTTTAACCACTGTTCCCAGTTGACTATGAAGTCATCCACGTTGATATCCAGTGTCTTTTACCTAGAACAAAAATTAACACATACCCGAAGAAAATCAAAAATGTGGTAATAGGGGGTTATAGTTGCTTAAATGAAAATGATGGAGTCTTGTTTGCGTTTAGTGAATCGATATTAAAACTGAAATTAACTGATATGCCGGCTTTTAACACTGTTCGCTGTCTGATAAACCTGTCGTAGTAAACGTAATTTTTGATTTTTTTTTAGGAAAAAAAGAGTGCAAAATCTTTTGTACTTATTAGATAATTGGTATTCTTACTTACTGATCTACTGTGCTTTAAATCGTATTTAAGAACTATTTTTAGTGTCATCTCCTATGCGATTTTTAGAGAACTGAAGTCGAATTACGAGTATGTCAGATAGACGAAAGTCTGACCTCACAAGAGCTTCGTCAGCTGAATAATCAAAAAATGAACGTCAATTTGAGAGGTACTGAAGAGAACTGAGATGTCTTCTTCCTTCTTGACGGCAAAAACATGATCCAGCGATCATGGATCATAGCCCTCCCATTTTCCTGCATCCCTACTGTTCCGCCTGTGGGGTGTGACCTCAATGAAAATTGGCGGTCCTCGGATCACTTCTTGGCTGAGGCCAATCAAATCCTGCGGGAGTTGCATTTGTGTGATTCAGCACCTTTTAAGCCTGTCTATTTTTGATAACGATTTCGACACAAATAACTGAGATGTATTGCAAGAAACTCTACATGACGGTGCGTAGATATAAGTGAGTATATCAGGCGATTCTACTTTCGATTCTGTTCGAAAGCCATTTCCAACTCTACTTTTACTTGTTCTATGTACTGAATTAGAATCGAATGTAAGTCGTTAATATTTCTTAAAATATACAGTTTTCAAACGAAATTGGCATTTTCGTTGACAAATGAATTGAAAAGAATAATCAAAGTCGACCGTTTTTATTATAGAATCAAGTTACACAGTTGATCGCCCTTTATGATTACTGTTGCCACAAGTCACAATACAACATCCGAGCTAAAAATTAATGTAGTAAATAAATATGGCAACGGAAAAATTGAAATATATATTCTAAGATGCTGTGCAAAGTATACCAACGACCATTGTTACTGGGTTACTCAACCTGCTACCGTCATCTAGACAAAGCTTTTCACGGAAACATGACAAAATATTTGTTGTTCAAATTATTACAATTAATCCTCTAATTACCGCAAAGCTCATGGCAGACGAATTTCTCTCAAACTTGATGACACAACATTATAAAGTCAACCCCAATATTATAATTTATACAAAAACACTTTATTCAAAACTAAAACATATAAAGCAATTTTATTGTACTTTACTTAATCTGAACCTTCCAGAAGCATAGCTTCCGATCGTATGCAGCTGCGACATAAGGTAAACGGTGGTGCCAAGACATCCCACCAAACAACTTTAGCGAAGCCTCAATCAGGGGAACTATCGACTTGGCAGTATAAACTTTCAGCGTTATATCTGGGCGTCCAATACTCGCATATACAACCTCACTGTTTGGCGAAAATCGGACAACACGGCCGCCATCCTCATGAATTTGTTTCACATCAGTCGGTCCACTGGAAGGTGCTCAAAAGATATAACAAATACACCCTATAATTGCAGCAAAGCTTACCAAGTCCTTCGCAGATCCCATGTAATAACATCCCCACCAGCTAAGGCTGTTACAAACAGCCTATTGTGCAAAGACCAATCCGCACTCATTAGCGGACATTTGGGTGACTCCACAGACATTATAGCTTGTTGGGATCGCACATTGTATAAATGAATTATTCCTTTTTTCTCTGCCACCAAAATTTTCCCAGGTTCATCAGGATGCCACCGGACAGACATGCCAGCCGATGATAGACAGAATGTTGTAACTGTTTCAAAATTATGAAGAGAACTCCAAATTTTACACGAATGATCATCACTAACCGAAGCTAGATACTCTTCTTCATATTCCCACGAAACGTCGTTCACATAATTTGTGTGACCTGATAAAAGTAGATATTCAAGGCGGATGAATTTGCAGAGGTGTTTAACACTCACCCTTTAGAAGTTGCACGGTATCATTGTGTTCTAGATCAGTTCGGAATATTCGAAGATTAAAATCAGCTCCAGCAGCGCAGAAAGTAATCACCTTGGGCATCACGGCCAATGAAGTATTTGGCGAAAAAGCAAGGGCATGGCATCTAGTTTCGTGGTAAAGGTCTTTCAGAAGCTCCCAGCCAAATGTCTCAGTTTCAGATTCTTCCTATGGTAAGGGGAATTGATAAATTTAATAAGACTGTATATTTTAAGAGACTTACTGGGAACCGAACTAAACCGATAGCAATTTTTTTGGAGCCGGCAACGCAGACCAAATTACAAGCAAAGTCATTGCCACAAATCTCAAAGCCGTAGATTTGATCATTGAAATTAATAATATGGGATGGATCAGTTTTGATACGCATTTCTTGTTTGAACGTAAAATAAATAAAAAAAAGTTATAACAGAATATTTTATACGGGAAAAGCTTCAATTGAGTTGAGGTTAAGGGGAGATATTTATAAAATTTGAATTGAAATCGAGGTATCGAAGGTTTGTTCGAAGGAAAAGTTTGATAGAGTTCTTCGCGATACTATTGGAGGAAACAGATTTGCAGCAAGATGATTTTCTATGTAAAATGAAACTGCTTACTGCATGCCAATTCTTGATGCAAGTTGCCTCTATTGGTAAAAACAGATCAATACTTCAACTCCGACTTCGAATTTGACAGAACTTCACGAGTTAAGGTCAGGCACATTGAAAAATGTAACTTCGAGTGCGAAACGGAAAATGGTTGTAAACAAGGAGTAAGCAAGAGAGAAAATTCGCTCAAAACTGAACAAATCGCTGCACTTCAACTTTGATTTTATGGTTTAGGTCTAACGTTGGAGTCGAAGTTGAGGTGATAATAGGTCCGTTCACGTACTTTATGTGTAGGAAAATGAAAAGTGTCAAATCTCCAAAATCGAGAGAGAATCCTCTCATTTCTAAGAAAAGTACACGAACGCTTTTGTGTAAAAAGTTGAAAAAACATCTTAGTTTGGCTTGAAAAGAAGCAACAGCTGTTTTTTTTTTTGCTGACAAACTCATAGGATTTCATCATTTGACAGTTTTCATTTTCTTGCCAGCTGAAATTCTGTGTGAAGAAAAATGAACGAAAGTACATGTTTCTTTCGTGCATCTTTTTACCATTTTCTCAGTACGCGAACGCGTTTGTATAGTTTTGCACGAAAGTTTATATAAATTTACGTTTGCATATTAGTTCGCGAATGGACCTAGTGTGTTCCATCTCATTAAAAAGCATTGGTTCTAAAACGTGCGACGTGGTTGTGGAGAATTGAACCGGAGAAATTTTGATTAGTAGTCCGAGACACTAACCACTGAGCCAGTGTGCCAGGTAAAGAAGAGTTAACACTAATTATTAAAGGCCAACAATCAGAGAAAGTGTATTAAAGGATAAAAATAAATAAAAAAAATATTGATCAAAAAATGTGTTGTAACTCTTGATGCAGCAATTTACAAGTATGTTAACTTATTTTGTTGTAAATTTTCTTACGAACTAATTGTTTTTGTTTGTTTTTATTTAGTATTATTCAATTTATTTATAAAAAAAATGTTCAACTAAATTCACACTGTTTGATGTTAATTTTTTGTATACAACGCTATTCTATTGTTTACTTTTTAGTATTCGAAAATACTTTTTTGTATATTTGTTCTTAATTCTGTAATTTTTTTTTGTTATTATTCGCTTTATTTTACATTTAATTAAGTATTCGTGCAGAACTCCTCGCTTGCAATATAAATTCGCCAAAGTTTTCCTCCAATTAATTCAGCTGATATTTTTATTTTTTATTTGGCACTGACATTGTCGCGAAATACCCTATCGAATTTCTTTCTTACGTCTAAAATATCATTGGATGCATGGATACCCATTGAAATGTTAGACATGGATACCCAGTGGCCAACTTCACTCGTGTTTAAATATGTCTAGCGGTAGTGTTTTGGGTGAGTAAAAAAAAGCCATCACACCTTTCGCAGACAACGACGTATTATAGATTCACTTCACTTACGTGTTTCACTTTCACCTTGCATGTGTATCAAAGAAAACTCTGTAAAAACTGTGACCGATCGGAGATTTTAGTCAACAAGCAAGCAAAATCGCTGACCCAACTTTTCACATCATTTTTGGATCCCCGATTTATGTGGTGTTGTAAATTGGCTGTAACTACATAACCAATAGGAAGCAGAGTGAGAGTCGAGAGAATTTTTTTGTAATGTCGGATTAGTTCATCTGTCACTGTCACTGACACTGTCTTTGGCTGCAGATACTATCATTTTTTTGAAAAGTAATTTAAAATTGTTTAATTAAATTTTTTTTTGAACTAAGAATCACAAAATTAGCAATCGATGAAGGCGAAAATACTAATCGTGGACCGAATTTTGATGATTTTATCCGTCACAAATTCATGCTGAAAGTAACATAAATTGGTATAGATAACAAACATACAAGTTTATTTGCTTCTTTAGTAGGTATATAAAAATATGTATTGTTCTAAGAAATAAAATAAACAATGAACAAACATTTTAGATTTTTATTTAGCTTCCCAACGGTACTCGATTCTCATCTAGCTTCGATTTGTACGGTTTTTGGATAATTTTTGGATTCGTTTTTTGCTGAGCACAGCGAGCTCAACCTCACAATAAAACCTCACAAGCCGTGAGTCCGCGGCTTTTCTTATTTCCATATTAATTGGAGAAAAACGTCGTTTTGCGGACCCATACGCGGAGTCGTCCATATATCATTGACTCCATTTGCGGACGTAAAACAGAGTTACTTGAAAGGCAACACAGCACTACTCTCACATTTCAATGTAATCATGTTATAGATTTTTTAGTTTAATCTGAAAAAAGGGAAAACGCAACACACATCAACTAGGTTAGGTTAGGTTAGGTTTATGTGGCTGTCGGCAGAAGCCGACACACTAAGACCAATTTAGGTCCATTGTGATACCACGTATATTATCTACCTCAACTCTGTAGATGGGACTGGCCAACGACACGCGGTTGTTCTCAAACGGTCCCCCATCTACGTACTAACCGCGCCCAACGTCGTTTAATTTCGGTGATCTAACGAGAACCGATTAACTCGACGTGGTATGGTCGTTGGTTACACATCAACTAACCACCATCTGATTTGATTTCGTACTATTTAGGTAAATAAAAGTTGTGTAATTATAAATAAATGATGAATTTTAGAATAAAAAACTTGAGGCGCATCGATTTAGCTGCGTTAAAATTTGTAAGGGGAGTTTCACTTCGAACATTCTCTACGATGGTGTAAAATTGTAATTTCCCTTCGAAAGTATTCTACAATGCCATGTGGTGAATTTAAGTGAAACTTCCCCTCTCGCAGAAAACGACGTAGGTCTAGGTACCTATCTGAGACTCACCTCACTTGCGAGTTTCACTTTTACCGTAAAAACTATGTTAGCGATCTGGGATCTTAGGCATCAACACAGCACTACTGTCACATTTCAGTACAATGCAGTTATATAATTTTCAGCTTAATGTGCGAAAAATGTAGTAGCATTTAAGTAGATTGATGAAGTTGTGTAATTTATTATATTTCTTCCGCGTTTATTTAACTTATTTTATTAAATAAATGGTCAGTTTCGTTTTTTTTTTAAATAAAGGATGAACTCGATACGCATCGATTTGGCTGCACTGAAGTTTGTATGTGGAGTTTAACTTTAAACTCTTTCTACGATGGCGTAAAATATGCGTTTTTCTTTTTTAGCCCCGAGCCGGGAACAGATCGGGGCACGAGCGATCAGAGCTCGCTCCGAGCCGAACGTAACCTGAGCGCTCCGAGCTAATTAAGAAACAGAATTGAGCACTGAACTGTCATTAGATAATTTTTTTTATTAATTTTCAAAATAGTCAGGTTTGCTTCTGAAATTGGTGTTTGTCAAGGATTGTTCCATTTAAATTATAATTTCTAGTAAATAAACTATGGAAAAAGCACAAATAATGAATGAAGTCAGCCGCGCTCAGCTTTTCGCTCGATGTACTCGGTCATTTTTAATCGAGCTCATCGAGCGAGCCCTGAGCTAGCTCAGAGATAAAAAAGAAATACAAATTTTGTGCTCAGAGCGCTCCGAGCTAAAAAAGTAACACAGTTCTTTTTTTGACAGCTCAGTGCCCCGCTCGGAGCTAAAAAAGAAAAACGCCTAAAGAATTCACCTCACCGTTCGAATTTTTACTTCGAATCTTTACTTCGAAACTATTCTACTCAACGATGCAAAGTTGTTAATTTTAGTGAAAAGTTCCCGCCGAATCTGAACGGAAAATATGAGAAGCCTCTCATGATAATTGATACTCTTGGATGTTTGTCAGACGTTCGCAAGTTGTGGGTTATTGAAAAAACAGTTTTTTAGAAGTTACTTGGCACCGGCGGGAAGGAATTGGTTATGAAACCGACTCATTTTTTGTAGTCGAACGCAAGTGGTTTCTTCTTAGTGCTGTTTGAGGGAAATTTAATAAATTGACTCTCTTTCGAAGCAAATGCTATGGCCACACGAGTAGAAATAATACTCAATGCAGGCTGGCTGATCCCACGCATATCAGCGTATTCGTCTTGAACCTAATAGTTATATCAGTTATACTGATGTACTCATGTTAGCATATTGCTTAAGCTCATAACTTTCTAGTATCTCCGAGCAGCCATAGCTTGAAGATCAATCGGAATGTGTCCTCCTCTTCGGTCACCTTTTAGGCCTTCTCGTATCAAAGCTAACAATTTTCCAGTTCTCCTTCGAGAATCTTTCTGAAATCTTTTTTGCTCAGCTCAGTTATTGGATTAAATCACTTGATATATATATATATTCCTTTTCCTCGATAGCATATGACTGGTTCAAAAATTCACAAAACCGATGTACCATTTTTTATCTTAGTTTTTGTAAGAAAAAATATTTCGCAAAACTCCAAAGTTCATCAAGAAAATATTGTCAGTCGCGTCAACCTAGAATTGGTTTGACGTACATATTAGCAATTTGCCGTATACGTGTGTTAAACCGACGGTATTGCGCTTATTCACCTACTTCGGCGAATTAGTTAACTGCATATTTATTTACGTCAATTAACTTCAAAAAATGGTAATTTATTTCTCATTTATTTCATCGGTTAAAGGCAATTCACCCTTAATTTGCGTTTATATATATGGCTGTATCTTTTTCGGTTTTGCATGTTTCATTAAAGAAGAAGAGCAATTTTAAATTTGCCCCTAACATGAAAGACGCGATCTGAAATTTTGGACAGTTTTACTCTATAATTTACAAATACATACAAATAGCCGTCAGGACGTCAACGTTAAAGTAAGGAAAACATGGTTTTGATTTATTGTGAAATAATTACAGTAGGTGGGACAGATACTGTGTGCCGCCACCCTCACCAATACTGGGATAGTAAACTGATCAGAACCAAAACATATTTGAAAAGTGCAACTCTATATTTTGAGAGCAGTTCCATCCAACTACCCGGTTATTTTATTCAGAGCGAAAAAAATAAACAGGAGTAGAGCTCTCAGAGCACTCTGAGGTAAAAAAAGAAACACTGATTTTTTTGACAGCTCAATGCTTAAGACGAATGACGACTTTTGTATAATATACTAATGAGCATCTGTTTTTCCGCCGGTCAAAGTTGTCGAATGTTGAGCGGAGCTGCTCATCATTACAGATTCGTCCTACATCGAACATTCCTCTTCGCCTAAAGATCCGCAAACGAAGCTTTCTGAAGTATTATTGTAATTTGTTCATACTAATCACCTGCCATTTTGTAATACAAAGGTGTGCCTTATGCACATTGCATTTAATGCGCGTCAAATAAGACGAGACGCCGGTGTAGAATAATACGAACACTGAAACAAAAGTCTAATGTTTTTGACTTCTGTACTTCACTGACGAATTATTAGAATTCGGCGCGTTCAATTTGCAAGTCAACTGCAAGTTCACTACTAATTAAATGTCTATCACTTGCCAAACGATGGTCACGTGAGTTATTTGATCAATGAGAAAAGGTAAAATAGTAGTCACTAGTAGTTGACTTGTAAATTGAATGCGCCCATTGATTTCTTTCACTTGCTCGAAGGGAACATTTTCAGTGAACAGCTGATATTCACATGGGCCATTCGTCCAATCACAGTGGGTTAACTAGTACGGACTCGGAGTGACCTTGCAAATTGAGCGCACCCATTGTGAAAAGCCCGATTCTCCCAAACCTCACTGAGACCTTACAAGACACAGAAACCTCAAAGGCTTATTTTGGAGAGGTTAACAATTAAGAACGATTTAGAACAATTACAAATCTGAAATAATAAGCTGCATTTTGCTATTTTTTTGTTTAGACCAAGATACAATTTGTTTACTTCTTTCAACAATCCAGTTTTTGAAAGGCTTCGAAACTCACTCGTGAGCTCGTTTAGGACCCTAGGAACTGCGACATCAAACTTCCTGCGGGCATATTTGCTCCAGAACCTTTGTATTTCGTAGAACGGCTGTTTTCTTCTTCCGGTGATAACTTCCTGGTTAGTGCTCTATACGGGGTTTCGTTGTAAAACTTTGCCAAGATTTCCAGATCGTAGAGTTGCGAAGAATCAAACATTGATTCTGATTCTGCTACGCTGCTGCGCACCATTGTGTTGTCTTATATGTGTTTTCTGAACAATTGTTTGCAGACGTTTACGTTTTTTTTTGCAATGGTTGTAGTTGCGACGCTTTTCCACACGCAAGTGTGCCATATCTACTAAGAGATAAGGAAGTAAGATATGATAATATTCCATTTTGATTATATACTAGGGGTATTCACGATCTAGTAAAACTGAATTTTTTTTTAGTAGATCATTAACGCCTTTTTTCTAATCTGTAGCAACCATTCAAGCGAAATCGCTGACCCTCCTTTTCTCCTCATATTAAGATCTGCGATATATGAGGCGTTGCACGCACACATTTATAAGCTCACCGTATCTACATTCTACATGGAGAAGGATGGAGTGATCGAATGCTCTAAAGCCCATTAGAATCTCCAATTACATTGGTCAAAAAGAAAGATGGCAGCACTCAGTTATGTGTAGGCTATCGCCAACTGAGTGAGAATCAATATTAACTTTATACAGTGCTGTGCAAATTAATTGGGACAGGCAAAATTTTTATGATTTTTTTATTTTTTTTATAAAATGTTGTCAATTTTTAAATTTAATAATTTATATGGCCGCCTTTGGCAGCAATTATATCTTTTATTCGATTTGACATGGATGAAACCAATGTTTCACAAATTTTTCTTATTTCTTGGTCGTGAAACCACAATTCAATTATTGCACAAATAAGCTTCGTTTTGGTAGTACAATCCCTTTTCCTCAGCCTTATTTTTATTATGGCCCAAAGATTCTCTATTGGGTTGAGGTCTGGAGAGTTGCCTGACCATTCGAGCAGCTTAATACGTTCTTCCGCAAAGAATGCTTTCATTTTTTTTGAAGTGTGGCATGGGGCAAGAGTTTGCAGAAAAATTGCATTTACGGTCGGAAACTGTCTTCTTCTGGTCGGTAAGAGCATGTGGGTTAAAACGTCAGCGTACTTGATGCTATTCATCATCCCTTCAATCGGCTTTAAGCTTCCAGGGCCTAAGGAGGTGAAACAACCCCAAAACATTACTTTGGGGGGGGGGGGGGGGGGGTATTTAGGTGCCTGTATAATGTGACCAGGTCGGAGCTTTTCTCTCACGACACTTACCCGGTAGCCCTGAACTTCGAAATGGCTCTCATCAGAGAAAATGACACTTCCCCATTCGTGCGAAGGCCAGTCTTTATGTTTCTTTGCCCACTGCAGCCTTTTTCTCATCATAGCCTCAGTAAGAAGCTGTTTTTTAAGTGGTCTTCTTGCTTTGCGGCCCACATCTAAAAGACGCCTTCTAACAATGGACGACTCCACCACCACACCAGCCGACGCCAAGTCCCTTTGAAGATCACCGCTAGTCTTCCAAGGATGAATGACGCTGTTACGGATCAAAGTTTTGTCATCGCGATCCGTTGTCTTGCGTTTTCGGCCACAATGACCCGTACGAGCCGTTGCAGTGGATCCTGTAGCCTTGTGCAACGCTAGGATCCTACCCACACTTGATTTTGGAACTCCAACATCATCCGAAATCTTCCGTATGCTTTTGTCAGTGTGCTCATGCAAAGCAATGATTGAAGTCCTCTTCTCCATCGAAATATCCATTTTCAAATTTGTTTCAAACGAACCAACCAAAACTAATAAAATATCGGATAATAGCTTCATGACACTAAACTTTTATAAATGCACAAAAAACTGCAAATTACCTTCGCGAATTCAAAAGAAAATATTTGTAATAATTAATTTGCAAAGAACCTTACCAAAGTTTAAAACAATAAAGCGAAAATCATAGCCTACTTATGGGCCATTTACACGGTCACACATTCCTAACATGTAAGATTAAAGGGATGTTAAATACTAAATATCCGTGTGACTGAAAGGGACAGCATTACCTAACATGCGAAAAAACGTGACACGTATTCAGGTCGGCCATCTTGTTTACGTGATAGGAATTATGGGAAAGCTATGCATGTTGATATTTTTATAGCGATGGCTTACGAAATTTCGATTTCCTATAAAACAAAATGGGCGCTGCTATCATATGTTTTAATCGCCATAATACATTTTTGACATTTCTCTGCTTCACATCGCCGATTGTACCTACTCAAGATTTCAATATTTTGCTTCGTTATGGATGGTCCAATTTTGTGAAGCAACTCTTCAAATTGGGAAGCAGTCATTCTCAAATACTTGAGGAAATGTTGCGTATCATTTGTTTCGCATATAGATCCAAAAATGGATACAAATGCTCCATCAAGCATTCTGTTCCTTAGGTAAGGATGCACCCAATACTTCCTCTTCGTTTTCCTTTTTACCCGACTGGTTACACATTTATTTTCCACTTCATCATCGCTACTATCGAAAACGATATCTATTAATACGGCAGCCTTTACGAGATCCATGTTTTTATTTATTGAATTATTGAATTTATTGAATTATGAAAATAAATTTGTTTGTTTACATGTGATCTGTCAAATCTCCATAATAATGTTATAGCAAGTTAAATTCAACTGCTAGGTAAGTGATCTCACTCTTACACCTTATTAGCATTGACTGCGGATAAACGGATCTCTCTTTTCGGTTTTGTTGCAAAAATGCGCGTGAGTGATGCGCTATTACGATTATGTTTAAAAATCATTCCTGTTCCAAGTAATTTGCACAGCACTGTACCTGAGGACGATTTTTTTAGAACTTGGCAAAAAAAAACAAATATTCCATTTTGCACATGATTCTTCTATAGTGATAGCTCCATTGAAAAATATAGTTTCGTTTTGAAAACAAAACACAAACTATAAAGCACAAATACATACGTAAACAAATGTTCTTGTTTCGTCGTGTGCTGTGTCGCTGTGGTAGTTGCTGTGCTAATGTGATTCTACTATAAAACTTCCAAACACCTCCTTCAGACAGCACAGCACCCATGTTGTCTTCTCTCTCACTCACTGGAATGACATCCCTTTCTGTTTGTCAAAAGAGCGACGTGTGCTGATAAATTTTGTAGTGAAAACATTTTGAAACATTTTAAAAATAATAAATTATGAGTGGTGTTCCGGTTTTCATTGATCTATCGGTTGACGAACAGGTAATCCTTAAAACAAAACTTTTCGCTTCCCACCAAATGATTGTAAATTGTACACCAATAAAACCATTTTTGTAGGTTATGTTTGGCTTGGAAACTGTATTTCGACTAATTTTTCCACTTTATTTAGGTCCAAGAGTTGAGGAAGTATTTCAAAAAACTTGGTGCTGAGATTTCCTCGGAAAAATCTTCCAAAGGCATCGAGGATGATTTACATAAAATCATCGGCGTCTGTGATGTTTGCTTTAAAGATGGAGAACCAACACAAATCGATGGCATTCTCAACAGCATTGTGTCCATTATGATCCCTGTAAGTATTTTTATTGTATATTGTTATAACATAAAAAGTACATTTGTTGTATGGTTTTGAATAGATCTCATTAGATAGAGGAGAAAACATAGTGCTGGCGTATTGCGAAAAAATGACTAAGGCACCAGAAGCACCCTTGGCCAAAGTGTGTCTGCAATCGTAAGTTGAAATAAAATAAAATATATGAGTCCCGAATATTTATTCCAATTCTCACTTTTTAAGGCTCTGGCGATTGTTCAACAACCTGGATACGAGCTCTCCACTTCGCTATCACGTTTACTATCACTTGGTGCAGGTTGCCAAGCAATGCGATCAAGTTCTCGAGGTTTTCACTGGAGTGGAACAGCTCAAAGGCCAGTTCGTCAATTGTCCACCATCAAGCGAACAAATGCAAAAGCTGTATCGCCTCCTCCATGATGTTCTTAAGGACACCAATATTGAGCTTTCCGCAAAGGTAATGATCGAACTCTTGGGAACCTACACCGCTGACAACGCTTGCGTTGCTCGCGAAGATGCCATGAAATGCATTGTGACTGCCTTGGCCGATCCAAACACCTTCCTGCTGGATCCTTTGCTAGCGCTTAAACCTGTTCGCTTTCTTGAGGGCGATCTCATCCACGATTTGTTGTCGATTTTCGTTTCCGACAAACTACCTTCGTACATTCAGTTCTACGAGAACCATAAGGAATTTGTCACTTCGCAAGGACTTAATCACGAGCAGAACTTGAAAAAGATGCGTCTGCTTACATTCATGCAGCTGGCTGAGAGCAACCCTGAGATGACATTCGAACAACTGACCAAGGAATTACAGATACACGAAGACGAAGTGGAGCCGTTCATCATTGAAGTCTTGAAAACCAAACTGGTGCGCGCTCGTCTTGATCAAGCGAATCGCAAAGTACACATCTCCAGCACGATGCATCGTACATTTGGATTCTCACAGTGGGAACAGTTGCGCGACTTGCTGCAAGCGTGGAAAGAGAATTTGAATTCGGTCAAGGATGGTTTGCAAAATGTTTCAGCTGCACAGCTTGAGCTGGCGAAGGCTCAGAAGCTGATTCATTAGAAGGGATTACACAAAATTAATTGGAACTGGAAGTACGTGAAAACTTTATCGCTGGGGTTTTTTTCTTCTACGAATCAAAATTCTTTTTATTATAAACATATATCTTGTGGGTAAATTTGATTTGAAAGATTAAACGGATGAGAACTCGGATGCAAGCAGTGATTTGTTTATGTTACTGTTAGCCGACCTTGGGCATTGTACAAATTTTTACGTGAAAGCAAGAAGGAATGAAGGAGAAAGAAAGCTTGTTAAACTATGTTATCGCAGAATAGGGATCTTCAAAGGTTCATGGAATTAGTCGCATCATGTTGCAAGATCGCCTGAAATACACGGAGACTGCATAAGGAAACAAATAATTTAATGGACTCGTCCTACACCGGGTCACAATATTGTTAACAATTATTTGTACAGTGGATACCATTTTTTAAAACTTATGCCATGTGCTTGTGGTTCAGACCTACAAATAATGTGCCAAGCGTCAAGGATGGTCATCATTTAGTTATTGAACAAGGTGATAATCCAAAGCTGTCTAATAGCTCCGAATTTAGTTAAAAAAGTATCCTTGACAATAGACTAGTATATTCATGTTATATATTATCGTTTATTTAGCCGCGTCTAAGTACTGTGGTTATATTATAATTCTCTCGATGCTAGCTTCAGAACATCGCAACAAAGAAACAGTATTCCATGGTGTTGTTGCCCTGTTCACAAGCGAAGTTTATGCCGTCCATCTATGGGCTTTGTAAAACCTTAATGCCCATCAATATAAACCATGGAATATCGCTGAGTTCATACAAATATCTAGAGGAATTTTTGGTGTATGCTTGCAGACCGATGAATCATTCCATTGACAATCAAAACATAGTAGATAGAATAGAACTTTGTTGTTTAAAAACTTGGTCTCAATCTATTTGAGATACCTTATCATATTGACTCTGACTTCAGAATGACCATCTAGCAGCCGTCTTTCTAGCTCTGCAATGGCGGGAACCCAACCATAGCTTCAATTTCTGCTGTTGGTCAGGTTCGCAACGCACCTGTTATTTGTGTTAGCGAAGCACGCGGTTATAATTTGTCCGATTATCATGACATGCAACCAGTGTATCATTTTGGGATTAAGACCCAAAGTTCTGGCAAACAGAAGCCTATTGGCCGGCTCTGTGGCGGACTTGATGTGTGCGTCAGGTAATTCTATGATCACAGATGCCTTTGATGGTGATAGTCGCATTCTTTGCAATAGCAATAGAACCAATTAGAAAAGTCGTCAGATCATCAGTATAGCCAATGGCGCCGTTGCCTAGTCTGTGTAGACTGACTTAAACACTGTCGATAAATAGTGACGAAAAAAGTGGAAAGAGTACTTCTCCTTGGGGGCACCCTTTCACTCCCTTATAGGCACTGATACTCCTCCGGAGAAGGAACTTATTGTTCGACTTTCCAGCATGGTATTTCACCAACTTGCACGAGAGTTTGTAACAAGATACAACACACGTTTAAATGACCGAATGAAAATGTCGAATTTAAACTCAACTGACATTCTAGGCAGGTTTTTTGTCACAAAATTGAGAGATCGAATTGAGTTTCACAGTTCCTACTAAGTAGGTATGTGCTATGTAAAGCCTTGTGTTAGTGGCGGCAAAAATCCCATTCATATGAAGATAACAAAGGAAAACAAAAAGGATGAACAAACACTCGCCTATCTCGATCTTTCATTTGACAGAAAATTTTGTGATCGGATTGAGTGATTCCTGTTTCGACTCCATCTGGGATACAAGGAATTCAGTCGAATTGAATCTCATGCAAAAGTAGGTACTAATCATAATTTTTGCTCGATGTCTAGGAGTACCACTAGCGACCGCTCGATTTTAGAGTTAGGCCAAGATAAATGTAAATCAGCACCCCAATTACAACAATGCAATGAGAATCAACGCCTTACAATTAATATTATAAATTTTGATTTTCGAACACGGACTACAATGACAATAAACAACTAAATAACAAATCGCATGTTTTTCTTTATTTATAATATATTTTATGTTAGTTTTGTCAACAAAACCAGTGTTACATTATTTTCTAGTATTTTTTTTACTCCAGGAGTAAATAGTAGCTTTTACGTATATTCAATCATTTTTAGTTATTTCCAAAAAGGAAGGCACAGTTAACTTTGAGCGTTCGCAACAGTAAAGAAAAAAATAATAATAAACCGATCAACTAATCGGCCCAATCTGCTTCGTTATCATCGTCGGAAGATGAGATGTGTGGCTTCGTCGGAGGCGGCGGAATTAGTGCTGATAGCCGACTTATAACACTGACATTGTTTGCTTCTGCTTGAACGCCATCCTTCGCGCCGGATATACCCTTCCGTCGCATTAATAGTTTGTTGTGTAAGTCCGCCATCAAGTCTCCACCAGTTTTTGGTTGACTTGGAACTGCATCTAGCTTTTCATCCGATGGCTGCCTGGCAACATCTGCAGCGGCGCGTAGGCGGCCTCCACGAGCTCCGCCTGCCTTGCGAATGGCATCCATTAGATTTGAACGTACATCAGTCGCAGGAGGCAGTAAAGGTGCTTGAGGAGCTTTGTCTGGTTTTGTAGGAGGAACCTCAGAGGCAATTGGTGCGGATGGTAGCGGCGGAGGTGGTGGTGGAGGTGGCGGAGGCGCTGGCGCGGCGATGCTCGTTCTTACAACTGATGCCGTAACAGGTTGCGGGGGCGCCTGTGCTAGTGAAACAGATTGCGCAACAACCTCTGGTTCCACTGCTCTTATTTCACCCTTGGTTCCCACATCCTCCACAATGTCAGGTAGGTCTGTTATATTCTCAATAAACAGTGAAGGGGCAATGTGATGGTTGTCAGCATGTTCGAATTGAATATCATCCACAATGCCAGGCAAATCTGGTAAATCCACTGGCAAATCAATCACTGGCGCTTCATTCAACCTAGGAGTATAAAAAAGCCCCTGCTGCAATCTTTTATTAGTACCCTTCTGGCGGTTACTTAATGACAGCGGCGCCGGTTCTATTAGGAGCCCGAGCTTTATTCCACTTTGTGGCTTTTGGACGACCTTGCAACTACGACCCCGCTTCATCTCATCAATTGCCTTGCACTCGCTGTAGACGTTTTCCGCTGTGCTGAATAGTAAAAGCGAGTTTACAGACTTGATGCTCAAAGGGATCTCACCTAAACCACGTTGACTGGATACTCGAGCGGCAGTAGGTTTGTGTTTCGCACTGCGAAAGTGAAAGAACACCAATTTCTCTTGAATATTGTTAGGCACTGGATCCACACGGCTAGCTATGTCATACTCATACTGAAGATCTGTTGCTGTTTCACCCTCTTTGAAGGTCAGTTCGATGTCTCTGAATACATGCGACGAAGGAAATTTGGCAGGTGAAAATATTTTAATGGCCTTGTTGGTTCCTGAAAGATTTTGAATTTTCTGAGATGCGGAATTTATGCGCAAACCTAGTTCGTTGATTTTTGCATTGTTTTTCGAAATACGTTTATCGATTCGATCGAAAATATTTGTTATTGTCGATTGTAAACAATCTAAAGCGCTGGCTGCTTGAATAATTGTTTCTTCGTGACGCAAATCGGGTGGTATCACTGGAACCGTGTACATGGTTGGTTGCTTGACTAAATTGGGAAATAATTGAAGAAAACAAAGTGTATAAATAAGTAATTCATGATGAATACGTTTTATTAGGCCTCACCCTAATAATTAATTGTTGCAATTTATGATAAACTCTGTTGTCTTTTGACAGTTACAATGTGTCAGGCTATTGATAAGCATGGAACCTGGAAGTAGATTCGATTTCCAATGGAAGTGTTCGAGAAGTTTCGCTGACGGACTGTTTCTTTAAAAAATATTATTATATTGTATATAGCCAGACAAGTTCAGATGATTGATTTTTATTTATTCCGCAGAAGGAATAAATAGGGTAATAAGAAGGCAATTTCGATTATATAATTCAATTTTTGACAGCTGAGTTTAACATATATGTATCTTCCCCTCATTGAACGTCAGAATAAAATTAAAGCTCCAACATATTAAAATAAAAAAAAAATTGATTGATGAGATTCCGATTGGTTGAGCAGAAGCGCCCGGTAGAATTCCGAACACTTCTAAAAGTATTCAAATGACAATCGAAAAGTATTTGTTTATTTACTTGAAAAGAAGAGAAATTTTCTTTTGAATTTGAATTCAGAATTAAAATTAGAAGCACTCACAGAAAAATCACTAACAGCCTTATTTATAAACATAGGTATTGTAGGCCCTGCATAACTTTGCCAAACACATAACTATCCTTATGAAGAAAATCCTGATTTATAAACAGGCCGCATTGGAAAATCAAATATGTATATGAAACATAAATAATTGAAGCAGGGATAGGAGAACATCATTTATTTTGATAGAGACAAGTAAGAGCAATTGCGTTTTTATAGTAATTTGAATGGGAACATGTTTTATGAATAAGGATTTATGCAACGATATTGGAAAGCTGTATAAACACTCCGACACTTTATAACTATGCAACTGTTAGTAAGTGTAACTCTAACGAATTCTAAGGAAGCTATTTAAGCGTAAAAATTGAAAAATGAAATTTTGCTGAGTTGCATATGATAATTTTACTTTTTCTACTTTCTCATTATATTTTGGAGAGAAATTTCGGTTATGGTTTCGCAAATAGGATTTTGAATTTCGAAAAACTGTTGATGTGGAAACGTTTGTTATAATTTTAGAATATGTTCTGCATCAATTTTTACTTAAGAAAACTAATATTTGCAAATTTAAGGTTTTTCCATACAAATTTATTTAATTCACCACTGACAAATGTCAAAATGGCTGCATGGGTGGGTGTATATGCTAGGTGGAGTTGGTAACAAAATACTTGAGTGGAAGAGTTCACACTTGAGCATGAAAATGTTATGTTTATTACATATGTACATATATTTATACATATATATATTATAGCTATATATATATTTATATATAATTGATAACAAAAATGTAAATAGGGTTTGTTATTGATTATTATGTTTTTGAAAATTATAATTATAACTCCATATATAATAAATTCAATTAAATAGAGAAAGTCGGTGTGTTTTTTTAATTTGTATGAGATATTGTCCATGATAAGTAAGTATATTGGGGTATTATATGCTTATATAGGTAGCCGTTATAATGTTGCAGCATGGGCATGGTGAACATGTTTACGGTTTGTTTATGGTTGTTGTGCTTATAAATCCGTTAATACAGTTTATGTACGCTTTATAGAGTACATTCTGATTTTGCAATTTAAATAAGTAAGTTGAGACAAGAAATTTGAGCTTAAAAATAAATAAATAATATAATAAATATAATTAGCAAAAATGACTGGTAAGTGTTTAAACGTGTTAGTGATAAATTAAATTAGTTATTTTGGATTATTTAACACAGAAGCCACAACATCTCTAGCCTTGGGTCGAAATGAAGGCATTGAAAGAATTTTGCAGATGACTAATGGTAATTGTTTTAAGATAAAGAAATGAAATATATTTTAATATTATGCATTACAATTTACAGAACCAACATCTGAAGAAGGCCAAAGACTTTTCAAGCGTCGTATATTGCCAATTGAGCTTCAAACTCACTGGAGTTTTTATCGACTTGGGCTGGAGGTCAGCGATGACGCAAAAGCACTGGAGTTTGCTCTGGGCCTGGGTTTGCTTCCTCGAAGTAAATGGTGCCCGAGGCATAAATGCGCCATGAGGCTATTCGGCCGAGGAAACAAGTTGGGCTATTTTAAGTGTGGAAAATTGAGCTGTATGCACAAAAAATACTGGCGGTCAGCGGGCACTTGGTTTGAGAAAACCCATTTGCCCCTGCCAAAAGTATTTCTTCTGATGTATTGCTTTGCATTAAAGCAATCACAAGAAAGTGTGTGGCGGCAAGACTTTACGCCTGTAAATGGTTCCTTGTCTTCCAGGACTATAGCTGATTGGTACAATTACTGTCGAGAGGCAGTAATTGAGCATTTTGGGGCCACATTTGCGGAGAGGGGTCAAATCGGAGGACCAGGCAGGGTCGTCCAAATTGACGAGTCAAAGTTTGGGTGACGAAAGTATAATAAAGGTAGAGCTGTTGAGGGCCATTGGGTCTTGGGCCTCATCGAGGATGGGTCCGAAGATCTTCGGTTGGAAGTGTTATTTTGGATTATTTAACACAGAAGCCACAACATCTCTAGCCTTGGGTCGAAATGAAGGCATTGAAAGAATTTTGCAGATGACTAATGGTAATTGTTTTAAGATAAAGAAATGAAATATATTTTAATATTATGCATTACAATTTACAGAACCAACATCTGAAGAAGGCCAAAGACTTTTCAAGCGTCGTATATTGCCAATTGAGCTTCAAACTCACTGGAGTTTTTATCGACTTGGGCTGGAGGTCAGCGATGACGCAAAAGCACTGGAGTTTGCTCTGGGCCTGGGTTTGCTTCCTCGAAGTAAATGGTGCCCGAGGCATAAATGCGCCATGAGGCTATTCGGCCGAGGAAACAAGTTGGGCTATTTTAAGTGTGGAAAATTGAGCTGTATGCACAAAAAATACTGGCGGTCAGCGGGCACTTGGTTTGAGAAAACCCATTTGCCCCTGCCAAAAGTATTTCTTCTGATGTATTGCTTTGCATTAAAGCAATCACAAGAAAGTGTGTGGCGGCAAGACTTTACGCCTGTAAATGGTTCCTTGTCTTCCAGGACTATAGCTGATTGGTACAATTACTGTCGAGAGGCAGTAATTGAGCATTTTGGGGCCACATTTGCGGAGAGGGGTCAAATCGGAGGACCAGGCAGGGTCGTCCAAATTGACGAGTCAAAGTTTGGGTGACGAAAGTATAATAAAGGTAGAGCTGTTGAGCGCCATTGGGTCTTGGGCCTCATCGAGGATGGGTCCGAAGATCTTCGGTTGGAAGTGTGCCCCAACATTGTGCGGGATGCGAAGGTACGAATTTTTCTATTTTCAAACAAATAAAAATTGATATTATATTTTTTTAATATAGACATTGATACCGCTTATAAAAAAACATGTAAAGACAGTGTCAATAATTCATATGGACTATTGGAAGGCTTATGATTGTTTAAGCGACCATGGCTTCATCCACCGCAAAGTTAATCACAGTGACCGAATAAATCCATTTGTGGCGGATGACGGGACTCACACCCAACGAATAGAGTCGCACTGGAGACTTTTAAAAAAAGAGTTTTACAGGGAGAATTATGTAACGCATTTTGACCAGTGGTTGGATGAGATACAATGGAGAAGAATGGTCAAGCAAACCTGCCAAGATCCTTTTGAGGCATTGCTTAAAGCAATACATTTTATTTACAAAATTAAAAAATAAAATAGTACAAAAAAAATAGTCGAGTTTTTGCTTATATTTATTTAAAAATGTTTACATTGGATACAGGTTTTCTATTATTTAAATAAAAACCGAATATGTTGAACTTTCTTTCACAACTAATTTGTTTTTTTCCAAATTTTACACATTTCCTGAAGCTGAAATGTGTGCCAACGTTGTTTTTAGGATGATTTATACCTCAGAAAAATAAAACCCAAAGGAAAAAGAATTGCCTCTAAAGGAAAGTGTTCTCGTTTCGTTTGAGTTTATGGAAATTTTGCATATACGCAACCTGGCACCTATCCCAAATCTGACAGTGAACTCAAGCATACAATTGACCTCGCACCTATCTCAAAGCTAACAGTGAACCCAAGCAGGGGGATTGCAGGGGGGCAGCATGCCCCCCCATACACACTGTACTTTTTATGGGAACTACTTGTGATTTCACAATGGACCTCGCACCTATCCCAAATCTGACAGTGAACTCAAGCATACAATTGACCTCGCACCTATCCCAAAGCTAACAGTGAACCCACGCAGGGGGGTTGCAGGGGGGCAGCATGCCACCCGATACACATTGTACTTTTTATGGGAACTACTTGTGATATCACAATGGACCTCGCACCTATCCCAAATCTGACAGTGAACTCAAGCATACAATTGACCTCGCACCTATCCCAAAGCTAACAGTGAACCCAAGCAGGGGGGTTGCAGGGGGGCAGCATGCCCCCCGATACACATTGTACTTTTTATGGGAACTACTTGTGATTTCACAATGGACCTCGCACCTATCCCAAATCTGACAGTAAACTCAAGCATACAATTGACCTCGCACCTATCCCAAAGCTAACAGTGAACCCAACAGGGGGGTTGCAGGGGGGCAGCATGCCCCCCCCCCCCCCCCCATACACATTGTACTTTTTATGGGAACTACTTGTGATTTCACAATGGACCTCGCACCTATCCCAAATCTGACAGTGAACTCAAGCATACAATTGACCTCGCACCTATCCCAAAGCTAACAGTGAACCCAAGCATTGGGGTTGCAGGGGGGCAGCATGCCCCCCATAGACATTGTAGTGTTTATGTGATCTAATAGTGATTCCACAACGTAACTAAACGCATTCTCAATCTAGAAAAGGAAAACCCAAAAGAAACACGATTGTCTCTAAAGGATAGTATCCTTAATGCGAATTCTAACGTTCATAGCATTTTTTTACAATATTTCCCAAGATTACATTAAGTCAATCCTCTTTTGACTCGATTCGCATTTTTATTCGAATTGAATCCACATTCAAACTCTCTTAGTCTAGTTAATACATGAACCCACAATTAATAGCGCTGGATGCTACTTTCTTCTGAATGGCTTTTCAATGGAATTTATTGACAGATTGAGGTTAAAAACGAATACTTTAAACATTTTTTTTTCGGATTTTTACGCGTTTTCTTAAGCTATAATTTGTGCAAACGTTGTTTTTAGGCCTTTCTCTACCTACCAAAAAAAAATTGATTAGAACAGCGAAATCCAATTTGGGAAATCAGTTCCCTTGTCATTAAAAACCATCAGTTATAGGAGCTCGATTCTCGAGTGCTTGCTTGTACAAAACGGCATCGCATTTAATATGCGAATGTCCTGCTTTTGCCAGAACCAGGCTGTATGTTATACCATACGTAAAAATTTCTTTCTTGAATATGAGTTAAGTGAGATAAAGCTCGCTAATCTCCTTCGCATTGGTATGGTAAGGCCACTGGCAGGTTCGCACGTGCGGATTGTTAAGCGATCCGAAACTCGACTTTTCGCGAAAATTTTATTTCACCGCTCTCACTGAATGGAGCATGAATTTACACATGATTTGAGTGATTTTATTTGAATCCGTACCTGTTCACTTTGTCTAAGGCACAAATTCACAAGCAATAGAAGCAGAGTATTTTGACAACACGATATATCTTTTTTCCCCATATCGTCGCCCTAGTATTGATTTGCTGTATATGCCATTTTTGCATTTTTGGGAAATCGCGTTTAAAGGCTTGGAAGTGTATTGCGTAAAAACCGACCCCTGGAATTTTTTTATTTTTTAATATAATATACATTTTTTAATTTTCTTTTTATTACTGATATTATAATATTATGACTCTTTCAGTGTTTAAGATATTAAAATTTTCGTCGAAAATGAGTTTGACGCATACGCCATAAAAATCAAAAGTTACTTTTCTTCATACACGTACGTCAAAAAATAAGCACATACGGCATTACAAGAACAAACTAAGTGAATCAAGATTTTTTTCTTTCTTTTCAAATATTTTTTATGCTTAATAAAAGAAACATTTTGAGAAGAAAAACAAATTTTATTTTAAAATTCTTAAAGCTAAGGGTCTATTTTTAATAGGAAAATCTTAACCTACTCGTATCACAATATAGTCATAGAAAAAACGAAAAAAAAAACTTAAGCGTAGTGACTTCATACATACATGCGTTTGTACTTTCTTTTCTTTAAGGTACAAGTATTAATTTGACTTATACATTACATTTTTTTTAATACAAACTTAACAAAAAATACATTTCCAAGTTATAAAATAAATAAATGGTTCTATTTACTTAATTTAAACAAAGCTTCGAAGTAAGTTTTATCTTCCTTAGACATAAAAGGAAATAGACTTTTTATATCTTCAATTTTTTCTTAAGATACAATTTTTGTTCTTTTCTGAATAACCTGTAATTGTTGATTAAATACATTTTTCGGCGTTTCAAAAGTTGTTTTTGTTTTTTTCTTCAATATTGAGCTTATTTGATATAGTAAATCCCTTGCGTTTTTTTGAATGATATTTGAAACAAATCGGACTTTTCGTATTTAATACAGTTGGTTTTAGTATACGGTATAGCAACATAATTCAAGTAACCTGCTTTGACAGAATATGCTTTGAAATCATCTGCTTGCATTTGAATTAATTTCAAAGTTACTTTTGGATAGTTCATATTTTTAAGTTGTCTTAATATTGCTAAAGGGCTGTGTACCTCAATGTTTTTGAGGTGCTTGTCTATAGCACTATGTACTAAGTCTACCTCTTGAATAAGGGAGTGCCCAGGAACTGAAAATATTTGACTCTAAAACAAAGTCAGGATCTTGAACAGTATCATCGCTTCCTATAAAAATAGCGAACAATAAGATTCCTAAACAGTTTGGAGGTGATTGTTTTTTTATACCAAAGTCTGCACTGCTTGAACTTAAAGCATCATATTTATTTGTGTCATGCCTAAACTGATTTTCATTTGGGAACACTTCGTCGATGAATCTAAAACATGAGGAAACATTAGAATAAAGACTTCAATGTTCAATCCATTTGAATTATAGGTCATTACGAAAGGAGTTCTGCATTCATATCAGGCACTGGGGAATTCATTTTACGGTAGCGAAGCACTTCCTCTCTCCGCAAAGCTTTGCAGACCACTGATAAATAATTTTGGTCGGCTGTGATATTTATACTTTTTCACCAATACAGCAAAAATAGTACGGCAAATTAAGGATAAAATATTTTTCGTGCTTGTGGCGTACGTGTATACGATTTTTAAGCATTTTACTACAATTTGTATACACATACGGCAAAACAATTCTGAACATAAATTTAAAATTCTTTGGCTTATGTTGCACACCCATAAGACGTACGTCAAAACAATTGTTATGGTAATTTTTTCGTTAATTGTATGAAAAATTTGACGTATACGCCAAAATTTGGCATTTACGTCAAAACAATACCTCAACTTGATGATTTTGCTTTACGTCAAAACCATTCTGAATATCTCAGCAATGGAAAGAGATAGAAAAAAACGGATACCAGATTTGAAAAGAGTGCCACTGAAAACATAAGACTACATTCTTAGTTCAAAAAGTGCAATTTGGCGTATACGGCAACTCAATACTAGGGCGATGATATGGCGTTTCACCCAGATGTGGTGGTGTAGGATCATCAGTTAACTACAACAAAGTCATCCATTCCATACGCACTTTGTTCTCTTATGTGACAAGTCTATATTAATCCACGACTCCACGAATCCACAATATTTATCAACAGAAAAGACGTCAATGTGACGACCATTCTGTCACTTAGTACATACGTAGTGGCGGTAGTCTGTGGTAGTGGCCGAGTTTCTCAACTGTGCTGGCGAACGTATATTTCTCTCTGGAATATATATTATATTTTCTTCACCAGTGTAGTGACGAGCATTCACGGAGGAAGAGTTCGGATGATTCATACCTCCCCAAACAAAATCTACATTCTGTCTCTGAGCACAGTTTAAATTTGTTAAAATGGTACCTAAAGCTTAAATGGCCAGTTGACTCTGCAATAAGTTTCTGGTGCTTCGGACGCGTATTCTGAGCCAGCCCTGACTGGAAGTATACATGTCCGTTTTTCTAATTGAGTGAACTATTTTCAGGTGCAGCACGAGGTCCTCTGTCTTAAACTTGTATTCTAGCTGCAGCTTAGTACCGCATGTAGCAGCCGTCTCCCTAATGATGATTTATAAGGGAGAATAGCCGCTAGTGCAGCCATTGGGCAGTTGCGCGTTGCACCCAAAACGCCGATACACAATTTTTTTAAAGCTTCTGCAGCTTGGTTCCCGTTTGGCCGTTGTGTCAACGGTCTTCATGATATACCGTCAGTGTATCGTCTTGGGTCTCTGACTCCAAGTTCTGCCATACATGACATAGCGACAAAATATTTGATTTCACTGGTGAAGGTGGTTCCCATTTGTGGTGATAGGTTCTGAATCAACCAGTCTCTTGCTTGTAAAGGGCATTAGAATGGTTTTGCAACGATTGATGGAGAGTCATTCATTATAACACCATTCTAAAACGTATTGTAAATCATTCTGCATGACCCAGTGATGGTCGGGCTTAGCTTACCACTTATAATTATCACTAGGTCACCAGCATACCGAATGGCGCTATATGCTAGTCTCTTAAGAGTGACTAAAAGACCGAGATTTTTTGATGGTAGACGGTTAGACCCAAGATGAGAGGCTTAAGCATAAAATCACACTCATCTATCTCCAGGTCAATGGTATATATCCCCAGCTGTAACCTGCTCTTAGTAAACTAACAACTGCCAGCAGGATAATATTACCCCCTGAATTAGAGCTGGAAATAAATCGTCTTAACGGAGACATTAAATATTTTGACAGAGCCTACTGCTCATTTAGTCTTATCTGGACTTAATATTTTCGCAGATGAACTGTTTAATCTACTAGCTACAGATACCCTGTCAGTCGCGTTTAAGTTTCCGTGTATTTCACAACCGGACGAACCTGGGATATGACCCTGAAGTAAGGTTATAAGAGTATCCACGCAGTCCGTCGTGTAGGTTCCATCGCTCCCAATCAGCCAGCGCGGGCTTTAGCACTGCCGTTGGGCATGCTTTTGTAACTTTAACCCTATCAGCGAAGACTATGGACGCGCTAATCAGGGAAAGGAGTAGGCTAGGCACGCACCGATGGGTCGACCTGGGACGTCTGCTTCTCAAAGAGGAAAGAGCCCTTCACAGGCTCAATTACCCCCGACAAGGGTGCATTAGCCACCCTTAGCAAGCGGTTTTTCCGAGGAAAAAAATAACCCTATGTCTCCTGCAGCAAACTTGGATTATCGCCGGACAAATCAATGGTCTGGTGAATAGGGGTAGTAAGTTGATTTATAGTCGTGAGGAGCAAGTGCCTCTGGCAGAAATCCCAACAGAGAGTAAAGACATCGTCTGCACTTCGGCTTATTTCGCGGGGATAATAACAACATCCCGCTGGAGGTAATTCAGGGTCTAGTTCGCTACTGCCAGAAAAGAAACCTGCACTACATCAAACGTTGCGATGCAAATGCGCATCATACCTACCGCTTGGAGTAGTAGTAACACCAATAGAAGGAGGAGATTCTTTTATATTATCTGATGAGTAATCAAATAGATATTTTAAATAGGGGCTCAAAGCCTACCTTCATAAATGTGATTCGCGAATAGGTACTCGATCTCACACTCGCCAGGCCATTATTTCTAATTTCATTGTAAATTGGCATGTCTCAGACGAAGCCTCTTTGTCAGACCATCAGCACATTAGGTTTGACAAACCTAGCTAAATGAGGCAGGTTACAAATAGATATGATTCTAAGTCGATGAATTATGTATCGGGGGCCCGTCGTCTCAAAAATTGGTATGCTTGTTTCATCAATTGAGTCCATGTGGAAGCTGTATGAATCAGCATACCAGCTTAATAAAGAGTTGTTTATCTTCTACAATAGTGGTTGTGTAAGGTTCCATGGTGGAATAACAAAATTGCTGAAATCAGGAAGAAAGTTAGGGAACTCTTTCTTTCTCTCTGGTAGAGGCCTCTACCCAGAAATCGAGCAAAAGTGGAAAAAATGGCATTCTGTTTCTCAAACTGATAAATTATTACTGGAGCTACTGAACTGAAACTTAATGCACTTGAAAGAACATAATTTCCTCTTGAAAATGATCGGAATAGTTTTTTTAAAAAAACATCTCAGTTATATTTTATTTAAAGAATTCCCAAAGGTGTTTGGGAAAATTTGCATAAAATCGATTTACTATTTTCCAAACCATAATAAGACAGAGTACTATACATCTGAGATCACTAACTCAGCTAAAAGGTAATATCCAAAACAGCAATATCGTCGAGACAGATCTTGAAATTTTACACTGGTTTGGAAAATACAGGTGTTTAAAAACAAACAATATTTTGAAATATTGAACTACATTTTTCATGTGAATATGCACGTATGTTTCAATTTTTACTCAGAACAACAAAGTATCATATCAGCTACCAGATCCAATAAAAATATATATTTATTTACGTATATTTTGTCACAAAATACCGAGTTTAAATTATATATTTTTTCAAAAAATTATTTTGTACGTTGCTTAGTTTATCAACTTTAGCAAGAAATAATTCCGGATTTCCCGTGAAGGTGGCGGTAGTTGTGTGGCCTGATCTGAACAGCCAATCAGAACAGCACGCAATCAACCATAAAGTGATTATCTTGTGTTTTACTGCTCTCGGAGGTGTGTTCTAAATGAAACCGGTTTGGTGTGAAGTCTGAAGTGCGATTTCAATAAAAGAAATCATAATTGTGGATGTGGGTATGTGTAAGCAGATCTGTTTCTGTGGCGATTCGAAGTGATTTTGCATTTTTGTTTCGCTGACTGAAAGTAAAAATGAGTGAGGGGTTGATAAAGGCACTTTTGAAGATGTGGATCTAGCTTATACTTTCAGTTTAAAATTTGTTTACCGAAAATTATTTACACTAATAAACAATACTACGAGGGCGGGTCAATAAGTCCGTGACTTTTGGAATAAAACACAGATTTTTTGATAAAAAAAATAATTTTATTTTTCAACGTAGTCTCCCTTGAGCTCTATAAACTTTGTCCAACGCTTCTCCAATTTTTTTATCCCTTCCAAAAAAATGATTTGTCGAGGTCCTCAAAATAGGCCTTTATTTGCGAGATGACTTCATCATTGGAGTCAAATCTTTTTCCACCAAGCCATTTCTTCAGGTTTGGGAACAAGAAGTAGTCGCTCGGAGCCAAATCTGGAGAATAGGTTGGATGAGGGAGCAATTTATAGCCCAATTCATGGTTTTTTGCCATGGCAACTGCACATGTGTGCACCCTTGCATTGTCTTGGTGGAAAAGAACTTTTTTCTTGGCCAAATGAGGTCGGTTTTTTTTCAAATCGTCATTGAATCGGTCCAATAAGTTGGCATAATATTCCCCATTGATTGTTCTTCCCTTTTGAAGGTAATCAATGTGGATTATCCCGCGTGCATCCCAAAAAACAGTCGCCATAACTTTATTGGCTGACAAACCCACCTTGGCCTTCTTTGGCGCCGATTCACCCTTAGAAACCCACTGTTTTGACTGTTGTTTGGTCTCTGGTGTGTTGTGATGGATCCATGTTTGGTCCACGGTTACAAAACGGCGCAAAAACTCCTCCATATTGCGATTAAACAACGCCAAACCTTCCTGTGAAGTTGTTACACGATTGCGTTTGTGGTCGACTGTGAGCAAACGCGGCACCCATCTTGCGGAAAGCTTTCTCATGCCAAAGTGATCATTCAAAATTGAAACCACTGAGCCATTCGAGATCCCTACGGCTTCCACAATCTCTCGCACTTTCAATCTTCGGTCGGCCAACACCATATCGTGAATTTTTTCGATTGTTTCGGGTGTAGAGACCTCAACTGGGCGTCCAGGACGTTCGGCATCTTCAGTGCTTGTACGGCCACAACGAAATTCAGTAAACCACTTGTTTACCATTGAAATCGATGGTGCAGAGTCCCCATAGTATTTTTCAAGCTTAGCCTTGGTCTCGGTAATGGTTTTTTTTTCGCAAGAAATAATGCTTACTAAACACACGAAATTCACTTTTTTCCATTTTCTCCTCAAATTAGTGAGTAGTCTGATAAAAATAGCTGCCAAACACAAACTAACTGACGCAGCAAGTTTAAATTTTGACAGGAGTCAACTGACAGATGCCTGTTGACAGGAGCAGTGTTGCCGTTTCAGTAAAGAGGTCAGAAATTCAAAAAGTCACGGACTTATTGACCCGCCCTCGTACAAAAACAAAATCATGATATTACTCAGGATTTTTAGATAGATACCCTAAAGTTTCATTGCTAAATCGTTGTAGAAAAGTTGATTATTGAAAAGTGCATAAATAGGTACCCTTCACTCCGTGAATATTATTGAGTCTGGGTGGATTGGAAGATTGGTGAACGGTGGTTTAGGCTAAAGGGGATAATGTAGCACTGCGCTGTTGCCGTTTGTGGGCAATTATTATTTTTTTGCGCTGTTGCCGTTGCCTTTGGCTTTATTATTAAGCTAGCAATAAGAATAAAATAATCAATAAGGACATTTTGACTGCATACTTACTTCGTATTTATTTAGTTTAACGAAGTCAAGACAAAATCCTGAAAATACTCAGATTGTCAATGGAAGTCAGCATCAAGTTTCAGAAGGTGAAGGTGGTCTTAAAACTAATGAACATTTTGAGTTGAAAGGCCTAATATCAGAATCGGAAAGCCTAGAAAGTCTGATAATGGAAAGAGAGACATCTGCGATCGATTCCGTTGCCCTCATAGAAGGAAGAAGGATAATTGACCCTCAATACTTTTTTAATGAGTTGAATGCAATAGACCAACATTGCCGGCACTCGGTTGCAGTTTAAACAATATCAAAATTGTTAAAGAAGTCCGAGTGGGTTTTGCAAGTTCGATCTTTTTAAGATGTGAAATGTGCAATTATGTGAGTCGAGTGTTCCTAAATAAGAAAAATCCAGATGCAATGGATGTTAACACTGCTGCTGTTTTGGCCATTACCAGTGTAGGTTGCCGATACTCACAGTTAGAGGAAATCGTATCTATATTAGATATTCCATGCCCATCATTTAAAATATATAGTGAGATTGAAAAACAAACTGGGGATATCTGGAAACCGTGGCAGCAAAAAATATGTTGGAGGCTGCTAACGAAGAGGCTGAGGCCGCCAGACAGCGTGGTGATATTGATCCGGTAGATGGAATTCCGTTTATAACTGTGGTGACAGATGCTTGCTGGAGCAAACGATCTTACAGGAAATAATTTTCTGCTCTGTCAGGTGCTGCTGTTGTGGTGGGGTTGCATACCGGTAAAGTAATTTCTTTAGGAATAAGACATAAGTACTGCGTTACATGGGCTAGAAGTGATACGGAACAACAACAGGACCACGCGTGCAATATTAACCACACGCTGATGGAGTCAGAAATACTGATACAAGCATTTAAATCCAGTGTAGCTGAAAACGGCCTACGATATATGACAATGCTTTCAGATGGAGACAGCAGTTCATTTCAAAAAATTATTCAAACCGATCCCTACGGCGGAAGAAGAATCTCCAAAATTGAATGCTGCAACCATTTAATGCGAAATTTTAGAAATAAATTAGAGAACATATCAAGAGGTTGTAAAACAGGATTCAAGGGAGCCTTAAATATAAGACTTGAAAGAATACGGAAGGATATTTTGAGTGCCATTAAGTTCAGACGACAGCAAAGCCAATCCGAGGAAGAAGCTATACCTTTAATTAAAGCAGATATCAGCAATGTTATTCATCATGTTTTCGGAGATCACAACGAATGCCCACCCTACATAAAAGAAAAATGTAAAGAGAATGACGTGAATTTAATTCCCATGATGAAATCAGATGGTATTTATGATACAGTGATGATTCCTACAAGAAGACTTATTATGAACGCCAAGAGTCTATATCTTGGATTCACTAACAATCTTGCCGAGCACTACAACTCTATTGTAGCCAAACTAGTAGGAGGAAAGGGAATCAACTTTTCACTTGGGCAAGGATATTCAGCCAGGTGTACTGCAGCAGCTGTAAAGTTTAACTCTATAGGGCAGATCTCTGAACTGTTTAAACATCTATATGGACATAGCTCAAATTCCTTGGCAAAACAAATGGAAATTCGGCGACTCCGGAAAAGCGTGTTACAAACCTACAGACGAAATGCGAGAAAGGTTTATCGTAAGAGCAAACTGTATCGCATAAACCGGACAGGTGTTGTCAAAGATGTTGGGTATGGTACCAGTTGCCACCAACCAGACATGGATGAAGACAAATTCATTGTAGAGAAAAACTGTCTAATAGAACAACTAAAGCAAAATCAAAACAATCGCCAGCTTTTAGAAAAACAAACATTGGGACAGTCCAGCAATGGAAAATGGTTGAATATCAGAAAGAAAATGTTGAAAGCCTCATATTTCGGACAAATATGCAAAGCAAACAAATTCGAAGGTTATGTTAAAAGACTTGCACATCCCACACCTTATTAACACCTTCCGTCATGTATGGAAAAATTAACGAAGACACTGCGAGGCTGCAACTGAAACAGCAATTGGGCAGAAGTATATCGAACTCAGGAATTTTTATCGATGAGGAGTATTACTTTCTTGGAAAACAAAAATGATCGGACAGTTAAACACAATTTACGAAAACTGGTTTTTACCAGAATTAGTGGATCCTCGTATTACTCGGGGAATGGAAGTGCGAAAACCACAATCACAGGATACTTGAGGAGACCGACAATAATCTAAACTAATTAGGTGGAGCAGAGTAGCAGACCCTACATTAGGAGATACCTATGTATATTATTTTCTTATTTTTTTCTTTTGAATGGATGAAAGGACCTATACCATTTTATCTGCAAAATCTCTGAGTAATACCAAATTCATGTTTTATATGTCAAATCCAGGAGTCTGGAGCGAAAACTAAAGCAATGAAACCAACATATTTTGCGCTCCATCCCCTCCCCCCAACATTCACTAACTTCTTTTATCCATACTACAATTTGAGGAAAAAGAAAATTATAAGGCAAAAATCCAGCCGTAGCGATAGAAATATAGAAAATATTATACAATTGGAACATGCCTGAAAATGACCTATCCCGAAGTATAAATGTATTGCAGAATGTGCATTGTTCACAACTCAAAACAATATCATCAAACATCGCTTAGCTGAAGGCTGACGGATACCTACCTAATTTTTTTCTTCTCACCCCAACATTCATTTGATTCTTGTTTCTACGACGAAAAAAATAGCAAGAACAAAATTGTATACACACACGATCAACATACGATACCTACAATCTACGAAACCCGTTTGTCATGCCATACATCACTAAAGGTACGCCCACTAAAGTACCTTTGCAAGTGGGTTGCGATTGGATTGCAAGTGGATGCTAGGTTGCAAGTCAAAGAGAGATGGCGCTTCACGTTGCAATTTTTGTAGAACATTTTGGGTAGAGGCATTGTATATAAACCTTATAGTAGTGCAACCGTGCGTAAACGACGATACGCCACCAGTGCGCATTCGCCCGCAACAAATCATGATAGTCTAGTTCAACACCATTCTCGTGCTGGGAATATGAGTAGGAGGATGATGCAGGTAGTGGTGGTGGTTGGCAAAGCCGGTTTCGTGTAGATTTATGGTATATTTTTTGTTTGCTTTGATGGAAGGGGTATGTTATGTTTTCTGGATTTTAACACAATTGGTATGTGTGTGTATGATCGTTGAAGGAGAGTCGCATTTCAGCTAATGTGAGGATTCTCAAATGATTTTCTTTATAATTCGTATTTGCAAGTGAAAAATCGATATTCATATTTAAAGGCAGGGGCGATGGTGGATAAAGAAAGGTGGGAGAATTGTCGTCGAGTAGTTGATGGTATATTATTTGTTGACTTTGATGAATGTTTGGGGTAGGTTATGGCATATTGCAATTAGACCATCACAGTCACCTGTAACTTGTTTTCTTTGTTTTTAATACAATTGGTGTCTGTGTTCACATCGGTGAAGGAGATTCGCATTTCAGCAATGAGGATTCCCAAATGGTTTATAAACCATATTTGCATGTGAAAAAAATATTAATTGAGGCAGAGATAAAAAAAGATAAGACAAGTTATAGTGTATTCCCAGCTACATTGCGAACGATCCTTAAGGGTTTCCACTTTAAAAAGAAAATCGTGGATATTTTCGGACCCGTCGAATGCAATTTGCCACTTTTCATTTTTACAAACTGAACTTACCTACTGAAGAAGTTTGTTGACTTATTGGTGGTGCTTGTCTGCGTTGCACAGTGTGACGAATCGCTGATTTAGCTTGGTTTAATAAGGAAAATGACATGCACAAAATTAAACAAAACCCGCTTAAGCCTCCTACGTAATGACTGTGCAATTTTTCTCAAACTCCAAATTGTATATAATTTTTTTTATAAGAAGGTCAATTTGAAGAGAAAGTGTTTATATCGGTTTTAATTGGTTCGCGTATATTTTATAGCTTTTTTTATCTTTTATCAATAAGTTAAAAGTCAATTGATATAAAAGTTAGTTTTTCTTAAATAATTAAGGATTTTGTTTAATAGGTATAAGGGGTAAATGAAAGTAAAATTTATAGATAAAATATGTGTTTTTTGTATTCATTAACCGAAAAGTATACCTAGTTGTTCAGTGTTGTCCAAGTTGGAGACCGTGTTTGTTCTAAAGCCTTGCATATGCACTGCTAAAATGTGTTTCAACTTGTTGCGCACAGGTGCGACACTCATACTAAATTTTTCGTTTTTTAGGATCCCCATGGAAATCAAGAAAAAGCTAATTTTTGATGTTTGGATTTCTTCTTAAGTCAAAATTAAGCGCTTAGATGCTGGTTTTGCTTTTCTTATGGGTTACTTTAGCCATATACTATTTTCTGAGGCTGCAACAAAGTCAATCAAATTAACCTTTAAGACTTTATGTTTAAGATTTGACGAGAGATGAGCCAAAAGTGGTCGGCATAGAGAGCGCTTCGAGAATTCAAATTTTGTGTGGCTAAATGAAAATCTAACATATCCACAACATATCTTAGATGAAATACCTTCTTCATCTAGAGTAGGAAGACCGAGAAAAAGCTTAAAGATTAGATGTCAAGGTGCGGCAGGTAAAAGACCAAGGCAGTAAAGAAAAAGTCAAAGCCAGAAAATAACTAATCCAAGAAAAATTTACAAGAGAAACAGGGTTATTGGTAGATATGCCAACTCAACAGTCTGGCAATCCTAATGACGTGAACAAGGCTAGACGATTTTTTAGAGATGATGAAAAGACTGCCCAAATTACAGTGACAGATAAAGAAATTATCAAAAAGTTTCATATCATCTTGGGTCTGGGTTCCCAATAGATGCAGATGCTTTTGAAAATTATACCTGGTATTTTAAGCCAGTAAGTGTGCATAAGGTCTTCTTTCATGGAAAATAAATAATTTCGACTTGTATACTTCCAATCGAACAACTTTCAGAAGAAGCGCAAGATGCAAGAAACAAGGAAAATAGAAGGTTCAGGGAACTTCTTACCAGAAAAATATCACGTGTAGATACAAATACTGAACTCTTAAATCGATTGCTTATAACCTCAGATCCAATTCTTAGCAAGTCTAAGATACTTTACGAGAAGAAATAAAAGTGTCATGGAACATGAAGTCTTGCAACTTTTAGATGTACCAAATAATTAAAAAAATTAAAATAAGCTGGTTTGTATGTATTGTTTTGTCAAATTTGTAGTCATATGTTAAAAAAATTTGTTATATTCTTTTCTGTGAACAATTTCAATTAAAAAAAAACTATAAATGCAATCTTAATTTAATTCCGCTAAATAAAGCGATTCGTGTCACTGTGCTTTGGGTCGAAAACGAAGCGTTATTTAAAAAATGTTCGAAGTCGGAACGGGCGTTCGAAGGTCTCGTAGGATTCACATTGGGAGTATTTAGATTCAAATTGTCCAATCTTCCAACTAGGGTATCTCTAATAGACTGCATTTCACGAATGAAAACTCGTTGGTTTGCTTCGCGTCTGTGGCTTCTTCTTGAACAGGTGGACGTTCATTAATATCTCATCGCTCATTATTATCATCACTATTGTGGTTATCTACCAGTTGTGGTGAAATCTGATCCTGGCTTAAGCCTACACTAGCCCCAGGTGGAGTACGACTAACTATTGGCCTGGATTGCATTGCTCCTGAACGGGGAGTTATTTCGAAAAGTGGACGAATTTCTCAAATTACTTGGTCTTCCTCTAGAACGCGTATTTGGAACTCTATTATCCATAATAGAAAAATTCGGATTTTAAATACAACTTCAAAATTTTTTAAATTTCAATATCTTTTAATAAATCTGTATTAAAAAAAATTAATACATGCATAATTTGGGGTCAGCGCGGTCGGTGCTAAATTCGATATTAAATCAGATATTAAATTTGATAAGATTAGATACAATATGCTTAAGAGCAAGATATCTATCTTGGTAAACAGACGGACTGTGCAAACAATGAACACAATACGAACAAGACTGTATATAATTGGCAACTATAGGTAACATAGTAGCAACATAGTCCAGTGTAATAACTACCAGACAATGGACTACCTATACTAGGTATAAAAGAATTAGGATTTATATATTATAAAAATATTCATATGCACATCTTATCCTTTCACGAATGAAATTAGACCAATATGAATACAAAAAGCAGTTCAACTCTTTCTAATATCCAATAGTCGCAACGCGGATTACAATTAAAACTATGAATATACTGGGACTATAGTAATGAAAGTCATACTCAACTTGAACCGCCAAGAGACACAATAGAACACTCTACAATTGCTGGAGCTTAGCTAAAAGCTCTAAAGTTAGCCAGTATAATCTTTGTAGTGACGTTCTTAATGCCTCGAAGTACATCTAATGTTAGAACACGTTTAATGCAAAAGAGAAACAATCAAGCAACCTCCATTAAGCAAAAAATACCAACAAGTGACCTTCCTCAATGCTTCATTGAAAAGGTACATGGACTTTAAAATATATACCAACAATTTCACATGTTGATTAAAGATAAATAAACTTGTGCAATACTCCAATTTAGCAATCTAGCTCTACGCAAAACAACGAAAATTCTTACTATCCATATAAATATTCATCTTATAGGTACCTATTGAACAAGAAGTGGTGGTGCGGCATGGCACAATACTGACAAAAAAAATTATGTCATTGCTTTATAAATTAGATCGAATATTTCTAAATCAATTACAAAAAAAATTATAGAAATCGGTACCTTTTGCGACAAGATATAGCCGAAACAGTCAGAGTCCAAAATGCGACAAACTCATAATACCTCATTTGCTGAAAAATACCGAAATCAAATTTTATTCAATTTTTCCCTTCAAACGAATCGCCTCTTCCATCATTTCTACTCGCAGACGAAGAAGTCAGATTTATTATATTTCCATCATCTCCCTCTCATCAAACATACTACTTGCCGAAGCGAAGGCAACATCGCAAATCATCAATTACACAGAAAAATTAATACATACTTACATTTCCATACAAATGAAAATCATATGGCATGACCACAGAATCGATAATGCGAGGTCCATTATCCATACAAATTAACTTACTTGGAAATCCTACATGCTACCTGTGCTGCTAAACAACAAAAATGCCTGTGCTCCTTCTTACAAAGAAAAAAAATACAACATACATGGGAATGCAATTATGAAAGGTTCGATAGAGAGAGATAAACCAGTTTATTTGGTTTTCTTTCTTCGTTTTCAAAGTGTGTATTTAAAATGAAGATGACAGCAAAAGTTTAGACACAAACATTCTAGCTCAATTCATAACGCCATCTGCATTTAGTCGGCTAAAACAAAAAATTCGACATGATGGCACTACTATAAAGTGTATATACAATGGTAGAGGCCTCATAATCAAGCCAAACAAACAAAAATGTGGAACGAATACAGGTTCGCTCTAACAGAATAAAACTCAGAACTGAGACGATCGAAACGAGCAACACGGAGAAAACGCTGTGAAATGCTGACATGCCAGTTGCGGTGCGCACCCATAAAGCTATTGTTGCGCTTAAAATCTTAATTCAGGTTCGTTTCCCAGGTTCGTCCGCTCATGCAACACACGCAAACTCAAACGTGACTGACCTCAGGGCCTTTGTAGGTAATAGAGTAAACAGTTTGTCTGTGATAATATTTAGTAAAGATAAGGTTAAATGGGCACTTAGCTCTTTCAAACCATTTAAAGCCCCGGCAGAGACGGTTTATTTCCAGCTCTAATTCAGAAAAGTAATAGACGTAATCCGGCCGGCAGTTGTTGCTTTGTTTAGAGTAAGTTATAGCTAGGGACATATAAAATTGACCTGGAGACGTGAATGTGATTTTTATCCCCAAGCCAGGTTATAGGCCAAGTGAACTGCCGCAATCATATAGACATATAAGTCTAGCATCGTTCGTACTTAAGATGTTAGAAAGACTAATTGATGTTCATATTAAAGACCGGATAAAATGAACTATCCGTCTACACTCAAGTCAGTATGCGTACACAAAGGGTAAATCCACGGAAGGTGCTCTCCAGTGTCTTGTTAAAGATATAGAAGGAGCGCATCGAGCCAAGGATATAGACCTTGAAGATTCGACTAACCGATGGATCAGAGCCATGCATGAAAGTCGAATATTAACCTCCTCATCTAAAGGAGTGTCGGTGGCTGTGACGTCAGTCAAAGGATGCTTTCAAGGAGGAGTACTCTCCATCCTCCTGTGGTCATTGGTCATCGAAAGCCTTTTAGTCAGTCTTCAGAGTCATGCGGAATGCTTTGCCACATGTTTTCGAATGGTGTAATAATGAACGATCCATTAATCCTTCAAAACCTGTTTCGTGCCCTTTACAAGGAGGAGACTGGTCAATTTCGAACCCCACTATTAAAGACACCATTTTAAGCGACTCCAGTAAGGTCAAATATCTCGGCGTCGAACTCGATAAAAGACGCAACTGAAACGCGCACATCAAGTTTGGCACAGAACGCGCCACTAGAGCTATGAGGTCTAGTAGGCGTCTATATGGCAGAACCTGGGGTCTGAGTCTCAAAATGATATACTGGTTGTAATGATGGTCAGACCTATTATAACATCGTTTGGTGGTCCAAAGATCTTGAAGGGATAATGGCAACAAAGCTCCAAAAGCTACAGCGTATTGCCTGTTTCGGCATTACATCGGCAGCACTAGGGACTGCGGGGCTATCACCCCTACAAATCGTTATTAGGAATACGGCTGCTAGATGCTCTATTACGCTGCAGCTAGAGTTCAAGTTTAAACCAGGTCACCTCATGGAACACCTGAAAATACTTGACTCAATTGCAAAAACGGGCATGTTATGCTCCATCCCGGAAACTGTGTTAAGGGAGTATAGTTGAGGAAGACTAATTAAGGTTGGAATATTAGACAGCTCAATCTGGGCCAATGGTGTACGGGCACTGGACTCTCGAAGTCATGTCTGGTTCCCCGACGGGCCAAAAATAAAATCTAGAGATGGAGCTGGCGTCTTTGAAACCAACACCAAAGTCTCGGTACCTAATCCATGCCATTGGGATATGCGCTAGAATAAACCTTGAAAAGGGTGTTAAGTGCGCCAGAATACACCTATTCTCGGGTGGTCAAGCTGCACTTCAAGCACTGTCGTTCAACTCAATGGACTCTATGACAGTTAACTGCGATGCGCTGCAATCCCTAGCCAGATTGACAAGCCAATTGGGAACGTGTTTAAGGACTCAGACAGTCCAAAGGATTTATCAGGCTTTACTCCCATATGGAAATTCTTATACTAGGTAAGAAAAGTATTAGGAAGTTGGTGAGCTTCTCTGTCAGGCCATTATAGCTTGAGATACCAGAATTTTGTCTGGAGGATGATCAATCCTCTGATCACATTCTTTGGGAATACCAGACTTCCAATACGTTCGCCAGCCGAGCTAAACATGAAATAGATCTTTCACATTGCAGTTTCAGCCATGTGGCCAGGGGTATTTATGAAAAAAGGTACAGCCGCCTTGGTCTCCAATCCGTTTACGGAACTGCTTTAATTAGCATATGCTCACTAGCATTGAGAGTCAAAGCAGTCTGTGAATAGTCTTGTATAGCCGTCGCACCTCCGGAAAATGGCGGTAAACTGACGACAGAAAAAGCTGGTGGGCCCATGGTACATCTCCTTCCGTACTTTGAGTTGAGTTCGGTTGGCCGACAGGAGTTGTTGAGGCCGGTAAGTGCTCCACGATACTGAAGGTAAGGAATATCGAGAGCCCAACGTTTTCTTCACTTGCTGAGTCGATTGGTTGCCGAGCGGCATTACAAGAGTTTGATGCGAGGCATGTGTCCCTAAGTTTTCTATATTTTTGAAACTAATATTAATTATCTGGTAAAAGTGTCCCATTCCAGAGCCCGGAATGGTACAGGAAGGTTGAAATCAAAACCGAAGTTCGCCTGGTATTCGGAGTTCACATAATTGCGACTAAGCACTCTTTTAGCCATGCAACTCTCAGAGTAGGCTTCTTTAATCGATATTAGAAATAGTTCATCCCTTCTGATCTGGCTTAAATTTACAAGGCGTGTATCCGCCCAAACTTGATTACAACGCTGGTGCTCCAATCACATATTTTGAGATACTGCACCGGACCAAGATATCGCGAAACAAAAGCCTTGCAGCGATTTGTCAAAGTGTAGTCAGAATCCACAACATTCCGTGGCGTTCCACCTATAGGCGACTTAAAAAATCCTTCGAACTCAGCCTAGAAATCTGAATGTCATTAGGATTTGCTTGTAGTTTTCAAGTTCCTTGCATTTTAACAAACATTCATTTGTCACTCACTCCTTAATGCCCGTGCTTTGTTACATCATTGTAAAGGTACCCAAAAGTTAAGACCCCAAAACGAGCGAAGATGGGGCAATAGTTGCAACATATCGCCGACACTTTTCAAGCACAATTTCAATGCCGTGCTGACATTTCAATCTGGCGTTAGCAGAGTTCGTGGGCGCGGGGGAGAGGATCAGTTCAATCAGCTTATATCATTTAGTGTAAAATACCTTTGCTATCATTTGAATAGCCATTGAAAATGTGTGTTTTATCTAGAATTAATTTCAATGTCAATCATGATTCATGTCAAAAGAAATTTTCAATTACTCGCTGCGATGAAAATGAACTTTTATCTTTTTTGAGATATAAGATTCCATTTCATTGAAATTAAGGCGTTACCTATTTGCAACAAGTGAAGGTGAATTGTGCGTCTAGAGATGGTGAAATAGCAGATACACTGTTCACCTGTTATTGTGTAATTGAGTGATTGAATAGCAGTTCAATGCATCACAGTTCCTTGCTTTTGAAAGAGAGAAGGTGAAAGTAAAAGAGTCATCTGATTAGGTAGGGGATTCCTATTGATGATTGAAGTTCTGATAAGCTGATGGTAGCAAATTTGATTATTATCAAAAGTCCCTCAGGTAATAATACTTTTACTATGAGGATGCATTGATAAAATACCATTTAATAGCAACAAGTGGTAATATTCATTATAAAGAACATTTATTAAACACTTCTTCAATTATTGGGATATTACAGTTTTTCCAAGGTAGGTACCAGTTATTCGAGTCTTAGAAAAAACTGAGAATGTCTTCCTCTTACCCTCAATCCAAGTATTCAAGACACCAAAAACAGATTTAAACGTTACAGCCGTTTTTGAGAAAATCAGTGTTTTATAAATAAGTTGTATGGCGGTACAGTATTTGAAATAGATAAAATAAAAATAAATACATACGAGTATAAAGGGTCTTTCATTAAGGACTTGACAACTTCTATTTGGCTTTAGACCTTTTCATAGCACGACTCATCAAATGCTTAGGATTTGCAACAAGTCATCGTTCAGTAGGCAAATCTACTGGAATGATACTACTCGATATCGAAGGCTTTTGATACCGTTTGGCATGACGGACTTATATCCAAAATGATAAATTTAAAGTTTTCCGCTTATATCTGTAAAATTGTCCGCAGTTTCTTGTCGTTTTAAAGTCCACGTTAATAGTGGTATCTCTAACCTAATGTACTTTTATTCAGGAGTTCCCCAAGGCTCAGTTCTTGGGCCTATTTTATATAACCTGTATACATCGGACTTTCCGCGTCTTCCACATTGTGAGACAACTATTTTCGCTGATGATACTGCAATATTCTCATCTCACGAATTCCCTCTTGACATTGAGAGGAATCTAAACAAAATGATGGAAATACTACAAGAATATTACAATAAATGGAAAGTAAAATTAAATGAGGAGAAAATGAAAGCTTTCCTCTTCATTAGAAAGAGAAAAACTAGCTTTCTCCGCAGTGACCGCTTACAAGTAAATGGGAAAGAAACTAGTTGGGAGCCTTCTGTAAAATATTTAGGAGTATATTTAGATACCAAGTTGACATTTAGTACACATATTAAAAATTCCCTCAAAAAATTTGCAATTGGGATTAAAATGTTGAACCCTCTTATCAATAGAAAGTCACTGCTCTCAAATGGAAATAAAATAATTATCCATAAGGTAATTTTTCAGGCAATTCTGTTATAATGGATGCCAAGCATGGGGAAATTGTGCAATGTGCTCTATTAAAAAACTGCAGACATCTCAAAATAAGTTGTTGAAAATGATACTCAATTTACCGTGGTATCACTCAACGTTGGACATTCACGATAAAGCGAATTTTGAAATGATGTTAGATAGAATTCAAAGACTTAACTTACGTTTCCTAGACCGCTGTGAATCCTCTTGTAAATAATTTAAATACCTAATAGTGGAGATGTACGCTATTATTTCTCCTTTTTTGCGTTTTTTCGTTGCTTGTATAACTATATTTACTTATTTGTATATTAAATTATTAATTATTTATTTATTTATTTGTTTAACTATTTATTTATTTATTTATTTACCAAATTCTTTATTTATTATTTGTTCTTATTATTTATTTCTTAATTAACTTACTTATTTATTTTTATTTATTTATTTATTTATTTTATTTCATGAATTGCTTACAAGTCTCATACAATATCTTATAAATAAGTGATAAGAATAAAAACGAGATAATAAATGGATGGATGCTACGAGTATATTTATAGAAGAAAAAAAGAGGAAAAAAAAAGGAAAACTAAATTCACAAAAAATACTTAGAAATAAGGAGTAACTAAGAATAGCGGGAAAATAGGTATTTAATTCTTTTTTTTTAATCTAGCGGTGTTATCCAATTTTCTTATGCATTGAGGCAGGGAGTTCCTCAATGTATAAGAACAGCATGACTTATGTTGATGGAAGGAAAGTATGACAGGTGTAGAGGCTTTCTTGAGACTACAATGCACTTGGACTTATTGGGATTAAAAAATAGGCCATTACTTTGTGACCATTGCACGATTAAGTCCAGATCTTCATTTATACAGGTAGTGGCATGCTCGATTAGGCCCAAGGGATAGCTCAATACGAGCTGAACATCATTGGCGTACATATATACTGAGCTATGCATAATGAGAGTAGGAAGTTCGTTGACATATAAGGAAAAAAGTAATGGTCCCAATATTGAACCCTGTGGCACGCCGCTGACTAAAGGAAGAAAGCCCGAAAGCACGTGGTTTATTTCCACAGCTTGAACTCTGTCTGTCAGATAGGAATATATTAGCTTTATAGCACTCGGGGAGAAATTATATATCTGCGATAGTTTGAGGCACAAGGTAGAGTGGACTATCGTATCAAACGCCTTCGATGGTTTTTGTTTTGACAGGAACATGACTATTATAAAGTTGCCCAATGTTTACGTTTAGGAACTCCACCTTTTCATTAGGAGACGGCAAAGAGTAAATTGTGTCCCAATTAAAACATCTAGTGTGTTCCTCTAGCAATGAATAGTTATAATTCTTGAAATCTCTGAATTAAATAGTTCTGGCAGCAATAACGATATGAAAGTCAAAAGTTAGATAGATTGAATCATATCTGGAGAAAGGCGGTGTCGATAACTGATCATATGGGAGAACTTTATTTCTATGACTCACTAAGAATAGGTCCAGCAACGAGGAAAATTGATCAGAAAAGTTAGTCGGAACAGTTGTGTTGACGGAGAACAGGTTAAGTGAAGACAATTCTTGGATGAGATGGGACTCAGTTAGGAGATTGCTGTTAAAGTCGCCACATAGGATAATATTAGGACAGGCTAGCAAAATTTGGTCTACAACATCCACGAAGGGAAGCAAATTAACATGCCTATTTGGTCGATAAGCAGAACCAATTAGGAGATTAGATCCGTCATTGACCAGTTCAACGAATACGAATTCAACATCACAGCCGTTTCAGGAAAAATCTCGTAATCTGCATTTTATTCCTGCCCTAAAATATATAGCGACTCCTCCACCAACACGCCCAATCCTATCAGAACGAAAAACCTTATACCCATTGAGACGGCACTGATCATCGTTAAAAGCATCCTAAACCAACACAGACCACATCAACTGCTGAATTTTCAAACAGATCCCGGAACTCGTCAATTTTCGGAAGCAGACTCTGAGCGTTAATTTGACAAGCATGAATGCCAACGTTTTGGCCTCTTAACACCTCAATCATGCTGCCTAAGGTACTTCCATGTGCAGACATTGCGGACAAAAATAAACAAAAACATAGGGACGGGCTACAGTCCGCTTGGGCGAACTGTTGGATACCCTATTCTTATTCCTATCCCTCATAAGTGGGCGTGACAAAAGTCTAAGTATGGTTGAATTGTTAAGAACGCTTTACATATTTTGTTATATAACATTTAAAGGATTTTATCATAAACAACTCTCCATAGCTCAAACTTGGGTGTTTCAATAAAATTGTTTTATTTAATTGTGGGCGTGTCAGTAGGCGGATTTAAAAAAAAATAACACATGAGCATAAAGGGCCCCTAGAGAGTATATATTATAAATTTCAGCTCCCTAGCTCACTTTGAATTTTCAAAAAAAAAAAAAAAAAAATTCCTCGTGTGCCAGTGGGCGGATTTTGAAAATATTTACACATGAGCATAAAGGGCCCATAGAGAGTATATATTATAAATTTCAGCTCCCTAGCTCAAACTTTGGATTTTCAAAAAAATTGTTTTATTTATTTGTGGGCGTGTCAGTGGGCGGATTTTGAAAAAAATTTATCCCGAGCAGTTTTAGGAGTCATAGATCATATATACAAAATATCAGCTTTCTAGCTCAAAATTTTGGTTTTTTGAGTTTGTGGGCGTGTCTGTGGGCGGATTTCAAAAATTCGTAAACTTGATTATTTCGGGACCCTAGAGAGTATATGGTTAAAATTTCAGCTCTCTAGGTCCAGTTTAAAGGCCTAATTTTTGCCGACGGACGGACGGACAGACGGACGGACGGACGGACATGGCTAGATCGACATTACTATCGATGCTGATCATAAATATAGTAACTTTTAGGGGTCTACGGGCAATATTAAGGTATGTTACAAACTATGCGTCAAAATTAATGTACCCCTAAAATAGGGTATAAATAGAATGGGAAACACCTCAGGATTTAACAAAAGTAAAGGAATTAAGTACCTACAATTTTGAAAGGAATTCAAGTAGAAATAAACAAATTTAAGGTAAAGAAAAAAAAAGAAGAAATTAATTTAATTCAGTAATTTAAATTGATAACGAAAAATAAAAAGACTAAATTCCATTTAGACTGGCAATGTCGTCCAGATCCTCGACGTTTTCGACCATTACAGGAGTTTCGACCATTTGACGTTTGACGTATACCATTCCATGCAAAGTAAACACAGAGGCCAGCTGTTTAAATTTTTTTACCTTTAAAATAAATTTATTTAATTATTTATAATATTGATTTACTTATCTATTCATTTATTTTGATTTATTCATATCTGTGATAATTTTCTTCTTTATTTATTAACCTAATCAATTATTTATTTACTTATTTATTTACATATTTATTTTGTCATTTATTAGTATATTGAGTTACTTATTAATTTATTTATCTATTTTAATTTATTTATATCTGTGATAATTTTGTTGCAACGTGTTATTTTTGTTAAATCTTCATTTTGTTAAATCGTTAGTAAATTTGTAATTAGTACCTGATTTGGCGTCTTTTCTATAGTCAAAAATACATTGCTTCATCAATTTTTTAAATATCGATATCTATTATGTATTACATTTTTTTTCTTTTTTAATTGGAGTTTTTTTTTGTATTTTCCTTCAGTATTGTATGATTTTTCGTTTGCCAACTTTAATCACTAATGTTTTGTAGATAATGTTTCAGAAGAAAGATACAAATTATCATATCTCTGTACTGTAAAATGTGTGGTAACCATACCTTTGTAAATTTATATGCCAAATAAATCAATCTATCTTGACAACTTCTTTTTAAATAAAATGCAACCTACTTGAGATATCTCTAAAAAAATATATTGGCTTGAATTACTATCAAAACATTTATGAATGCAGTTTGATTTCGTTCATATGTCCACCATGGGAACGTATGCAGCGGTCGATACGTTGAACCCATTTTTCGATGACTCGTTCGCACATTTCGAACGATACGGCCGCTCTTTCAATATTGGCTCTAAGCTCCTCTAACGTCGCCGGCTTGTTGGCATAGAATAATGATTTAATGTAGCCCAATAAAAAAAGTCTAGAGGCGTTAAATCACCGGATCTCGGCGGCCAATAGACGGGTCCGTTTCTCGAGATATCACGTTCACCGAACTGAGACTTCAATAACTCGATTATTGCACCAGCTGTGTGGCTTGTGGCACTGTCTTGTTGGAACCACATATCACTGATGTCCAATTTATGCATTTGCTCAAAGAAATAACGTTCCAACATGTCTCTGTAGCGAATACCAGTTACCGTAACGTGACGGTCATTTTCATCGACAAAAAAACGGCCCAATGACGCCACCGGCATGATTTTTTGCGGATGAAGTGCTGTTTCATGAAGCACATTAGGGTTCTCACCTGTCCAGTTACGCATATTTGCAATGAAATTCTTCAATTTCTTCCATCATGTCCAGAGTCCAATTCGAGAACGTATGTCAGCTTGATCTTGTAAGGGTGTAGGCCAAGATCCTTACGCAAAATTCGCCATAATGTGGTCTGGGAGAGGGCCAATTCTTGAGAACGCCATGAAATCGACTGATTTGGCTGGTTTGCGACGGACGCCTCTACGGCAGAAATATTCTCCACAACTCGGGCAAAACGTAATCTCACTGGCACGGCAACATCAAGCAGCGAATATTCTGACTCTAATTTTTTCACTACACTATGAATTGCTTGCTTACTTCGACGAGAATTTCGGCCGAAAATTGGCGTTAACGCTCTTAAAGTTGCGAATAAGTTCTTTACAACCTTACTTATTTACTAAACAGATTCCCGATCCGCGGAGATTATCTTCCTGAGACACTAGTGCCTTCCATTACCCGCGATCCGGGCACGCTGTTTCCAGTGATCCAGACAAATCGGTCTGGTAAGAGCATTATTGTTCATTCGCCCGATGTTGCTGAGTCAGTGAAGCCGACGAGTCTTAGCTTTTAAGCCGTCGCACACAGGACAAAATATCCAACGAAATATCTTGCTCTCAAAAAAACCCAGATCCCCTTTCCAGCTTATCGTCCACCACTTTTCGCCATAAAACAGAACTAACAGATTCAGATTTTGCAGTTATAATTTTGTTGGGTAAAATTTTAATGGGTACGGTAGCAGTCGGTTATAGGAACCCACCTCTCAATTTGTCGGATTTCGGAACCCTAAAATGTCAATGACGGAAGCAAGAGGGTTCCGAAATCCGACAAATTTCGACAGCGGAAATCCAAGAGTCCGACATATAGCGACGGAGCAAGTGAGTTCGAAATGAAATCAAGTTTGTTGTACATGCTGAAGTGGATACTGATGACCAATTTGAGAATGTCGTTTTAATTTGCCAAAAGGTTATTTTACCAGGAGCTCATTGGAACCCAAAAAAGGTATTTTTCGGAAATGTTTTGTTTTTCTGTTCAAGGCTAATTTCACTAAATTGAAGTTTTATCAATTATATTTCTCATTTTCCTTCTTGGTATACGAATTAAACAATAACAACAAAATTAACAACATGCTAAAGAAGTACAACTTCTAACGCGCGTACATAAGTACACACTTACTTACTTAGGGTAGCGCTACAGTCTGAGGTGGACCTGGACCTCAACTAACAAGCTTCTCCAGCCAGCACGCTCTTTGGCCAGCTGTCTCCAGTTTCGCACGCCAAGTTGGTTAACGTCCCCTTCCACTTATGCGTGCTTCCTCTACTGCGCCGTCTCTCGGGTGTGGATTCGAAGATCTTCCGGGCCGGAGCATTCACGCTCATTCGCTCTACATGACCCAGCCACCTCAGTCGTTGGACTTTCACTCTTCTAGCTAAGTCGATGTCGCTGTACAGCCCGTACAGTTCGTCGTTGTATCTCCTCCTCCATTCACCGTCTATGCAGACGGGACCAAAAATTACCCGAAGAATTTTCCTCTCAAAACAACCAAGAGTGACCTCATCCGCTTTTGCTAGAGTCCATGCCTCTGCACCATAGAGAAGGACTGTTGTTATTAAGGTCTTACAAAGGGTCACTTTAGTTGTTCGAGAGAGGGCTTCGCTACTCAATTGCTTTCTTAGCCCAAAGAAACAGGGATTGGCAAGAGTTATTCTTCGTTTAATCTCAGCGCTGGTGTCATTGCCTGAGTTCATTGCGGAGCCTAGGTAGGCAAAGTCCTGAACCACATCAAAGTTATGTTTGTCTATAGTGACGTTCTGTCGGAGACGTCGGTGTTGGGTGTCCTTTCTTGATGACAGCATACACTGTGTCTTGCCCTCATTGATCGCTAAACCCATCTTCGCCGCCTCCATCTCAATACTCACGAACGCGCCAGTGACATCCCGCTGCGTTCTGCCGATTATGTCGATGTCGTCGGCTTAGGCGAGTAGATGGACGGACTTTTGAAAGATAGTGCCTCTGGTGTTAGCATTTGAGTTTTGCACTATTCTTTCAAGAACGATTTTGAAGAAGTCACATGAGAGCGCATCGCCTTGTCTAAATCCGTTTTTAACATCGAAGTTCTCGGTGAGTTCTTTACCGACCTTGATGGAGGAACGTGCATTCTCCATTGTCATCCTGCAGAAACGGACGAATTTGGCAGGGATGCCAAAACTGGACATTGCTCTGTATAGCTCGTCCCTATAAATGCTGTCATAGGCGGCCTTAAAATCGATGAAAAGGTGGTGGGTGTCGATTTGGACTTCCTGGGTTTTCTCCAAGATCTGCCGCTGTGTGAATATTTTACGATGGTAGACTTTCCTGGCCTGAAGCCACACTGATAGGGACCAATTAGGTAAGGTTAGGTTAGGTTTATGTGGCTGTCGGCAGAAGCCGACACACTTAAACCAATTTAGGTCCCCCATCTACTACGGTGATCTGACGAGAACCGATTACCTCGACGTGGTATTGTCGTTGGTTTAGGGACCAATTAGTTGTTGACGAAAGGCTTCAGGCGTTTACATAGCACGGCAGATACCATCTTGTAGCCGATGTTAAGAAGACTAATACCTCTGTAGTTGGCGCAGTTCAGAGGGTCTCCTTTCTTTAGGGTCGGGCAAACAATACTGAGGTTCCATTCATCGGGCATACTTTCCTCCGACCATATTTTACAGATGAGTTGGTGCATGCTCCCAACCAAGTTATCGCCTGCCGCTTTGAATAGCTCCGCGGTTAGGCCATCTGCTCTAGCGGCTTTGTTGGACTTAAGCTTAGATATGGCTATCTTCACTTCGTCTAGGTCGGGTGGACGGAATTGTTGGTCTTCATCGTCCAGGTTGAATGGAGCATTCTGCCTGACAGCGGGATTTAGTTCGTCATCGCCGTTAAACAGTCTGCAGAAGTAGTTCTTCCATATCCTCAGCATCGACTGCGATTCTACTACGATGTTCCCTTGTTCGTCCTTGCAGGCTTCGGTTTGGGCTCTGTAGCCCGGGCAGATCCTTTTTACCCTTTGGCAAAACTTCCGAACCTCATTCCTGGGGTAACATCTTTCTATTTCCTGGATAGTGCGCTTCTCGTGCTCTTTCTTTTTTCTCCTGAGAAGCCGGTGTTCGTCTCTTCTTTTCTGAGCGTAGAGCTCACGAGCAGCCCTGGTCCTTCTTTGCAGCACCGCTTTGTATGCCTCGCACACATAAGTTGCAATTAGTTCTCGAGGTTTCGGGGCTTAAACCTGTGTTGATAAACAGAAGTAACAATGACTTCGTAGGGTAATTATTCAACGGATCTCCAATAAGGAGTCATTCGTAATGTTGATGTGTACTGAGATGGTGAACTTCCCAGCTACCTCAAACTTACTGCTATCAACAGTGACTTTTTGTCCCAGTCAGTGAACAGAGCCCTCGTTGGCTTCAATACCAAGTTATTTAGCCTGTTCTTTAATGGCCGTGACCACCGTGGGAGTGACCGATGATGTCGCTTTCATTAGCGTATCAGATGTGTTGAATGAGTGCGGGTTTGTCGTAGGTAAATCAACCACAGATGCAATCCAAAGCATAAGGATCATGACATGTATGAGTGAGTGAAGACAAGAGTAATATGCCCTATTGGCGTCACCGAGGAGTTCGAAATCAGATCTCCGCCCTAACTAAATGTTCCCACTCAGCCAAGGACACCTCCAGACCGATCCGGATGCTGCGAAGAAGAGGACGACCCCAGAAGCCCCAGTAAGACCTGTCACCTCATCGAGACGACTGAAGTTCCAGAGGGGGAGACTGTAACAACTACATACAAATATTTGTTAAAAAAAAAAAAGTAAACAAAAAAAATAAATAAATAAATTTGTAAATTTAAGCCCTTCTGGCAATGCCATATGAATTATTTTACAATGCTGGCAATGCTGTAATTAAAAAAAGCTCTTGTCAGTTATATAAAGCTCTTCTACCAAATTCTTGGAAGCTCCTCCTAATTATGTAAAGCTCTTCTAGCATGTAGACAGCTCACTAGTGAGAGTATAAAAAGCAGGAGCAAAACTGAAAGAATTAACACTCTAGCTTGAGAATCAAAGCAGTACGGTAGAGTACCTCAGCCTCTGCTAAGATAATTTGAGAGTGTTAAGTAGCCGAATAAAGAGTGAACTTTTATATTATTTACATTTGTGTTTTCTTTCTGCACAAATTCTGCAGAATCTGTAGAACCCCCTCCTCGTCCCTTCGTTGATGCTGTACATTGGCGCCCAACGTGGGGCATCGCAACCTTCCAAGAATTGATTGACAAAGCTAGAGCAGTGGAGCACAGTATGGCTGAAAAGAATTCAGAAAAGCCTGAAAAACCGGAAACCAAGCTACGTTGTAATTTTTGTAACCATGTAGGCCACGCAATTTCCGAATGTAAAAAAAACAGAAAACGGAAGCAGAGAACCTCGTAAAATCGCCTTCCAACCAAGGTATATTTTGCTATAAATGCAAGGCTCCTGGGTTTTTGAGATCTAATTGCCCTACATGCAAAGATTTACCAAAAGGGCCCCAAAGAGTGTCATTCAACCTTATTAAAAATACACTCGGTAATGACTTACCGACCATACCCATTATGTCACATGGCGAAAATGGCATCGCATACATTGATACTGCAGCACGAACCAGCGTAGCGGGTCGTCACCTTTTTGAACACCTTCTGCGAAATAGAACCAAATTTAGGCAGTTAAATGCGGATGTAAGCCTGGCCGATGGAAGTATACAGCACAGCGAAATATGCATGGCGTCCACAACGATTATATTTGGGAACCGGCTAAGGCCAATTACATTTATCGCGCTCCCCAAGGCAAAAGAAAATAGAACCCTCATCGGCATTGACTTCCTCGAGGAGAATGGCGTTGTTCTAAATTTAGGTCAGAGATGTTGGTATTTTCAAGATCAACCCAAGAAAACTTTTGATTTCTTTGACACTGCACACACGATTGTATCACCAACAGCAGCAATGGAACGAGATGTCAAGAGTTTCAACAACTGGTTCAAGGAAATACAACCAATCTCTCCTCTTAGAGTTACACCCAAACGAATCCAACAGGTCTCAGTATCGCATGCTTTACAGGATCCGATGGTACCAACGATTTCTGACGAAGAACGATTTGGCCCACACCCCTGGGAAAAGATAGCCACCCCAAATAATGAGTACTCACCAAACGCAATAAACAAAATTTTTAGGGATTCCCTACGTTATGAGGTAACACCCGAGAGAAAAGAAAAAGCAACCCTCTTTCCAAAAATGCTGGAAAAAGATACGTGCATGGATATTGACGAGTACTTCACTGAAATCATGTCAATGGACATAGCCCTCAGAGAAGATGAAGGAATGGACCTGAGCGACCCCGAGAAGGAACAAATTAACGACCTTTTGGTTGAATTCTGCTCCTTATTTGAATCTTTATCAGAGCCAACCCCTTACGCTGAACATAAAATAAACACGGGTAACCACCCCCCAATCGCTACGACGCCATACAGGCTATCATTTACAAGAAAACAGCAGCTTAGAATCGAGCTCGAAAAACTGTTATCATGCGGCATAATAGAAGAATGCGAATCACCATGGGCTGCTCCAGTTGTTCTCGTACCCAAAAAGAGTGGTGGAATTAGAGTCTGCATCGACTACCGGGGCCTTAATAAGGTAACAATACCAGACCAATATCCTATACCGAGAATTGATGATACGACCCACTCAACAAAAAGTACGAAATTTAAAACAACCCTCGACCTTCAATCTGGTTATTACCAGATAAAAGTTGCAGACCACGACGTTGAGAAAACAGCCTTCATCACACCATTTGGAGTTTATTGCTTTAGACGGATGCCATTTGGGCTGAGAAACGCTCCGGCTACCTTCATGAGGTTAATGGACAAATTTCGGGCCGGCCTCGTTGTTGACGGCATGTGGTTGTTAATCTACCTGGACGATTTGATTATTTGTTCCAGCAGTTTTACCGAGCATGGTGAGCATCTCAACAAAGTCTTTAAACGCCTGTCACAGTTCAAACTGAAAGTGAATAGAGAGAAATCAAAATTCTGCTGCGCGAAAGTGAAGTACCTAGGCCACCTCATTACCAGTAATGGAATAGAGGTAGATCCAGAAAAAACATCGGCTATAGCAACCCGACCAGAACCAAGAAACGTGAAAGAAGTTCTTTCATTTTTACAAACCTGTTCATGGTACCGGCGATTTGTTGAAAACTTTGCCGGGATATCAAAACCTCTCTCCAACCTTACAAAGAAAAATGCCCCTTGGATATGGGGAAATGAGGAGAAAACCGCTTTTAAGAAACTAAAAGAATCACTTATAACAGCGCCGGTACTTCAGCAAGTATGTGAAGATAAACCATTTTTTTTGAAAACTGATGCAAGCAACTATGCCATAGGGGCAGTATTGGTCCAGGGGGAGCGATCTGATGAACACCCTATCGAATACATCTCGCGATTATTAACAAAAGCCGAAAGGAATTACTCCACAACAGAGAGAAAAGCTTTAGCTATCATCTGGGCAGTAAACAAATTTCGGGGTTACATTGGAGGTACAAAAATCACCCTATTAACCGATCACCAGCCTTTAAGATGGTTAATGACGCTCAAATCCCCAACCGGTAGACTTGCTAGATGGGCACTACAGCTGCAGCCATATAACATCGATATTGAGTATACTCCTGGCAACACAAACAAAGTCGCAGATATGTTGTCAAGGCCTCCGTGTCCCAGTTCAGAACACAAAACGGACAAGTGTGAGATTTGTAACGTAAAAATTGACATCCCTGCGAGAAAGTCCGGGGAGATCCGCCAAGCTCAGTTGCAGGACATTGAACTGAAAACCATCATTGAATCCTTCGAGGCAAAAGATGAAAACCTACCCCGATGAACTACTCGAGGCTATATCATGAATGAAGGTGTCCTTTATAGATTCTCGCCGGAGTCTGACTCCGAGGATGCCCAGCTAGTAGTTCCAATTCAAGAGCGTCCAGATATTTTACGCAGCTATCATGATGTTGCCACCGCAGGGCATTATGGAGTTGATCGCACTATAGCCCGTATAACAACTAGATACTATTGGCCAAGAATGAGGATTGATATAACCAAACATGTCGGGAATTGTTTAGCGTGTCAAAGATACAAACCCAGTAATATGAAGCCAATTGGGCTATTGCAAACAGTTACGAGTAACCAGAGGTTCGAGATCATAGCAGTTGACCTGTTTGGGCCCTTACCGAAGACCCCAGAAGGATATAATTGGATCCTTATAGTTGAAGACATCGCAAGTAGGTGGACAGAAGTTTTTCCCCTAAAAGAAGCAACATCAGAAAACTGTACACTCGTTCTACTGAATGAAATTTTCTTAAGATATGGAGAACCCAGGCGCCTCAAATCCGATAATGGCGGTCAATTCATCTCTTCTTTAATGCAGCAGTTAGCCCATTGCTTGGGAATGCAGCAGACGCTAACCCCAGTTTACCACCCTGAGGCGAATCCTGTTGAAAGGAGAAACAGAGATTTGAAAACCCAAATTGCTATCCTGGTTGGAAATAACCACTCAACATGGGCTGAAAACCTGCATACGTGAGATTCGCCATGAACACAGCCAAATGCGGAAGCACCGGGTATACCCCCGCTTACTTAACTTTTGGCAGAGAATGTCGAACGATAGACGACGTCAATAACGACCTACGAACAATAGTGGAATCCAAAAACTTCACTCCACAAATAACCCCAAAATTGCTTGCATTATCTCAAACTCTTCAAAACGCACGCGAAACAGCTGAAAAAACTCAAGACAGGAACAAAGTTTACGTAGACAAAAAGAGAAGACCGCAGCCAGAGTTTAATGAAGGAGACGAGGTTCTGGTTACTACACATGTTCTAAGTCAAGCCTCAAAAAAGATAACATCAAAGTTCGTGCCCCGAAGAGATGGCCCCTACGTGGTTATCGGTAAGATCGGAGCCTCAACATATAGGGTTGCCAGTAAAGACGACCTTTCAGTACCAGTGGGGACATACCACGTCTCCGCCTTAACTAAATGTTCCCAGTCAGCCAAGGACACCTCCAGACCGATCCGGATGCTGCGAAGAAGAGGACGACCCCAGAAGCCCCAGTAAGACCTGTCACCTCATCGAGACGACTGAAGTTCCAGAGGGGGAGACTGTAACAACTACATAGAAATATTTGTTCAAAAAAAAAAAGTAAACAAAAAAAATAAATAAATAAATTTGTAAATTTAAGCCTTTCTGGTAATGCCATATGAATTATTTTACAATGCTGGCAATGCTGTAATTAAAAAAAGCTCTTGTCAGTTATATAAAGCTCTTCTAGCAAATTCTTGAAAGCTCCTCCTAATTATGTAAAGCTCTTCTAGCATGTAGACAGCTCACTAGTGAGAGTATAAAAAGCACGAGCAAAACTGAAAGAATTAACACTCTAGCTTGAGAATCAAAGCAGTACGGTAGAGTACCTCAGCCTCTGCTAAGATAATTTGAGCGTGTTAAGTAGTCGAATAAAGAGTCAACTTTTATATTATTTACATTTGTGTTTTCTTTCTGCACAAATTCTGCAGAATCTGTAGAACCCCCTCCTCGTCCCTTCGTTGATGCTCTACAGGTTTACACCAGGGGACCGTCTTGCGTCGCTTGTTATTTATTACAGTCCTTGATTATGTGCTTGAAGGAAAAGTGACGTACCCCAAAAAGCATTAGTTATTCTTTGCTGACGATTGAGCCATCATTAGCGAGGATCAAAAGTCCCTGCAACGAGCTCTTGATGTATGGGTGGAAGTTTTGGAGGGGAATTGGTATCGTATTAGTCCGAAAAAAAACAGAATACTTGTGCTGCCGTTCTCTGTTCCACTCCGACCTATTGCAGACATGTGTATGAATGGAGGAGTGATTCCCAAGTGCGAAAAGTTCCAATATCTGGGATCTATTACTAATAACGAAGCAAGTTGTTATGACGACATTAAGCATCGCATAAGCGTAGTGTGGATGAAGTGGCGGAAAAACGCCCCTAAGCTGAAAGGGAGGCTCTACACCGCAGTTTTGCGCCAGGGGCTCACAAACGGTTCACAATGTTGGACAGCGTATAAAAAGTACGACGGCAAACTAATGACAGCTGAGATGAAGAAGTCAAAAAGGCAATATCAATCAACGCTCCAATACAAAAGTGAAAGAGCAGCAACAACAGCATTTGTTTTGCCTCAGAGGCGGAGTGATTCAAAATCGGGAGGTCTGTCATTATTTTCTGAGCTCGAACCGGCAAACCCCACAAGCGGGCCAGTTATGATCCCTTTAATCCTAACATATTGTACAGCTGGACCAGTTTTACCGGGATCCCGTTCGGCCATCGCCGCAAGTACAGCTCATGAAGATGAATGCTATGCGGTTTCAAGTCGATGAAATTCGGTCTGTTCTCGGATTTACTTTGGTCCGGTGTGCAAATTGGGTCTATTGCCGATTGTCCGGGACGTTCAAACAGTACCTACGTTAGATTAAGCTGGTAAATCATAAAGGCTGGCGGTCTTATTATTTTCATTTTTGTTATAGCTTAGCCAAGATCTTCTATACCATCATTGACAGGACGTCAGTTGACCTATCACTCTCTCGGTATGATGCCCATTCCTATAGTTACTATATGATATTAATTATTTGCCGGATATCGCCATGACAGTATTTTGTCCAAATGACGCAACCATACATAAACATATAAGGACATTTTATTACCACTTGCTGCAGTTATGATGTCAAAACGACTTTCCATACCGCTATTTCGTGAATAAATGGATGTCCCCAAGTTGAGTCATAAAATCGTTTGCAATCATGTGCTTCATATAAATTCCAACAAAATTCTAACAACAGTCGAGAAATCTCTATACCTAACAGCGCAGCGCTTTCTTAAGCAATTGCTATTGAGGGACATGATTGAGAATGTGTAATGTGCAATAACTATTCCAGCAAGGATTATGCGTTTTACCCAAGAACACATGTTTCCCGGCCTCATCCATCATAGAGATCTATGTACGTGCACCAGGATTACTGCCTGCCCCTTAAAGGAATGTGCGCACAATTGATATAGGATAAATGTAATTCCGATGGAGCTATCATGAAATATTTGGTACTCTTGCAGAGGATGATTACGCCACATAAATCGAATTGTTTCAATTTAAGTGAAGCACACTGACAGATAAGACGAACATTTTCTGCTCCTTACTTTAAAAATAAATCCTTGATAAACCATAACATGAGAACCACCACACAAATACATAAAATACTTCCTCAAGGTAAAACATATAGCAATTGGTTTTGTGGTTTAAAGAACATAAATTCACCGCGATTTGATGTGAATAAAATTATGAACAAAATGCTTTCAGCCGAAGATCTCATTGATAACAATACCTTTAGAGGTACTCACCGAAATGGTGTGCGCATCCATGAAATAAGCGACTAGCACTTGCCTTAATAGAGCAAGATATGATTGTAGTTTCTAGTTTGAGATTTGCCAATGACTCGCCGATAGTAGATTTGTCAGAATTGGTTTTGAAAGCGTGGCTAATGTAGCTAAGCAACGGTACAAAATCATTGCACATGATGTCGGTATATTATTATTGTTTTGGCCCACAAGGACTTCAGTACATATGTTATTTCATCCCCAATTTGTATGCCTTGTGTACGTGCATCCTTTCTTTGCTTCGAGAGAAATTCCATATGTAGAAATTTCATTCGGATAAGACTGAACAAATTCCCTCCCACAGTAATATTGATTAAAATTATATTCAATTATTCAATTATGGTATATTATTAATTCAATTCAGAGTAAGAGTTTACTTTTAAGTTTGTGAAATGTAAACAATTTGTATAAAAAAGAGAAGAGTTAAGGAAAAACGGAATCAAAGGCGAATAGCAGAAATAAAAAATTGTCTCTCAGATGTTAGGCAAGTAAATTGTGGTGGAATCAAACAGGCAGATCTACTAGATGCCGAAAACCGAATTTTATTGTATAGATACATCAGTTGTCTTGTTTTTATGATTGAAAACAGTAAAAGAAGGATTCGTAACTTCATATAATTTGGAAAGGATGGGTATATCCTTTTAAGTTTTTTATCGAATGTGATAGATAGTCGAATCTTTTGAGACTATATACATAGCGAATGGTACTATTAAATGCTACTTGAAGCTTAGAATCCGCATCACAGTTATTAAATATTTCGGAACCATGTTTTTAAATACACTATCAGCTCTGTGTAGTGGAGTGCTTAAAGCAAGCAACTATCACGAGCAGAAATTAGCCGGCACTAAAAGTGCTCCCACGTGCTCATCATTTAGTGCAGGTGTTAGTAAGGACATAACAATTAAAAACACAATAATTATGTATCTATAAAATACTAACACAGACACAAATCATGCAAATAATTTAAAACATTAAGGCATTATTACGCAAAATATTTTTAAGCTTAGTTTTACTAACATGCAAGTCAATCACATGATCATTTAGATTATAGATTCTACTCATGTGACTAATAGGCTCATGCCTCCCATAATTCGTTCTATGATTGGGGCTAAACAATAATTAAAAACTGCGTAAATTATGGGCACCACCCCATGGGTGGCGACGGTGTAGAGGTTAGTGTGTTGGCTTGTGACCCGTGCGGTGCAGGTTCAATCCCCATGGGGAACAACAACATACGCCACCCAATTACATGCCTCTACACCAAAAGGAGGATATCTGCCTGGTAGTACAATGGAACGTTACCGAGTCTGAGTGCTCTGGGATTTGGATTTCCTTTTTTAAAAAAAAAAAAAAAAAGAAAAAAGAAAAAAAAAAAATGGGCACCACCCCGAAAATTAAAGCCAATAGACGACAGAAAGTCAGGTGCATCTATTTGACCGGATATAAGCAGCTGTAAGAAAATAATATCGCTATTAAGCCTTCGTTGAGAAAGGTGTTACATTTGAAGAAGCTTGATGCGTTGACTGTAAGGAGGGAGGTTAAATGGATCATCCCATGCGAGTCCTCTAAGCAAATCGAATAAATTTACGTTGAATGGACTCTATTCGATTTGAATGAATGTTGTAGAACGGTGTCCAAACTTGTGAGGCATACTCTAGAATCGGACGGACAAAACAATTGTACAATGACATAGAAACGTAAGGGTCATTAAATTCTTTGGCCCACCTTTTTACGAAGCCCAGCATGGAATTAGATTTATTAACAATAAAATTGATATGCTTAGCAAAAACCAGTTTGGGATCGAAATAGACCCCAAGATCCTTAAAGTTATCAACTTTACAAAGAATATGTTGAGACAAAGATTGAAGTAAAATTCTGTCTTGCTGACTAGTGATAGATTTATATATTTTCATATCATCCGCGTAGATCAGGATATTACTGTGATTTATACGTTAGATCTTCTTGTATTTTGGGCCCTGTGCTCATTATTTGGTTCAGGCTATTCTCATTTGCTGACCTCGCCGAGGCGTCGAAGACTACCCTTAGTTTCGTGGAGGTGCTATCAGGTTTGATGACCGCATGGTGTGGCAAATAGTATATCCCCTGTTCATCGGTTATTTTGCATTTGCTCATGTGCCCAAGCTTAATGTATGTTGTCATAAAGTTGTGATAATCTTGAAAACATTTTCTCCATATTTAGTAACCTTGCTGTTGCCCTTTTTCTTGAATTATTGTTTTCCAGTCCTTGTTCTGGTCGCACTTCGAAGGGTATTCGTACAATATATCTGCCCTCGCTGTTACGGGTTACCGTTTGGTTATAGAATTCTTCGCATGTTGAGTTCTTAGTCCCTGCTTCAGTCGTCATGGTTTCGACTTCCTCAGACTCCCAGAATTTTCGAACTTGGTTATCTAAATATGTGAGTGTAATGTGACATGACAATGATAGTTTTTCCGGGTTGGTTGCGGATGTATTTCCGGAAATAATCCATCCGAAAATAGTCTGTTGAGCTATTGGTGACCCTGGTTTTCCCTTGATTATGCCTTCTTGGAGTATTTCTGCAATCACGTCCGCTCCCACGATCATGTCGATCTTACTTGGTACGTGGTACGTTGGATCAGCCAATTTTAGATTTTGTAGATGCTCCCAAGTTTCCGGCGTGGCTTGTGTTGATGGTAGTATTTTTGTCACATTTTTTAATACATATGCTGTTGTAGTGACACTTGGATTGTTGCTTAGAGTTACGTTTACATTGTATTTTACTGTGGTTACTTCGTGTGAACCAAGACCTGCTACTGTTGCGTCTACCTTAGTTTTGCGCAATCGGAGCTTATTAGCTACGTCTTCCGTTATAAAAGATGCTTGTGAGCCCTGGTCTATTAAGATTCTGATGCATTGAACGTTGTTGTTTGGTCCAACGATTTTGACCTGTGCAGTTGCTAGAAGTACCTTGTTGTCTGTTGTACAATTGTGAGACTGCAATCTGTCAGTTTGTGGTGAAGGTGAGTTGTTCTCAGAATGTGTTGTTCTTCTTTGGTTCTCTGGAACTTGGTCTCGATGCATGGACGTGTGGTGTTTTTTGTTGCATTTCTGGCAACGTCTCGGTGATAAGCATTTTGCTAAGAAGTGTCCTGGCCTTAAACAATTTATGCAAAGGTTTTGTTCCTTTATAAATTCATTTCGCTGTTGAATTCCCTTTGCCAAGAAGTTTTTGCATATTTGCACAGGGTGGTCTCCTTGCATAGTTGGCACCTGACTTGTTGTAGAGTTGAATGATACACCCTTGGTTGATTCGATTTTTGGTTGTTGTCCCTACGGTGTGGGTTGTCCGTTATTGATTCAATAGACTGGAATCTTCTTTCAATGAATTCTAGGAGAGGGTTTAGTTCTTGTATTTCGCGAGGTTTCTCCAAGGATTGTTCATATAGGCGTTGCGATTCCTTGTCTAATTTTTGTTGCACTATGTAAGCCGTTATTGGCCCCCAGGTTGATGTGTCTATTCCCAAATTTTTAATTGCTGACATACATTCCTGTGTTGTATCCAGAAGTTGCTTCAAGGCTGCAGCTGATTCTGTTGTTATGCATGGTTGTTTCATCAATTTTTGAATATATGTCGTGTAGATAATTCGCCTGTTGTTGTACCTTTGTTCGATTAATTTGTATGCCGTTGTGTAATTCTCTCCTGTTACTTGTAGATGCTTGATTATGTTTCCTGGACTATTGCTTAGGTGTGTCTTTAGGTACTGCATTTTCTGTACTGACGTTAAGGCTTGATTGTTGTGTATCAATGTTGTAAAAAGATCATGAAATGATGGCCAAGACTCGTATCGTCCATCGTATGTTGGAATGTTTATGCGTTCCAACCTTAGATCGTTACTGCTTCCTTGCTGGGTCCTTTCAATTGTTTTTTCTCTAGTTTTGATTGCTATGTCTTGATACATGCTCTCAATGCTTGCATATTGATCTTGTTTAAGATATTCCGATTCATCTGCGCTCGTCGCATTTTCGATAATTTCGTCGTGATTATGTATAATGTCTCTCCAATACTGATCCAATGTTGTCAAGTATTGCTCATATAACAGGGATGATAATGACTGCATCAACCCGTCTTTCACTTTATTATATAGGCGGACAAATACGGCAATCTTATTTTCCTGTCGTTTATACCGTTGTTGTTGCGCACTAAATGTATCCTTTTTGTTTCCGCCTAGTTCGTCTAGTTCTGCTGTATTTCTGATATCTGCTATATCGTTTTCCGATAGTATTTCCCGAGCTTCTTCTAGTAGCTTAAGCATAGTTTCATATGTTGATTTGCTCAAAGTACCCTTTGGTTGTGTCTGTTTGCTTGTCGAATTCGTTGATGATTGTGTCGTTCAACACGAACATCTGCCATTGTTCTTTCAACGAGTGGCGTTGTCTTTCAATGTAGTCCGCTGTTCTTCGAGTTTTCCCGGCCTTTTTGAAGTTTTTCAACAGGCTCTCAATGCAATCTCCGATTTGCGTCTGCTTTTCCCATAGGCTTTCCATTGTTTACTTGCTTCTGTTTACGAGTCCTTGTTTAGTTGTATACTGTCGATCTTAGTGTTGTAGCCCTAAGAACGCCTTGTGAATTGTTTGGTTGAGCCCCCAAATGTTTGGGTCCTGAATAGCACTTTACCTCTGGTGGGGGGATACTAATCAGGGAGTGAAAAGTCGTTCGTTGGTGGATGAACTGATTATTACTTTATTTCTTTAACTTAACTCTATTTATACACACAAAATGATTATGGTACCAAAAACAGCCAGTACAATAGGACTGCTGATGTTACCAAAAAACATGCTTAAATTTACAATAAACGCTTAATTTACAATAAATGCTTAGTTTACAATAAACACTTAAACGCTTAATTAACAATTAACGCTCAATAGCATTGTTGCTTATAAGGCATACTAATGCATAGGTGAATAAACTAGGTTGCTCTGTGTTTACACACATGCCTTAACATCATTGATGGCTAGTATAAATAGAATCGGTCCGAGGTGACTTCCTTGGGGAACTCCAGACTGAGCTGTGAAAGATACAGATAGTGATGCTCTAAATTTGACTTGGTAAGCCCTTGATCTAAGGTATGAATTAACCAATTTTATGAAAGATGGTGGGAAACCAAAAGCCCTGAGCTTAAATTCGATTAATTCATGGGACAGCTGGTCGAAAGACTTAGAGAAGTCAGTGTATAAGCAATCCATTTCGTCCTTATTCTCTAAGGCATTAGAACAATCATGCAAGAAACTTAACAGATTAGTGACAGTGGATCTGTTTTTTACAAATCCATGCTGTTCACTACAAATTATATTGCGATAAAGAAATATTAACTTTTCACAAAAAATTTGTTCAAAAAGCTTAGGGATACACGAAAGCTTTGAAATAGGCCTATAATTAGTGATATCACCACGTTCGCCTTTTTTAAATACAGGTGTGATAAAAGCCCTTTTCCATAGCTTAGGGAATTTACCAGTATTAATGGACAATTCAAACAGATACTTAAGATGTGGAGCAATTGCATGACTACATTTTTTAAGAACTATCGGGGCAATGCCTTCAGGACCTGATGAATAGTCATTCTTCAGAGAAGAAAAACATTTTAAAATTGTTTCCAAATCGAATGAGATAATATTAAAGCTTATTTGGGAACAGCCAGTTAGATAACTAAAATATTTATCATCTATGTGAAGAGGGGTCTCCCTAAACGACTTACTGAAATGATCTGCAAACATATTACTTGCATCTAGTGAATCAGCAGTTGTAGAACTATTGTAAGTAAGCTTCGATGGATAACCATCGGTTTTTTTCTTAGAATTGACAAATCCCCAGAAAAGTTTGGGGTCCACTTTTAAAGAGAATTCCATTTTACTTATATAGTCACTACGTATTCTATTGGCGAACTTACTTACTTAATTACTTAGGTGGCGCTACAGTCCGGGGTGGACCTGGGCCTCAACCAATACGCCTCTCCAGTTAGCACGATCTTTGGCTAACTGCCTCCAGTTGCGCACTCCAAGTTGGTTGAGGTCCCCTTCCACTTGCGCGCGCCACCTAAGGCGAGGTCTTCCTCTACTGCGTTGTCCCTCCGCGTTGGAATCGAAGACTCTTCGGGCCGGAGCGTTGGTGTCCATTCGCTCTACATGCCCTAGCCATCTTAGCCGACTTATTCCCACTTTTATGCCCAGGTCGATGTCGCTGTACAGCTCGTAGAGTTCGGTGTTAAATCTCCTCCTCCAAAGCCCGTAAACGCAAGCGGGACCGAAAATCACTCGAAGAATTTTGCGTTCGAAACGACCAAGGAGATCTTCATCCACTTTTGCTAATGTCCACGCTTCTGCGCCGTAGAGCAGGACTGGGATGATGAGGGTCTTATACAAAGTCTCCTTAGTGTTTCTTGACAAGGCCTTACTAGTCAATTGCTTTCTTAGACCAAAGAAACAGCGTTTGGCAAGTGTAATTCTTCGTTTGATTTCTGATGTGATGTTGTTTTCAGAATTTATAGCGGAGCCAAGGTAGACGAAGTCCCTAACTACATCAAAGTTGTAGCTGTCTATCGTGACGTTCTGTCCGATTCGTCGATGTTGTGTGTCCCTTCTTGTTGACAGCATATAAAGGGTTTTTCAATAAGAGCGCTACAAAAGTTTTTTTTAAATAAAACAAAAACGGTTTTGGATATCAATGAAATTCTTTATTCCTATGAAAGTACGTTCGATGCCATTATGTATGGAACTCGATTTCTTTCGCATGACCACCACGGGCACGCTTGCAGAAGTCCAGACGCTGAACCCAATTTTCGACGGTTTTCAAGCATAAAACGGCCGGTACTGCTGCAATTTCACGTTCGATATTCGTATGAAGTTCATCAATCGTCGCTGGTTTGTTGGCATAGACCATAGACTTGACGTAGCCCCATAGGAAATAGTCTAACGGCTTCAAATCGCACGACCGAGGCGGCCAAGCGACTGGACCATTTCGTGAGATAACACGGTTTCCAAACTTGGTTTCCAATAAATTGATTGTGGCATTCGCTGTGTGGCTTGTGGCGCCGTCCTGTTGGAACCACATGTCCTCCATATCATCCAATTGGGGCCAAAAATATTCGGTTATCATTAAACGGTAGCCAAAAAATTCGCCACAACGACTTCACAGAGATGCCCAACGCTTGAGAACGACGTGTGAGAGACACATTTGGGCTTTCTTCAACTGAAGCTTCAGCGGCAGCAATATTCTCGATACTACGGGCACTTCTTTGTCTCACTGGCACGGGAACATTTTGTACTGTTCTTGTTGATTCAAATTTTTCCACTAGACGCTCAATTGTTGATCTGCTAGAACGATTATGACGACCATAAATTGGACGTAGCGCTCTTAACGTTGAGGCCACTGACTCCGAACTTCGGTAGTAAATTTTAATAATTTCGACTCGTTGTTGGCTCGTATATCTTTCCACCATGAAATGGCAAACCTTACTGAAGAGAAATGTCAAAAGAGCGGCAAGAAATTCGGCGTGGTTTGCTGTCCCTGTCGCTCTACTTTTGTAGCGTCCCTGTTGAGAAACCCGTTACTTGGTTTTGCCCTCATTCACCACTAAACCCATTTTTGCGCCGCTTCTGTGCTAATACTTGCAAGCGCACCAGTGACAGCTCGCTGTGTTCTGCCAATTATGTCAATGTCGTCAGATATTTCTCGTCGCCGGGTTCTTCCTGCGAATACTTGTTTCTAGAGGTTAAGGGCAGTGAAAATAATCTTCTCTTAGGAACAATCTATAGGCCTAATAGGAATATTGATTTGGAGCAAATATATCGAGTTGTAGAAGAAATTACGGTCAGCTCTTCAAACATAATTATTTGCGGTGACTTTAACTCTGACCTTTTAATTGATAAAAGATTAAGTGAAAATATGAGTTCTTTCGATCTGCACCCAGTCAATATTTCCCAACCAACCCATTTTACCCAAACCTCTTGTACTCTATTAGATCACTACTATGTAAGTGAAATGGACCGAACACTTTTATACGACCAACTCGAAGCTCCAGTTTTCTCCAGACACGATCTTATTTTCCTGACCTATGATTTTAATACGTGCAACCATGTAAATTCTAGAGTTCAGTTCCGAGATTTTAAGAACATAAATAGAATATCTCTTGAAAATGATATACACGCGATAGCATGGAATGACATCTTTTTAATGCCTTCACCAGATGATCAAGTCAATTTTTTAAATGAAAATCTTAATTTATTATACAATCAACACGTTCCATTAAAAACAAAAACTAGGATTCGCGAAAATAAACAATGGTTTACAAGTAGTATCACAAATCTAATAAAACAGCGTGACCTAGCGTATCGACGCTGGAAACGGTTCCGTGTTTATGAACTTCATGAATCTTATAAAATATTACGGAATAAAGTTGTTCAAGAGGTAAAACGTGCAAAATTACAGTTCTTCTCCAACCATCTAGATGTGAAATCTGATGAAACAAAGACCAAATCTTCGAGCCGATGTGGATAAAAATGAGCTCAACCGTAAATTTGCGTCCTTACCTCTCTTACCTCCAAGAGAACACGTATCTCTCAATAGCCTACCTTCACCATCAACGGACACATTGTTCAGTTTTGCCTGTGTGAACACCATAGATGTAGTTGAAAGTTGCATTAGTATAAAATCCAATGCCATTGGAGTTGATGACTTAAACCCCATCTTCATCAAAGCTATTCTTCCATTGCTTCTTCCGTACTTTACCCATGTTATTAATTCTATCCTAACCACTGGGATCTTAACACACCAATGGAAAATTGCTAAAATAATCCCAATCCCCAAAAACTCACTCTGTGATGATTTCAGGCCGATTTCAATACTTCCTTTTCTATCAAAAGTCTGTGAACGCCTTATGCAAAAACAATTAAACAACTTTGTCACCCGCAACAACCTCTTAGTCGATATTCAATCAGGTTTTCGTTCACACCATAGCTGTATAACTGCACTTACTAAAATAATCGAAGATATAAGAGCAGAGCTCGATATAAATAACGTAACATTCTTAGTTTTACTAGATTTTTCAAAAGCTATTGACTTAGTGGATCACACTGTACTTTTGAATAAACTGCGTCAAAGGTTCAACATATCTGCAGAAGCTACTAAACTACTTTCCTCTTTTTTGAGTGATAGAAAGCAAGCCGTCTTTTTAAATGAAGATTTCTCAGATTTTCTTCCGGTGTAACAAGGAGTTCCCCAAGGATCAATTTTGTCCCCACTTTTATTCTCTATGTATATCAATGAAATCGGGCTCATTATCAATCAAGCATCAAAACACTTTTATGCCGATGACATACAAATTTACAAAAGCTGTCCTTTGGGTTTGATTGACGACTGCGCTTTCACCTTGAATAATGAACTGGAAAAGATATCTAACTGGGCATCTTGCAATGGGTTGATTCCCAACCCAATAAAATGCAAATGCATGATTATCTCGAGAAAAGAACTAGACCTGTCATACTTTCCTTCCATAAAACTTCACAATAACGACTTAGAATTCGTAAACACCTACAAAAATCTAGGTGTAATTTTCAATAGAACCTTGACCTGGAATGATCACATTAATTCACTGGTAGGAAAAACTTATGAAACACTCAGAGCGTTATGGACCGCCCAGGAATTCACTCCACTTCGAACTAGAGCCATGTTGGCAAGAACCCTGGTGATACCCGTCCTTACATATGGATGCGAAATATTTTACAATTGCGACGCCATCAGTAAAAATAAACTAAAAGTTGCCTTCAATAGTACCATTCGATACATCTTTGGGCTAAGAAGGTATGATCATGTTTCACATCTGCAGGAGAGCCTCCTTAGTATGTCGTTTGATGCCTTTATGAGATTCCGAACATTGATACTATATTTTAAAATCTTAAAAACACGTCAACAAACATATCTCCATGAAAAGCTTAGACTGTCAGTATCAAACAGATCAACAACGGTAATTCTGACACGCTTTTCGTGTCTGACTTCGGAAAGACAGTTTTTCATTGCTGCATGTCGCCTCTGGAACTCACTCCCCACCCATCTGCGAGATATTGATGACCTACACATATTTCAAAATAAACTTAAAATATTCTTCTCGAATCAAAGCAACTAACCTAATTTATCTTCTCTTTTCAACTCAAGCTTAGCCTTTTGTTTCCCTTTCTTGTTTCACTTCTATCTATCTACCTTTCAAATTATTATAAACTTTTCAAAGATCAAACAGTATATATTCTAATAAATTATCGCTTCTATTTTAGGCAGGTATACAATTTTTTTTTCTTTCTCTTTCTTTTTCTTTGCCTTTTCATTCTTCTATTATTCTATTTGCATTATTCTAAGTAATTGAAATTGTTATTCTAAAAGTAAATTCATAGACTTTCACTAGATTATAAGATATCTATTATCTTACTGTGTTCGAGACATAAATGTCTTGACATAAACCCTTGTACCGAACGCACCCACTCATAGACCTAAACATCCAAGAGGGAAATTCTGCAACATCTAAGAAGGGAGATTCGGCAGAACACGACAACTGTCATAGTAGAATTTGTATATAAACTAAGGTCAATGACTAAATAAAGGCAAAATCATTTTATAACGTTCTAGAAAACAGTGGTTTTTACTTTATTGAAGTTACAGTTTGTCTTCAACATTTTTTCTTGTTCAAAGTCGAACATTTGGTCCTTCGAGCCGGATTTAAGAACATAGTGATTTAATATTATTGCACAAAACGCCTTTTGAGTTTTATTATATATACCTACATATACTTCGCTGCCTACAGGCATTTTTTGTGTGCTATTCGACTGGATATTGGATTTGTTGTTGCCGTTGGTGTGTGCATTTGAAGGGCAAGGAATAATAAAGCTGCCATACTGTACTGGACCAGGAGTTGCAGAAATTCGCAAGTAAGTGCATTCAATCTTACTCCTATTTGTGTGTTGATCTGCAATAAAATTAATAAAATGAAAAAGGGTATGTTGGAAAAAATTGCAAAACAATTAGAGAAGGATATTACAAACTTCGCTAAGACAGGTGTAGCCAGGCGAACAGCGAATTATTTGAAGGGCAGACTGTCTACGCTTGAAAAGACAATGGAAACGGCGGAGGTTGAATATAAGGGAAAGCTTTCCACGTTGGGGGATGACGACGAGGAGAAGGAAGCTGCAACAGACGAAATTTTCGACAAAATTCGAGAACAATATTTCGAATACCGCAGTGATCTTCTCGACGCAATCGACAAGGCAGAGGCGTCCAAACCGATAGCGACTGACAAATCGCAAGATACCAACGAACCTGGAGCAACTACGTCCAGGTCAGCGGAGATAAGACTTCCAAAAATCAATTTGCCGGTATTTTCAGGCAGCTACGCTACGTGGCGGTCTTTTCGCGATCTATTTGTCTCTTTAATACATCACAATGCGTCACTTTCTGAGACACAAAAGATGCATTACCTGAAATCAAGTGTGTCTGGGGAAGCCGATAAGCTTTTGGCTCATTTGGGTATGGATATTGGCAATTATTCTAAAGCGTGGGCAATCTTGAAAGATAGATATGATCATCAACGTTTCCTAGTGAACACGCAGTTAAAATGTTTGTTCAACCAGCCTTCAATTTCCCAAGAACGCGCTGAATCCATCAAGGAACTGCTGGACACGTCGACCGAAGTGGTACACAGCTTGGCTAACTTAAAGGTGGCCGTTGAAAACTGGGATGTTTTGCTTGTTTTTGTGTTGTTGCAAAAACTTCCTGCAAAAACACAGCAACTATGGGAAGAGAAGCTAGGGTCTAAAGAGGACAGCAAAGCACTGCCGACATTCGCTGAATTTACCAATTTCTTGGAAACGAGGTTCCGTACCTTGGAGGCAGTCAACCAGCAGCAAGTTCAAGTCGCTTCAAATCCCGTCAAGCCGGTGTCCCATCGAAACGTTCTGCATTTAACCAACGACAACACAAGGTACTCTTGCCAAATTTGCAGTAAGGGCCAGCATGCTATTACGAAGTGTAGTAAGTTTTTGAAAATGGGTACTGCAGATCGTTGTAAACAGGTGAATAGATTAGGGATTTGTTTAAATTGTTTAGCCTATAGCCATACCTTTGAAAATTGCCCGAGTGGTCGGCGCTGTTATTACTGCCAACAAGCACACCATTCACTTCTCCATATGAATAACAATCCGAGCGTGGGACAAGCAAACACTTTCATTGCACAAGGACACTTTATGGAACCAACCACTTCTTCGATGATAGCAGGGGCGCCTGCCTTCCATCATCCGCCTCCTCACGCAAATAACAATCCTATGGCGGGGCAAGCGAACGGCGTCACTGTACAAGGACATCCTACGGGGCCAACCACTTCTTCGATGAACGCTGGAGCACCTACCTTTCAACCATCTGAAGGGGAAACACCCGGGGTTAGGTCAAACATTAACGCATTTTATGCAACAAACCCAGGAACTCAAGTGTTACTTGCAACTGCCCTCGTCAGAGTGAATTCGGTGAACGGCGACTCCTTTTCACTAAGAGCCTTGTTGGACTCAGGTTCAGAGGCCAGTTTTATAACCACATCAGCGGTCCAGCTCCTTTGTCTTCCGCCGAAGCCCACGTCCGTCAGGGTTTCTGGGCTGGGTTTAGTCAGCAGCGGCGTTTGCTCAAAGGTGGTCGATATCTCCTTAACCTCTCACCACTCACCATTTAAAGTTTCCACTCAAGCTCTGGTCCTCAAGTCACTGTCTGGGCATCTTCCAACCCAAACACTGACAACCACTGGTTGGGAACACCTGAATAGTTTAACTTTAGCGCATAGGCGCCCCCAGGATTTTTCCCAGGGGGGGGCAGACAAAATATTTTGATGAAATTTTTAAGGCAATTTTAAATTTCATTGACAATTGATTTAATTTTTTTATGGAACCTACTCACCTTTTTTTTCTTTTATGATAATAATTAATACTAAAATAACGCTCATTAAAAATTTATTTTTATTGTTTTGAAAACAGGAATTGCAGTTTTCGTGGTTTTTTACCAAAACGATCTATAATTTTATTATAAAAATCCGTATCTTCTTGTATTAAATTTTTGTGAATGTTCATCATGCACAACGCATCAAGCCTTTCATCGCTCATTTTTGACCTAAGCCAAGTTTTTACCTTCCTCAATGTACTGAAAGATCGCTCTGCTGTACATGTAGTGGCGGGAATGGAAAGTCCTATAGAAAGTGCTGCGAAAACCGAAGGAAAAAATTCTTCCGCATTTTTCAACACATCACATACATTGGTATATTGAGTTTGGTCAAAATTCATCTTATTGTAGTTAAACCACATAACGGACTCGGCAGAAAAATTATCCAGAAAGGATCCATATTTACCAGTTATCTTTTGGACAATCGAATTGAAATTGGATGAGTCCATGCTTTGCATATTTTTAGGAGATAACTGAAATATTGCGTATGCGGGCTCATTTTCTTCTGAAAACCGCTCTTTAAGGGACATTATCAGAGAATCCAAGTAAGGAACGAGAATTGATATTCTAAAATAATTTTCTGGTGAAGTCGAAGGAATATTTGATCGGTGAGTTTGTTTCTTTACAATTCTTGGGCAGCTCAATTCAATACCGGATTCACTTAAACATTTTTGAATTGTTTCCCAAAGCGTTTTGAAGGAATTCTCAGCATTCTCCCGATCTTCTTCAAAATGCTTGTTTAAGATAGTGATGTGCTCTTTCACACTTAATAAATTCTGGTCAACTCCCTGTAAAATATTTGCGACTGGTTCAAGTATCGATGAGTAATGAGCCATTATAAACAAGCAGACTAAAAAACTCGAATTAGAGCACGAGTAATACAGTTGAAGGGCACGTTGTTTTGTAACACGGTTTCCCTCGACCGCCAGTTTTTGCAGTGCTTCCATTACAACGAGTATGTTTTCCCTGAATACTCGTATACTTTTGTATTTTGCTGTCCATCTTGTTTCACAGAACAGGGGGATGCTGGGAATACATTTTCTTCGCAAAGGACTTTCCCGGAAAAAAGTAATTATTTCTTTTATCGTCCCAACAGCATTTCTGATCTCGGACACTTCGCTTACATCATTTATCACTAAATTTAATTTGTGGGAGCTGCAGTGGAAAAAATTTGCCTTTGGGTACAAATCTTGTATTCTTTTCCTTACCCCACTCAATTTTCCAGCCATGGTGGAGCACCCATCATAAGCTTGTCCAACCAAATTTGACAAGTTCAACCCGAAATTTGTTAGTGACGATGAAATTGTGTTCGCTATGGTAGCAGCATCCATACTTTCTAGAGTTACAAAACCTACAAAATCTTCGCGCACTTGGAATTCACCTGTTGGCATTTTATGGACAAATCGTATTCCCAATGACAGATGTTCTGTGCCGGATATATCGCTTGATTCGTCCGCTATTACAGAAAAAAATCGATTTTTGTTGACGTCTTCAATTATTTTTTCTCTTAAAATGTCATTGCCAATTTCAATTAACTCATTTTGAGTGCGGTGAGAGATGTACGTTGCGTTAGCTGGTGAATGGAGCAGATGATCTTTCAAAATTAAGTCTCCAGCATCTTCTCTAAAATGCAGCAAGTTGTTAAAAACTGCAGTTTCATCTGTCTTACCCCTTAAGGAAATATTGTTTGTGGCACAAAATACGATTGTTTTAACTATCGGTAAGATTTTATTCCTGTTTGTTTCGATTTGTTTTTCTATCGAAGTGTTGATCAGTTGGTCAACACTTTTGGCCTTGTTGTCTAAAACTTTGCAAAATTCGTTAACTTTTTCTGTAGATTCAGAGTGCCACTTTGATTTCAAATGTTGTTTCGTATGTTCATGGAAGTCTTTGTACCTACTAAATTCTTTCAGAATAAAGCCACCTTGAAACCCGCGATCAACTTTTGGCCTAAAAAGAACACAATAGCGGCAAAGAACACCTCTTAATTTGGCAGAATATGATATAAATGGGTAATCAGTTAGCCACTGATATCGAAATACCCGAGGTCCATCTGTGTCATTCTTAAAATCATATGATTTTGGTGGAATCCATGGTTCTCTCAAGGCCTTCAAAATTTGATCATCGGGTATTTTTGAGTGGTTTACGAAATTTCCAATGTCATATTCATGGTATATTATGTTCGTCGAAGAAGATGCCTTCGGCTCTTTTGGCTTTTCATTGCTTATCTTCGAAGATGCTTTCTGCTCTGGCTTCTCGGTATTAGCAGTTTCATCTTCTACGAGCCGGGGTCGTTTAAAGAAGTTTCTTATGTCCATTTTAATGTTGGTTAAAAAAGTACTAAAAATTAAAAGATAAGAATATTATCCAAACTAAAAATGATATTCAGATAGCCAGATAGCATAATATTTTTATCCTGATCGCAGTAGAACTCGTGTGTGTATAAGCTTGCGATTTGTATATTAGAACTTTACCAGTAAATGCGTCAGACATAAACACAATCACAATTTACATCCACCCGAGTTATATTGAGACACATAATTTCTAATAATAGTGCTGTTTTTTCGTAAGGATTTATACGCTGTTATGAACATGTTAAATCCAACAACACCCTTAGGACAGATGAATTCAATTCCTTAGCAGGGTTTTCAGTTTCGAGATTTGGCGAATTATATTCAAACTGGCGATTTGAAATTTGGTCGGTATAAGATGCAACTAAAAGCTAGAGCGAGTAGGTATAAGATGCAACAAAAAGCTAGAGCGAGTAGGTAGGGTTTAGGCAAGAGGGGCAATTTTCTAAAAAATTGACTTAAGACAGAAAAAAAATTATTTAAAAACAAAGGTAAGACCTGCAATGCCATGCTTTACTTTTTTGGAAAGCCAGAATTCTCTGCTTTAATCCCAGTTTTAAATTAAGTTGTGTTAGTAAATAATTTTTGAAAAAATTATTTTCAAACCCGAAATTTTGAAAAAAAAATTCAAACTAATTTTTTAATTAATAAAAGCATTGATTTTTTATTCAAAAACAGAATATCGGATGCTCATAGGTCTTCTACTTTTTGAGAAAACTAAAAATAACAAAAACCACTTTTTTACGAAACATCTTTATTTTTATTTCTTACGTGACTGGACTCTCAGGTGAATTAACGAATGAAAGGATTAACCTTGTTTTTATTATTTTTTAAATATCAAGTATAGGCCGTCCCAAAGTAAGTGAAAATTTCTTGCGCAGGTCTCTTCACATCAGCGATTTTATTCTCTTAGCGACAACAAAACTACTTTTCCAACCAGAACTACCTACAGCTAAAAAAACATAGGGGCGGGCTACAGTCCGCTTGGGCGCACTGTTGGATACCCTATTCTTATTCCTATCCCTCATAAGTGGGCGTGACAAAAATTTAAACGATTTTATCGAAAAAATGAAGCTTTTGTAAATAAAAACGCTCCCTAGCTCAAACTTTGGTTTTTCAATAAAATTGTTTTATTTAATTATGGTCGTGTCAGTAGGCGGACTTAAAAAAAATTTAAGCATGAGCATAAAGGGCACCTAGAGAGTATATACTATAAATTTCAGCTCCCTAGCTCAATCTTTGGACTTTCAAAAATTAAAAAAAAAAAAATTGTGGGCGTGTCAGTAGGCGGATTTTGAAAATATTTACACATGAGCATAAAGGGCCCCTAGAGAATATATATTATAAATTTCAGCTCCCTACCTCAAATTTTGGTTTTTCAATAAAATTGTTTTATTTAATTGTGGGCGTGTCAGTGGGCGGATTTTGAAAATTTTATGTCATAATAAGTTTTATGGGCCATGGATCATATATAAAAAATTTCAGCTCTCTAGCTCAAAATTCGATTTTTTCCAAAATTTTGTTTTTTTGAGTTTGTGGGCGTGTCTGTGGGCGGATTTCAAAAATTCTTAAACTTGATTATTTCGGGACCCTAGAGAGTATATGGTTAAAATTTCAGCTCTCTAGGTCCAGTTTAAAGGCCTAATTTTTGCCGACGGACGGACGGACATGGCTAGATCGACATTACTATCGATGCTGATCATAAATATAGTAAATTTTAGGGGTCTACGCCCTACGGGCGATATTAAGGTATGTTACAAACTATGCGTCAAAATTAATATACCCTTGGAATAGGGTATAAAAAATGAGTGTGCTTAAGACCACACGACTGAAGTAAAACTTCTTTCGCTCCATCTAATTTAAATTGTGGGCGAATTTTGAAAATTTTAGTTTTCTTGACCCTTAACCCAACCTACTCTAAGCTTCTTGGTGCATCTTATACCGATCACCCTGTATATTTGTCTTTTTTCTAACTTTCACTACCCACCGCACAGATGAAAATTTATTGAAGAATTTCCAACATAAAATTTCCAAATATAAATATAAACACACAATAAAAAAAAATAATATGGATAGGTACATATGAGTATATGTACAAGTACATAACATGTAAATTTCTTGATGCAAAAATTACGAGTTGCTCGATTTTATTTTGTGTTTAAGATTTTTGAATATTCTGCTTTTTTTAACCTGACAACCCTGGTCCTTAGGGGTAAGGATTTATATTCATTTTAATGCAAACAGCATTATTTGATTCAAAGAATAATTAAATTTAATAATATGTTCTGAACTTACTCAATTGAAAACACTGAATGAAAATAAATATAAATTGAAAACACTGGATTAATTAGCTAAATGTATGAAAGCGTGTTGCTTTAAACCACTTTAGTGAACGACTGAGCTTACATTATTTTACTCTAAAATGAAGATAGATGCACAAGCACAATACTCAGTAAAATCTAACGGCATCCTTGAGCGGCGCGAGAAAATCATTTCTCATTGACCACCAGGTGCACTTGGGACCGACCAAGCAAATCACAACCGTAGCACAATATTCAGTAAAATCTAACGGTATCCTGAAGCGGCGCGAGAAAAACATTTCTCATTGACTACCTGCTGTACTTGAGACCGCAGCAGAATTTAGGGCCTCGACCAAGAAATAATTGCAACAACAAAACCATCTCCGCAACTGATAGTCCAGTTGGCAAAAAAAAAAACAATCGTACCTAATGCAAAATTATTCTGATCTATAAATTCGTATTTAAAAAAGTGACTGTAAGTGGTATTCTTGAGATACTTTTTAACTGTTATACCGAGAACAACTCAACGCTCTTAAAAGTTTTGACAGCCTTTTCTATAGGAAATTTAATTACATATCTTTCTATTTTGCAAAGAATATTTTTTCGTATGACTTAAAAGTTTACAGTTAAAGAGATACATAGGTATAGGCGGTTCGATACCTCACAGTTGCTAGCGGTTGGCTACATCCCGTTTCCCTAATTGTAGCATCTAAATCGTATGCTTTGACATCCATCCATAGGTATATGAACAAATTTTCAACATGAAATTAAAAATGTAATCCATTTTTATAATCAGTAAACAATGTTCATTGTACCTATACAAGGGTTGGCGAAACAATAGAACTTAGAATTTACTAGACCAAAGTCCAGAGTCAGGCGTGGGGCATCCTATGGAAATTGACAAAAAAGTGAAAAAATTACCAATTAGTCAAAATTCCCTATTAACAACTAATAAAATGTTAGTAGACAAAAGTCGTAGCTCAGAGCCAGGGGGGGGCAAGTGCCCCCCCTTGCCCCCCCCTGCGGGCGCCTATGCTTTAGCGGATCCCAATTTCAACCGATCAGGCAAGGTCGACTTATTGCTGGGCAGTGATGTCCTAGCCGATATTTTGCTTCCGGAAATAGTCAAACCGATTAACATCAACTTACCAATCGCTCAGAAGACCAAATTAGGATGGATCCTTTTTGGAAGAGCCCCTATAGTACCCCAACGAATAAATAATTTTTTTCAAACATGTGGCCTCGAAACTGAACTTCGGAGATTCTGGGAATTAGAAGAGATCTCGTATCAACCAGACGCAAGAGCAGAGGACAGCGAATGTGAAACTCATTTTGTTAGATACGTTCGGCGTCTAGAAGATGGTCGATTCCAAGTAGCCCTGCCATTCAAAGGTGATGTCTATCCGATGTTAGGCAGATCAAGAGAAGGGGCTCTCAATCGGTTCAAGTATTTGGAGAGAAAGTTGGAAAGAGATCCAAATTTAAAACAACGCTACTCAGACTGCATTCAAGATTATCTTAATCTAGGCCATATGGACGAAGTGGAAGAAGCCTCTATTCCGGAGCGTCATCACTACTTTGTGCCACATCACGCAGTACTGAAGGAGGGGAGTTCAACTACTAAACTCAGAGTGGTTTTTGACGCTTCGTTCAAGACAGCTGACAGCATCTCATTAAATGATCAACTGATGGTAGGCCCGGCACTCCAGATCAACATATCGGACATTATTCTCAGATGGAGGTTCTATCGGTACACCTTTACCGGAGATATAGAGAAGATGTATCGGCAAATAAGGGTACCGGAACGTGATGCTAATTACCAGCTCATCTTTTGGCGTAAGCAACCATGTCACCCTTTGAAGATATATCGCCTCAAAACTGTAACCTTCGGCACTGCACCCGCCCCCTATCTTGCCATTCGCACACTTCGGGCACTAGCAGAGGAGAACAAAGAGTCGCAGTCCGGAGCAGCTAAAATGATCCGTGATGAAATGTACGTCGACGATTTGATTTCGGGAGCTGACACACTGCGAGAAGCCTTGGAAAAAATGGACAGTGTAAGGGAGATTCTGAAGGGAGCTGGGTTTCATTTACGAAAATGGACCGCCAACCACCAAAGACTTCTGGATAACGTGCCCGTTGAGGATCACGAGGCATCCTTCTCGTTACCAACCGGAGGTTCGGACGGAGTTAAGACATTGGGTATACAGTGGCTTCCTCTTAAGGATGCGTTCTCTTTTAATTACACGCCTTCAGAAACACAGCTACCAACTAAGCGGTCCATATTATCATCGATAGCACGCTTATTCGATCCTATGGGATGGATCGCACCTTCGATCACCAAAGCGAAACTCCTGATGCAGCTTCTCTGGATCCGCAAACAATCCTGGGACGAACCTGTTGATCCGGATATTTCGAAGGACTGGAAAGAGTTCCACAATGATTTACCGGCCATTAACAGCCTACTCATTCCACGATGGATGCGCACTACTGGCCAGTCCAATCGACTTCAATTACACGGTTTCTGTGATTCTTCCGAAAGGGCATATGGAGCAGCAGTGTACCTTAGGGTAGAAGATGGAGAAGGCAACATTCAAATGCAGCTGCTCATATCGAAATCAAAGGTCGCACCGGTAAGCCCAGTCACTCTTCCGCGCTTGGAGTTATGTGGAGCTGTTATGCTCGCTAAGCTCATACACAACGTTACGCAGATTCTTGAGGGGAGAGGCCTTCCCACGTTCGCATGGACAGACTCCATGATAACGCTGTGCTGGCTACGGGCAGAGCCTGGGAAGTGGGAAACCTTTGTCCGAAACAGAGTTGGGGAGATCCAGCGTTTGACGAAGATCGAGATATGGAACCATGTGCCGTCGCAGCAAAATCCTGCAGATCTGGTTTCCAGAGGAATCCTACCATCGGCATTGGTCGAAGCCACCTTGTGGTGGAATGGGCCTACGTTTCTAAGAACTGCCTGGGAATTTGAGTTTCCAGAACAACCAGCATATCTTAACACTGAGGAAGGGAAAGGGTCTGTCAAGGTTCATATCGCAAACATAAACGACACCAACAGTTGGCTCCGTCAACTGCTTGAAAGGTCATCAAGCCTCAGCCGGCTCATCAGGATAACCGCCTTCTGCAGAAGATTCGCAGCGAATTCTCGAAAAAGGAACTCAGAACGAACAAGGGGGCCATTAAATCCGTCGGAACTCAATGCGGCAACAAACGTCCTGGCACGCTTAGCCCAACTTGAAATGTTTTCGCTAGGCCCAGCTAAGACCAGAGGCATGGGCGCATTGAACCCTTTTACGGATGGTGAAGGGATCCTTAGGGTCGGGGGAAGGCTCAAAAATGCTGATCTCTCATTCGAACAACAACACCCAATAATCCTGGAACCAAAGCATCACCTTACAAGACTAATTATCGGAGAGGCGCACAACAGGACTCTTCACGGTGGCATCCAATTAATGATGGGGTATATACGGAACAAATACTGGATCTTTCAGTTAAAAAGAGCCGTTAAGAAACATATTCATTGCTGTACCATCTGTAATAGGTATCGCAGCAAAACGGCTCACCAACTAATGGGGGATCTCCCTCGCCCCAGAGTGAGGATCGCAAAGCCCTTTACGCACACTGGGGTCGATTACGCAGGACCCATTGAAATTAAAACTTGGAGAGGCCGAGGAGCCAAGAAATATAAGGGCTATTTGGCCATACTTGTCTGCCTGACAACCAAGGCAATACATTTGGAGGGCGTTACCGACCTCACCACCCAAGCTTTTTTGGCAGCCTTTAGAAGGTTTACCGCGAGGAGAGGACTCTGTCATGAAGTACATAGCGACTGCGGCACAAATTTCGTCGGAGCGGAAGCGGAACTTCATAGATTAATGGACAACGCAACTCATGATTGGAAGGAGGTGGCTGAAGTTTTGGCAAACCAAGGAACTCAGTGGAAGTTCATTCCCCCCGCTTCCCCTCATTTTGGAGGACTATGGGAAGTGGGTGTCAAGAGTGTAAAACACCACTTTAAAAGAGTTGTCGGGAATGGGACACTCACTTATGAAGAGTTAACCACGCTTCTAACACAAATTGAAGCGTGCCTTAATTCCAGACCATTGTGTCCCCTATCAGATGATCCTGATGATTTTCGTGCCTTAACCCCTGGACACTTTCTCATTGGTCAAGAGGTCCTAACTGTTCCAGAACCAGATCTATTGTCAGAAAAAATCAATTTCAACGACCGATGGAAAATGATTCAACTCCGCATGCAGACGTTCTGGAAGCAATGGCAAGAGGAATACTTGACTCGGCTGCAATACAGACCAAAGTGGCTTAAAAGACAAAAGCCTTTAAAAGTTGGCGATCTAGTCCTACTGAAGGATGAAAGACTTCCCCCTGCCAGGTGGAGTCTTGGCCGCATATCTGAAATTTATCCCGGAGCAGATAACATCACGAGGGTTGTGAAGCTCAAAACGCAATCCGGCGAATTCAAAAGGCCTATTACCAAACTCTGTCCACAACCCACTAACGAAAACCCACAAGAACAATAATAATGGTAGTATAATAAGTTAATTACAAAAAAATCAAACATAACTTAAACAAAAAAAAAACAACTTTTACACACCACTATTCTCAGTCCATTCCAATACCCAACACAAGCACTACAAAAATACAGTCCACTATAGGTAACACACACAACACAAACCCAAATCATAATACACACACACACAAGACTTTAAACAATAAACAAACCTTTACTGCGATTTATTATTCCAACGAAACCTGACCTAACCCAACACCGCAAGCCGTCACCGCAAAATGCTGCACCCACACATGCACATCATCGAGGGACACGATCTACAACTAAACCATTCACAACACAATGCAAATAAATATAAAATGAAAACAAGCAATCAATTAATTCACATAATAAATTCAATAGAACTCACCTGAAATACACTGGACCACAAAGCAAATGAATTTAATTACTTATAAGGGTTAAGCAATACTCGATATACTTTTCGCACAATACCACCACCGAAAAAACACTCGCAACTTGAGATCAGCCGCGGTCATTCATCTTCATCATCATCAATGCAAGACACAGAGTATTGAAGAGAGTTCAAGAACGGTATCTTGTGTAAAGCATTGACTGAAGTTTCCGTCGAATGTTTGGGACCACTGGGTGTTCTCTTTATCGTGATTGTCATTTCCTGTATGTTAAGCATATAACTATAATTCATCTTCTCCTTTCATGTATGACTGAAACGCATGGTGATGAAACTGTATGGCCATCCGTGGACAGTTTTGTTTCTCTTAGCAGACGACCGCAGCAGTACAGCATATCTACAGTGAGGCAAAGGAAGGTTAGGCCAGCAGACAATAATGATGAATTCGCTCGCCGGTGGGGGGAAAATGTTCGAGACATAAATGTCTTGACATAAACCCTTGTACCGAACGCACCCACTCATAGACCTAAACATCCAAGAGGGAAATTCTGCAACATCTAAGAAGGGAGATTCGGCAGAACACGACAACTGTCATAGTAGAATTTGTATATAAACTAAGGTCAATGACTAAATAAAGGCAAAATCATTTTATAACGTTCTAGAAAACAGTGGTTTTTACTTTATTGAAGTTACAGTTTGTCTTCAACATATTTTCTTGTTCAAAGTCGAACATACTGTGTTAGTTATATAAAGAAATAAACTAAACTAAACTAAACTAAACATATGCAAGTAGTTGCATAGACTTTTGAAAAATTGTGCCTCTAGTGTTGGCTTGCGAGTTTCGCACAATTTTCTCAAGTATGATGTTGAAGAAGTCACATGACAGCGCATCACCTTGTCTAAATCCTTTTTTGACATCAAAGGTCTCGGTGAGATTGTTTCCGACCTTTATGAAGCAGCGGGCGTTCTCCATCGTTATTCTGCACAATCTGACAAGTTTGACAGGGATGCCAAAACTAGACATAAAATCGATAAAAAGATGGTGGGTATCGATTTGGACTTCATGGGTTTTCTCCAGGATCTGCCGTAGTGTGAATATCTGATCGGTCGTGGACTTACAGGGCCTAAAACCGCACTCGTAGGGACCAATCAGGTCGTTGACGAATGGTTTCAGGCGTTCACACAGTACAGCAGACATGATCTTATAGGCAATATTCAGGAGACTGATGCCTCTATAGTTGGCGCAGTTTAGAGGGTCTCCTTTCTTGTGGATCGGGCAAACGATGCTTAGGTTCCATTCATCAGGCATACTTTCTTCTGACCATATCTTGGAAACGAGTTGGTGTATGCTCTCCACTAGGTCATCTCCCGCTACCTTAAAAAGCTCGGCATTCAAGCCGTCTGGTCCAGCAGCTTTGTTGGATTTTAGTTTGGATATCGCTATCCTCACTTCGTTTTGGTCAGGTGGACGGAAGTCGTGGCTTTCATTGTCCAGGCTGAATGGTTCGTTTTGCCTGATAGCGTAATTTGTGTTGTCTTCGCCGTTTAACAGTCGGCAGAAATAGTTTTTCCATATCCTCAGCACCGACTGTGACTCTACTACAAGATTCCCTTCCTCGTCTCTACAGGTCTCTGTTCGGGTCTTGTTGCCGTTACACGTCCTTTTTACCTTTTGGTAAATCTTCCGAACATTTTTCCTGCAGTAGCACCTCTCTATTTCCTCGATCGCGCGCTTCTCATGCTCTTTCTTTTTTCTCCGGAGAAGCCGATGTTCTTCCCTCCTCTTTTGCTCGTAGAGTTCACGAGCTGCCCTCGTCCTTCTATGCAGCGCCGCTTCGTAGGCGCTTTGTTTTGCTGCATGCGCTTGCCGGCACTCAACGTCGAACCAGGGGTTTCGTGGTGGTGGCCTGGTAAAGCCGAGAACATCAGTTGCGGCGCTTCTGATGGCGTCTTGGCATCGATGCCACTGGTCTTCGGCACTTGATGCTGGCAGCATAGGACTTCTCGAGAGGTTGAGGGACACGCGATCGGCAAAGGTTCTGGCGGTTTGTTGCGATTGTAGCCGTTCAACGTTAAATCTCCTCACAGTATTTCCTCTCTGCTGTGGCGTGCAGGATATCCTCATTCGTACCTTGGTTACAAAAAGGTAGTGGTCCGAGTCTATGTTGGCCGCTCAGAAAGTTCGGACATCTAGAATACTGGAGGAGTGCCTTGCGTCGATCGCAACATGATCAATTTGGTTGACGGTTTGATGATAGGGTGACCGCCATGTTCCTTTGTGGATATTGAGGTGGGGAAATCGTATACAAGCTATGGTAACATTACGCCCCGCAGCGAAATCAATCAGCCTAAGTCCGTTTCCAGACGTGGTGTCGTGTAGGCTGTGCTTTCCGATTGTGCTACCAAAGATGTCCTCCTTTCCTATTTTGGCGTTAAAATCACTTAAGACGATCTTAACGTCATACCTAGGACATTGCTCATATGTTTTGTCGAGGAGCTCGTAAAAACACTCTTTGGTAGCATCGTCTTTATCTTCTGTGGGAGCGTGAGCGCATATTAGGCTGATATTGGCGAATAATCAAGCTTAATTGTGGGAAAATAAGAAAGCTCTAGCTGCTTCTTTGAAATTACCAAACATTTACATTTTTTTGGGTTAAGTGACAGATTATTTTTAAAGACCACTTCGAGATCCTTTCAAGGTCTTCGTTCAAAACATCGGCACAGTTTTCGATAAGGCCAAGAGGACAGCTTTTATAAATTTGAATGTCGTCGGCATAAAAATGCCTCCTTGAATTACAGATTATGCTTTGTAAGTCGTTGATGTAAATTTTTCATTACATGCCACGTCATTCAAATATGAATGACACACAATTTTCCGTGGGGGCCACGTCATTCATATGTGTATGACGGCTACATGACACTAAAAGGCCATGGCATTCAAAAATGAATGACACTAGGAACAAACTGAATAGAAATGTAAAAGCCTGGCCTCTGGTGATCATTGTAGTACATTTGGTTCGGGCAAATCTGCGAAATTGTGGTTTTTATTGAAGATTAAAATTGACGATGAAAAAATTTACTAATTATAAGAAAAGTTTTATTTCAGTACAAAAAACTTAAATCACAATCCCGTGTTTATAATATAAATATAAAAAGTTAGAAAATACATTTTATTCACATAAAATAAATTAAATTCACATAAAAAACTATTTGTGCTCCGTGTTGAAGCACGGTAGGCACATTTGTGGCTGCCCAGGACAATCATTGCAGAAAGTATATACCATTTTTGAATGTATTCTCGGTTCTTCACGTTCTTGTTCTTGCTTTAGTTTTCAATAGCAATTGTTGTTTCATCCGGGTTGATTCTTTGGGACCCATGCGTTAACAACTGCAATTCCTAAAAGAAGTTCTACACCAAGCTTCCTATACCGCTTTACACCTTTTCTTAGAGTCGCCGCGTATGAGGCCATCTGATCAGACAGATCAATGCCAGCTTTACCTGCATTGTATCAAAGTACTGCAAGTGGTTTTGTGGTAACCTTTCGATAATTACGTCTTTTGGATGTTGCCTGAGTTTGGCTGGTGGAAGTCTGGTCAGTGTTGGTCGTGGTTGCTGACTTCAATGGTTGGACCTCCTGGTTTTTACTCGTAGGTCTATGCACTAATATTGGAGCATTTTTGGTGGACAAGATCCTCAGGTCACGGATATCCTTCCATTTCAGGAAAAGCAAAAATGTAAAATATCAAAAATTCTCCTTCTGAGAATTTTCAAATAATAAATGTTCAGTCTGTTCACAACTAAAACCTGCGTTCGTGTTTTTTTTATCGAACCGCAAGACGATTCGATAACTTACATGTAGGAATGGCATTACCTATAACGAAAATTTAATCACAAATTTCATGCAGGGCCACGTCATTCATATATGAATGACAGTCGTCTGCACGTCCTACCGCTTCAAATTCTTCAACAAAACGACCAATCTTTAATACAAATATATTTTTTTAGTAAAACAGTTATAAAAACATACTGACGGGCTACAGTCCGCTTGGGCGAACTGTTCGATACCCTATTCTTATTCCTATCCCTCATAAGTGGGCGTGACAAAAGTCTAAGTATGGTTGAATTATTAAGAACGCCCTACATATTTTGTTATATGACATTTAAAGCATTTTATAAAAAAACGAAGCTTTTGTAAAAAAACGCTCCCTAGCTCAAGCTTTGGTTTTTCAATCAAATTATTTTATTTAATTGTGGGCGTGTCAGTAAGCGGATTTAAAAAAAAATTAACATATGAACATAAAGGGCCCATAGAGAGTATATATTATAAATTTCTGCTCCCTAGGTCAAACTTTGTATTTTCAAAAAAGGTTTTTTTTAAACTGTGGGCGAGTAGGCAGATTTTGAAAATATTTACACATGAGCATAAAGGCCCCCTAGAGAGTATATATTATAAATTTCAGCTCCCTAGCTCAAATTTTGGTTTTTCAATAAAATTGTTTTATTTAATTGTGGGCGTGTCAGTGAGCGGATTTTGAAAATTTTATTTCCCGAGCAGTTTTAGGACTCATACATCATATATAAAAAATTTCAGCTTTCTAGCTCAAAATTCGATTTTTTCGGGTGGATTTCAAAAATTCGTAAACTTGATTTTTTCGGGACCCTAGAGAGTATACGGTTAAAATTCCAGCTCTCTAGGCCCAGTTTAAAGGCCTAATTTTTGCCGATAGACGGACGGACGGACGGACATGGCTAGATCGACATTACTATCGATGCTGATCATAAATATAGTAACTTTTAGGGGTCTACGGGCAATATTAAGGTATGTTACAAACGATGCGTCAAAATTCCTGCGGGCTGGTTACCTACCAGGCGCGTCCCCGGGTGGTGGATAGGGGACCTCGGTACGATACGCTCGTGATCCGAGGTTTTAGGGTTATAGCGGCGTTTTATACACCGTCAAAGCTCTATCGCGAACCAAACCAAAACAAAGTATGCAGGAACAACTTAAAGATTTTGTTACTCCAGGTGATACTCGCATGGGCGAAAATCCACCCGTGGTATTTTCGACCACGGTCGGGGCACGGATTCTGGAGGCCCCAACCGACATACTACTACCCCCCGTCTGTACAGGCGTTGACCTTCGAGTTGCGAAAAGGTTTGCTTCCGAAGACTCCTGCAGCTCTATCTCCGACACGTTCGGTAGACTGGGGTGGAAAAACGGAGAAAGTGGCGGAGAGGTTCAACCTGATACGCTTAATCTGCAGACCAATAGACAGACAGCCGATAGGTGCGATGCTGCCGACGAGGCCTGTGAAGCCGAACAGGTGAAACGGGTTACAGAGGCGGCGCGCACTGGTCAGCGTCCATCTAAGAGCCAGCGAAAGAGGAAAAGGAGGAAGGCGGCTATCGTGCGGCGCAAAGAAACTGCACTGCCAGTTGAAGGCGCAAGCGCTGAGAACGGCACTTCCCCGGCGGCGACGGAAAATAGATGCAGGTCGGCAGAGGTTACCCCAACCGAAACCAGCCAGCTGACTGAAACCAACGCTGCCTCCCCTTCCAATAGCTCGAACAGGAAACAACGGAGGAAGAAGGCCTCAAGCACTCCTATCGGTGGAACTGCGCGCGCACCTTCTGCGTGCCCTTCCACTAGAACATTTCCAGCTGATGTATTTCCAATGATTGGATTTACTCAGATTAACCTTCACCACTCCAAGGCTGCTACTGCACTTATCAGTAAGAAGCTTTCTGTGTTGAGTACAAAAGCTCACATAACATCCATACAGGAGCCATGAGTGTGGAAAAATCGCATCTGTGGCCTTGGAGGTGTCCGTGGCACTACGATACTCTGTGACGAGCAGTCCGAGGGACCAAGGGCTTGTCTTGCTGTGTCGAACCTTCTCTCAACGACTAAGCTTGGACAATTTTGTGGCCAAGATTTGGTTGCTGCAGCCATTAGCTACGAAACGAATGGAGATTGGAACACCTTCGTCGTGGCGTCAGCTTATCTCCCCTATGATTCGGTAGTGCCTCCACCACCGAGGGCAATTGCTGAACTCATTGACTATTGCGAGACCAGGAAGATGGGCCTAGTTATATGCTGCGATGCCAATGCTCAAAATAGTTCGGCAGACGCATCAACGTCTACTGACCTTGAGCTGCCGACTAATGAAGAAAATCAGTGTACCCAACGTGCCATGGATACATTGACTCTATTTGACACAATAGGTTCCCCTACTATTGAAGCGACCCCTGAGCCCATTCTTAATTTGGCATCGTCTTCATCAACTCTACTCGCAGGAAAATGGAAACGTGATGTGCCTTCCTCTGCGCTAAACCCAAAGGCAAAAAGGTTTAATTTTAGGAGTCAGCGAAAAAACTGTAACGATGCCCCCATTCCTAATGTTAGTCCCACATGCATCAATCATTCCATAGGTACGGAATCTGCATCTATTGAATCGATTCCCAGACCAAAATCCATTTTCATTTCTCGACTAAAACCAAACACTTCTTCAGACGATGTCTTGAACCATTTGGTCTCGAGAAATTTGATTCCAAAAGATGACTCAATCAAATGCACCAAAATCAGTAAGGCTGATGGGTTTGTTGCGTCTTTCAAAATATTTCGAAATACTGTGCAATAGTACTACATGGCCTCAAAATACGTTGGTAAAAGAATTTACTCCCCGGTCGACAAAAAGTCGCAGGAAAGTTTGTCCGTCAGTGTTAAAAAACCCAGTAGGCTGTCCCTCTACTATCAAAATGTAAGGGGACTCCGCACAAAAACCGCTGAAGTATATTTAAACTCCCAAGCCCTCTCTCATGATATCTTCTCCTTGACGGAAACATGGCTTAATGCCGGAATCTTAGACACGGAACTCTTCAATCATGAGTTCCCCGTATTCAGAAACGATCGTCATCAAAATGACCAGAAAGCGCTTGGAGGAGGTGCCCTGATTGCTGTTCGTTCCAACCTTGAGTCACGAAAGATTGACTTTCCATTTCCACTAACCTTCGAAATTATCTGTGTAAAAATTACACTTAAGAACAAGCATTTATATGTTGTTAATGCGTACATTCCATCGTATCGTCTGTGTTCCTTGTATTCGGAACTTTCTATGGCACTAGACCAAATTTTTGACATATCTTGTTGTGACAGCACTGTCTTACTTATAGGCGACTTCAATCTGCCACATATTGGATGGGTACCTTCTCAGGATGATTCTCATCTCATCCCATCCTATGACTCTGCCCAACAAGAGCTCGCTTTACTGGACAACATCTTGTCTTTTGACTTACAGCAAACTAGCTGTATAAAAAATTTTAAAAATCGAACTCTCGATCTTGTTTTTTCTTCTGACTCTGTTAGTACTGTGGTTCTGGAATCCCACTTCAGTATAACTAACATATATAATAATCATCCACCATTGGATGTATTTATTGAATTAGGCGCACATTTGTACGAAAATAGTAATTCGTATGATCGTTCGCAATCTTTTGACTTTCGGAAAGCAAATTTTCAAAGGCTTTCTGATGAAATTTCCAGCTTTAATTTTAATCTTACTGATGCGTTTTCTAATATTGAAGATGTAGTAGTTTCATTTTATTCTTTCATGGATAACTGCATGAAAAAAGTGATTCCTGTGAAATCCTCTAGGAATCTGAAAACGTCCCATCCTTGGTACACTAAAGAGCTCAAATCAATACGAAACAGACGTAATAGGGCTTGGAAGAACTATTTAAAAAGTCTCCGCCATTCAGATCTTGAGCTCTATCTTACATTATTCAACGAATTCAAATCTTTATCCTGCAACTTATATATAAGTAAAAAAAAAGCGCTGAGAACGGCACTTCCCCGGCGGCGACGGCAAAGAGATGCAGGTCGGCAGAGGTTACCCCAACCGAAACCAGCCAGCTGACTGAAACCAACGCTGCCTCCCCTTCCAATAGCTCGAACAGGAAAACACGGAGGAAGAAGACATCAAGCACTCCTGTCGGTGGAACTGCGCGCGCACCTTCTGCGTGCCCTTCCACTAGAACACTTCCAGCTGATGTATTTCCAATGATTGGATTTACTCAGATTAACCTTCAACACTCCAAGGCTGCTACTGCACTCATCAGTAAGAAGCTTTCTGTGTTGAATACAAAAGCCCACATAACATCCATACAGGAGCCATGGGTGTGGAAAAATCGCATCTGTGGCCTTGGAGGTGTCCGTGGCACTACGATACTCTGTGACGAGCGGTCCGAGAGACCAAGGGCTTGTCTTGCTGTGTCGAACCTTCTCTCAGCGACTAAGCTTGGACAATTTTGTGGCCAAGATTTGGTTGCTGCAGCCATTAGCTACGAAACGAATGGAAATTGGAAGACCTTCGTCGTGGCGTCAGCTTATCTCCCCTATGATTCGGTAGTGCCTCCACCACCGAGGGCAATTGCTGAACTCATTGACTATTGCGAGACCAGGAAGATGGGCCTAGTTATATGCTGTGATGCCAATGCCCTAAACATTGTTTGGGGCAGCAGCAAATGCAACATGCGAGGAAACCATCTCCTGGATTTCATTCTATCATCTGATCTTACTATCAACAATGTTGGCTCGCAACCAACTTGTGTGACGTCAAGAAGACAGGAAGTGATCGACCTAACTTTATCAAATAGATACTTTAAGGCGGTTACTAACTGGAGGGTCTCTTCGGAGGTGTCCCTCGCAGACCATAGATATATCGAATTCCAAATCGGATGCGAAGCCATAACTTTGCAGGAGAGGAGGAATCCGAGAAAAACCAACTAGATACGCTTCAGGGAGGAATTAGGGAAAACACTCAAAACTCCAACCAAACTCAGGACGAGACAAAAGGTAGAGGAAGCTGTTCAAGACCTGAATAGTGCCATTACTAGCTGTTTTGAACTGACGTGCCCAGTAAGCAAACCCCCTGGCAGAACACCGGTTCCCTGGTGGAGCTCGGAACTGCAAAGAATTCGTAGAGAAGCTAGAAAGCTTCTAAATAGGTCACTCAAGACTGATTTGGAGACAGACTGGAATCTCTACCGATCGAAGCAGAAGGAATATAAGAGGCTAATTCGGGTATCGAAAAGTGCTTCTTATAAGAATTTCTGTGAAAAGATTGAAACGCTGGGTGAAACTAGTAGGTTGGTTAAAGTTCTGTAAAAAGGCAAACCAGCCAAACTGGACTCACTTAGAAAACTTGATGGCACCTTCACTGAGACGAAAGCGGAAACACTTAGTTATCTGCTGGAGTCTCACTTTCCGGGTAACCAGATTACAATTGGTTCACAACCAGCCCCGATTACAGAGACTATGAGTGAGCCAAGACAAACAACTCGGCGTAACTGGTATATTGCGAAGGCCGTGGTGACGGACGAGGCCATTAATTATGCTTTTACGTCTTTTGACGGCTTCAAGTCACCTGGTACGGACGGAATATACCCAGCCATGCTGCAGCAATGTACAAACCAGTTGCTACCGACTATGAAGAAAATCTTCATCGCTGTCCTAGCACTGGCATACATTCCAACACCCTGGCGTACAGTTAGAGTGGCATTTATACCTAAAATTGGCAGAAGTGACTACTCACTCGCCAAGAGCTTCAGACCAATCAGTCTGACTTCCTTCTTGCTGAAAAGCATGGAAAGGCTGGCCGAGCTTTACGTGCGCAAAACTGCTTTGCGATTGCACCCACTATCTCAGATGCAACATGCTTATCAACGCGGAAAATCCTGCGAGACTGCGCTCCAAAATCTAGTTGGTAGAATTGAGGGCGCGCTTGACAGAAAAGAATACGCGATGGGCATTTTCATCGATATTGAGGGTGCTTTTGACAATGCGACTTTTGATAGCATGTGCATTTCCGCCAGACAACACGGCGTAGACGAACCATTGGTGTTGTGGATTAAAGCAATGCTAATGAATAGAACGTTGGTTGCTGATGCGGATTGTGGCCGCTATGTTATGGCGGGGGTAAACAGAGGCTGCCCGCAAGGCGGCGTTCTGTCTCCGCTGCTGTGGTGTATGCTGGTCGACTCTCTGTTGAACGCACTCAACAGTTCTAATGTATACGCTCAGGCGTACGCGGATGATGTTGCCGTGCTTTCTGTTGGATCATGCCTAGCGACTGAATGCGCCAAGGCGCAGGCGGCCCTTGACGTGATCGACGAATGGTGCACTAGGAATGGGCTCTCGGTCAATCCTCTTAAAACTGAGGTTGTTCTCTTTATGAGAAGGAGGAAGCTGGTCGGGTTGACTCAGCCAGTGCTAAAAGGCGTCACAATCCAACTCTCAAATGAAGCAAAGTATCTGGGAGTTATCCTGGATACCAAACTTCTTTGGTCTAAGCATGTTGAGCTGAAGACTGCCAAGGCGCTGTCTGTTTTCTGGCAGTGCAAAGGCTTATTTGGCAAGACATGGTGCTTATCACCGAAAAGAGTCCTATGGATTTATACGGCTATGATAAGACCATTTATAGCATACGCATCGGTTGTTTGGTGGAATAAACTTTCACGTAAATACGTTACTGCTGCTTTTGTCAAACTTCAAAGGCAGGTATGTCTCGGCTGCACGGGGGCCTTCCCCAGTACGCCTGGCTCCGGCCTAGATGCACTATTGAACCTCCCGCCCCTTGATGTTTACATCATGGGCTGTACAATCAAAGCTATCTCACGTCTAAGAAGAGGTTGTTTTTGGTATAATTCGCACTGGAGTTTTGATGAACTTGCGCAACGGTTGTCCTTCCACTCCTATCCTATGGATATGCCGTCTGATGCGATGACACCGGAACTTCGGCTAAAGCGCAACTACGAAGTCGACTTTCCTTGCGTTCAGGACTGGCTCTGACTTCAGAGTCAGAACCTGGAAGGGAATGCAATCGAATCTTCACGAATGGCTCCAAAACCGATCAAGGATCTGGTGCTGGTGTCTTCTGGAGAGCGACAACGTTAGACTTTTCTTCCCATTAGGCAAATATGCGTCAGTCTTCCAAACAGAGACTTATGCTATCCTAATGGTCATGGACTATGTTACGAGGAACAGGTGGAGGGGGCGAAGTATCTGCGTCTGTAGCGACAGTCAGGCTGCGCTTAAGGCCTTACTCAAACCCTTAACTACCTCCAAAATAGTACGTGAATGTAAGATATCTCTGAATTCGGTCAGAAGGCTGAATTCACTTAAACTTGTCTGGGTCCCGGGTCATAGAGGGATCACGGGAAATGAGATCTCCGATGAACTTGCTAGACAGGGCTCAGAGGGGGACTTCTCAGGACCTGAACCAGCGTTTTGTCTGCCTGCGTCCTCGTTTAGGGCTTCCATTGACGGTTGGGTTTCCTATGAACACAATCGACGTTGGCATTACTCTCCAGGGTGCAGACAGACTAAGCTAATTCTCCCCGACGTCTGTAGGAAATCCGCGGCATTCTTGTTGTCTCTCAACAGAAAAGACTGCAGACAGACTACTGGCGTTCTTACGGGACACTACGCTTTTGCCAAACACCTTAAGGTGCTAGGCCTAAGCGATACCACCAACTGCGAAGCATGTGGAGAAAGCGACGACACTACGGAACATTTCCTCTGTGATTGTCCTGCTTTTGCTTGTATCAGGTGGCAGGTATTTGGTGCGGATATGGTCAGTGCTGTAAACCTAAGCTCCTTAAAAAAAAATGCGTCAAAATTAATATATCCTTAGGATATAAAAACCCAACGCATACTTTTCATGTTAATGTTTTTTTTCAAATTGGTTTGGCGCGCAATGTGTAATCTAAGTGTCATTCATTTTTGAATGCCATGGCATGCAGTGGAATGTTACCGTCATACACATATGAATGACGTGGCCCCCACGGAAACATGAGAGTCATTCATATTTGAATGACGTGGCAGTCAATGTGCTAGGAGGTTATTTGAGGAATTCGTAAAATGAGTTGGTATTTACAGAGTGTAGGTCAAACGTCATCATGCTTTCGGTAACGTCACTTTCAACCAAAATATTATTATTAAAGTCACCGCATACAATAACATTACTTTCTGTTGTTGAGAATTCTTCCATTAAAGAATACACATGTGCCAAATCAACATTCCTGTTCGGCCTATAAATGCGTCCTAATCGAACAGCATTTTCTCTACAAATTAGGTCTACAAAAAGATGTTCAATATATAAAACTGAGAAATAGACAAATTATTGCCCGAGAATCGCGGAACCTCTCCATAAGCATTGGAACCAACCAATCGTCCCAAAAACATTACGACTGCTGTTGCCAGTACATTTCCATATCGCTTATTTGATGAATGCTCTTAAACCAATTAAACATGTCATTAAAAATCAAAAAATATGTATAGCTTGTCACGCTAGAAACGATTAAACTGTCCCTGTTTTCAATTTATGTTATTATTTCCGGTTGACCAGTTCAAATACTATTAAATAAACGGGACACTGTGCACACATGAGTATCTCGTTTGTAGGGATGTACTTATATATCCCTTATACGAGTATCTCATTGTAATACAAAAAACAGCGTTTATTCCATTAGTTTTGATTTGTCGATTACGTCGAACTTAAATGTAGGTAGGAACAACTGCAACTTGACAAATATTTCCCATCCTTTGATGATGTAAAGTGGGGATTTGTTTGTTGAAAGTAGGGTTATATTATTAAGGATAAAGGGAACAGGATGTGATTTAGTGAAAAGTAATTATTTAAACGATTTAACATGAAAATCGATGTGTTGTGGAGAATGTAGAGTTTATCGAAGCTGTGGAAAGTTTTTTTTTTGTATATACATTTATATATGTATATTTTTTAAGCTTCTGGCTCGCCAAAGCGAAAAAAAGGCATCTTTTGTTCCGTTAGGGCCACCAAATACTAAAAAATGTGTGGTTAGTGGAATGTCTATTTTCCGTGTAAAGTAGATAATAGGCGTTTTTCTTTTTTAGTTCAGAGCGGACACCTAGTCGGCAGAAGCCGACACACTTAGAACAATAAAATGGTCCATTGTGGTACTACACGGATCTATCTTCTTCCTACTCGTTGAACCATTTGGAGCTTTTGATGAAACTTTGTTGAGAGACTTTTAATGCCGATGTGTATGAGATCGTTGAGACCATTGTAAAAGAAAGATCCTAAATGGGTCAGTTGTATAGACGCCAAGCCTTGTTGCATGCTTGCCTATGAGACAGTGTCCGGTGATTACACCAATTGTAGCACCAATGTGCAGTCTGTTCAGAGATATAAAACACATAAAGCAGATTCAGACAGCGTCGCCACTTGTCCACCTAAAGTTAGTTCTCTCAATGACCTCCCTCATAAACATGAGTTTGCACGTAGCAATTGGGATGCCTAAGGGAACTTTATCAGGTAGAAGGTGCAGTATGGTTCCTTTCCTGGCGAGTTCATCCGCCCTACAGTTCCCTAGAATGCTGTATGTCCTGGCACCCAGCATAGGCGAATGTTAAATTGCTCTGCCATCTCCAGTAGAGATGATCGGCAGTCACGGACTACGATGGAGTTTCTGGAGACAGAATCCAGAGATTTTAGCGCAGCTTGACTATCTGAAAAGATCCGGATTTGCATAGCGGATATCACGTTCCTCTTCAGCCACGATACTACTTCTTTAATCGCCATGATTTCCGCCTGGAACACGCTGCAGTGATTAGGGAGACGAAAGGATAGGCTAAGGTTTAGCCTGTCAGAGAACACACCTCCACCTACCCCCTCGTCGGTTTTGGATCCATCGGTGTAAAAGTGGATCGATTCATCTTCGACAGGGGGCATTCCTCCCAGAATGTTCTGAGAGAGATTTTGTCAAAACGTGTGTGAGTGGTGGTGGAGTCTATGTTGCTAGGGAGAGTTCTAAATTTTTTTTAGAATAGAGGCGTGGACGATTTCATTCTCGGACCACTGGAATGTTGTTTTAAGGCGAACAGCCGCACTAGCAGCTGCTTGCTTACTAAAGATGTCAAGGGGTGTCATTTGAAACAGAATGTCCATTTTTGGCGTCCTTCATAGAAAAACTGATCATTTTATAAGCTTCCAAAATTCTACAGACACTTTGCTTAGCCTTACTTTTCGGCATGGAAACAACCTACCTTACCCACAGTGTGTGAACTAAGTTTGTTCAAACAAACATAGCTTCTAAACAAGTTCGGTCATCCGTCTTCCATCTTTAATTTCGAAGTGGCCGAATTTTCATTTCAAGACGACGTGAGAAGGCTACTTATGCAAGCACGAGTCAGCTCACACTCCCTTTTGCATTCGTCTCGCTGTCGTTTAAGGAGTCACACGCCAACAACCTAAGCCAACGCTGCACAGCAAAGAAGTACGTTTTTTTTTTGTCCGTCCGCGTGTCTAACTGACAACTTCTAACCCTGAATTTATAGGATTTTAGTTGGGAATAATAGACGACAGCATAAGGCGAATCAAAACGTTTGCCGAAAAAGAATATTGAGAACGTGGGATAAATTTAATTCTGCCACGCATTGTGCGAAATAAAGAACAGGTACGGTCATATTTCCTTTTTGTCATTCCACGTTTCAGCCTAATACCAATCCCTACCTATTTCGTTCACAGAAAGTCTGCGGATGGTTTGACTGTTGATAGTGCCTCCTAAGAAAATACAGGTGAAATCAACCGGTGCTTGGCGAGTCGACACATTATCGTTTTATCACCATCCGCTAGTATTTTGTTTAGTCTCTACGATAAACCGTATGATGGCGTGGAGAACCACAACAGTTAATATCCCGTAGACCCCAGTTACAGTAAAGCCCCGCAATCACCAGCTGCCCTCATACATCTATTAATGTGTATATTTGATAAAGTGTAGTGGTAAGAGTGTTTTACTGTGTCGTGCTTTTGAAGCTAACTCTCCGTTTTAACATCACCCTATTTTCATCATCAAAAATTCAGAAAATCATAAAACAAACAAAAAAAAAAAAAAAGGAGAGAAAAATATATACAAAATTATCTGAATTGAGGGTGGCGACGGTGTAGAGGTTAGTGTGTTGGCTTGTGACCCGTGCGGTGCAGGTTCAATCCCCATGGGGAACAACAACATACGCCACCCAATCACATGCCTCCACACCAAAAGGAGGATTTCTGCCTGGTAGTACAATGGACCGTTAACGAGTCTGAGTGCTCTGGGATTTGGATTTCCTTTTTCAAAAAAAAAAAAAAAATAAAAAATAAATCTGAATTAGTTCGAGACAAAGTTTTCACTCATATCCCTAATCTAAAATTATCCTACTTAAAGATAAATTAATATCAAAGATACATGCCATAATTTTGACCTATTTCCGGAATTTATTTGATAACCATAAATTTTGTTTGGGCTTAAGTTTAGTTTTTATTATGTGATGAAAGCCTAAGAAATCAAGTACATATTATAACATTAAATACATCATAGTCACAGAAGACTCGTCATGGCGGAACTTTGTGCACAAATTTCTTCGCATCGATATATTCAGAGTGAGTACCTAAGTATAATATTCTTTTGTTGAAACATCTTTATTTCTTGGCTATCAATTTCGTTTTTTTTATTCATTTGTAAATTATTATTTTTAACCATATTCATCTTCTGCCAATTCCATATTTAGTATTTCTTTTGTTTTTATGCCCAAGCAAATTAGAGTGAAGTTGCAAAATTACCATTTTTTTTGTTGTGGTTTTAAAAAAAAAAACAAAAAAAAAATATACCTACCTACGTGTAATATATTTAGATACTACGTCTCTAGATAGATAGATAGATAGATAGATTCTTTATTTTTTCATCATAAAGTTTACAAATTGGTATACTTAAGAATAAGGACATGGCAATACTGCCGTCTGCCTGAGATGACATTTCATAATATGATTTAAAAATAAAAGAAATAATAAAAAGCAAAAATTTTAAAATATAAAGAAAAGGAAAAAAGAAAAAAAAAAGAAAAAATGTTTAACAAAAGATATGAAGAAATATTACTATATAAAACAATGCTATCAATTTTAACGTGATTTGAAACACAAAATATTATACAATTTGGTTAATTTGATTAGCTGTTTATACAAAATTTTATCAATTTTAACGTGATTTGAAACACAAAATAATACACAATTTGGTTAGAAATAGCTGTTTATACAATATTATCAATTTTAACGTGATTTGAAACACAAAAGAGATATTATCAAATTTAGTATGATCAGCAACAAAACAATAAATAGTTAGGTATAAAATTTGGTCAAAACTGCAATAAGTGGGTAATCGACTAAGTTTAATATGTGAAACTGTTACGGTAAGAAAGAGCATGTTGGCAATATTTAAAGAGGCTGAGCCAGCCCATTGCTCCATTTAAAATTTCAAAAAGTTTGTCCAAAGATATAAAACTTTCCCGAAAATGCAACCGGCGAATTTCTTGTAGAATAGGACAAGCAGCAACGAAATGGTATATATCTTCATTCACTCTTCCGTTACATAGATCACATAGCTGGGGCAAGTCTGATCGATGAGGTATAAAGTTCAAATTTAAAATTTCAACTCTTGCTCTAAAAATAATACTTATAACCGAGGCTGAAAATTCATTACTAAAGTAAGAGACTTCCGAGGGCAGTTCATGGTTTAAATGACTATAAATAGCTCTTGAAGTAGATGAAGATGCTCTGGAAAGGTTATCCAGAAACATTTTGTGATCCACCTTAGCAATCACATCAGAAAACTGAGCCTGCCAATCGGTCACATTAGTTTCTGTTAAGTTTAAACTTGTTTCGTAAGATAAAGCTAGTTCGTTCCAGTTTTTAAACGGGGAAGCATTCACTCGAAGTAATTTTCTTAAGATGATTTTGTGAAGACAAGTTTCACTTCTTTTCATCACTCTAGTAATGAAGTTCGCATTTGCCTTCAAATTTTGTATATATATAGGGACTATTCCTGACTCTACATATATGGCGTAGTTGGGTGTTGAGTTAGGCAAACGAAATATCCTCTTAAAAAAGTTCCTTTGTACAGTTTCAAAAGCTTCGAAGTGTGTGTATCCGACGGGTTGGACGCCATATGCCATGCATGCATTTACTGTCGCGTTGAAAACTTTGTACTTGGACGTTAAATCAACATTTTGGTTCGAAAAAAACTTTGGCCACATTATATTAAGAGCCAATTTAGCTTCGTTGCTTTTTTCTTTGGAGTGCTTTAGATAGCTTAAATTGTAGGTCAAGAGGACACCCAAATATTTAAACTCTTGTAAAACCTCAATGTGTGTATTGTTTAGAGACCATTTTTCTTCCGCTCGCCTTCTTGATTGTCTCTTTTCAAATATAACAATCTTAGTTTTTTGGGTATTAATTTGCAAGCCCCAAGACTCGCAAAATGAACTTAGACGGTTTATTTGCAATTGAAGCGTGAAAGGATTATCAGCAAGCATGACTAGATCGTCCGCGTACAACAGGACTTTGATTATAATGTTAGCAAAATTAACTCCACCCGGAAGAAGCTCGCAGACATCATCTATGAACAGGGCAAATAATAATGGGCTGAGGATACAACCCTGAGGAACACCTGTAATTGTATCAAATCGATTTGAAAATGTGAAACCGTCCCATACCCTTGCATTTGTTGACGAAATAAGACTTGCATACACTTCGAGAAACTTTCTTAACAAACCAATGCAAGAAAGTTTGTATATTAAAGCTTGTCTATTGACTTTATCGAATGCAGCTTTAAAATCAACAAAGCAAGTGTATAGTTTCTTTTTTCTATCTATAAATTGTTGAGCAATGCTTGAAATGGCCAAGATATGATCCATGGTTGAAAAACCTGGGCGGAAACCGGCTTGAAAGATGCTCAAAAGACTGTTATCCTCAATCCATTTTGAGAGCCTTTCATATAGGATTGCAGTGAAAGTTTTTCTTATTGAATTTAAAATTGAAATACCTCTATAATTTTCCGCAGCGTTAGCATCACCTTTTTTAAAAATGGCAAAAATTACAGATTCGTTGAAACTGTTAGGGACACATCCATCATTGTACACTTTGTTATAGAAAGACACGAGGTAGTTTTTAAAATCAATAGTGCTGTTTTTATAAAACTCGACTGGTATGCCGTCTAGGCCAGGAGCCTTGCTGTTTTTCAATCTTTGGAGCGTTACTTCCAATTCGGGCAATGAGAATTCTAAATCCAGCTCGTTGACTCTAGTATCAGGTAGCGCGTAATCAAAGGTATGAAGGTCTTCATCAGCTGAGAGTAGAGTTTTAAAATGAGCTGCTAACGTCTCAGCTTCTAAAGAGAACTTCATACCCTGATTGCGCCCACCAAGATTGCGCACTGTCTCCCAAAATATCTTTGAGTTTGTGCAGTTTTCCAATTTCTTAGCCACGTTTTTTAAATAGGTGATTTTCTTAACTGAGCACATTTTTTTAAAATCATTATTAACGCGAAGATAGATGTTTTTGAAAAATTGAGAATTGGTCGTTCTAAACAGTTTTAAGTAAACGAACGAAAGTTTACGTCTCTATACCCTTAAATTAAGAATAATATGAAATTAAAGTTACGAAAGTCTACGTCTCTATACCCTTAAATTAAGAATAATATGAAATTAAAGTTAAATAACCCATAATCTTATACCGTTAATGGGAGTCCCAAATTTAAGACCTACAAATTTGTGAACTTGCATTCATTTTGAAATTACTCGTAAACGATTTACCATGTGGTAATTTGAAGAATTTTATTTGTTGAGGTGATCTTCTGAAGTGTACTAGTCAAATGCAAGGGACAAATCCAATGGCGATTGAGGAGGGATTTGTCAAGGTATGATTTCATGATGGCAACCGTTGCCACATTAAAAAGGGGGGGGGGGGGGGGGGGGGGGGGTCCTCAAGGTAGTACATCAACAACTATCACTATGCTGATAAGGGAAATCTTCAAATAAATCTGTATTCCATATTTAAATTTGAATTATCCAGATGCCACGGTCAGCAGCACCATAAAACATCTGTGCTTAAAGAGTATAACCAAATCTGACGTGTTGACATGGATTCAAGGATTAAGTGTGTGTGTACTCGTATCCTCCTCTATCTTTATCCTTCTTTCTGCTTCTTATTCTCTTTTGTTTCACCTTCTTTTGGCACGATAATTTTTGTATAGTCCGGGTAGCCAATAAGCAGCAAAGACCCACCCCACCATCGAATGAATGCCGTGCAACCGCAAGCGTGCCAGCTGCTGCTTATCGTGTCGAGGATCACACCTTACCTCACTGATGTCTCAGGAATGAGATATACCCCGGCTAATAGGACACCCCGGAAAATGTTAGAATGGCGCCCGCAGTGTGGGTCCTGAAAAGCATGATAAATGTTTTTCTTAAATCTCCACTTCTATAGCTTTCTTGCGGAAGCTACGATACTCTTATTTGTAAAAAAATATAATCAAATATTGTTTACAATACTTTCAAGATGTGCAGATGTTTATATTATACACTCAGTATAAGCGTATACAAAATAAATTGATTGGATTAGGATCTACAGTTTATTAGCTAACATCTAACAGTCTAAGTGTTTCAGACCTTATCTGTCGTTTGATAGTTTGTGCTTTTAAAACTTTTAGTTTCCATTGTCTGAGTCGCTGAAGAATAGCTCAGCAGTCCAGAGTAATGAAACTCCTTCCTAATCAATCAATTTGCACAATTTTAATATTTTCTTTCTTTTCACAACCACATGAATACCCTTATCAGCAAATCATTTTATGTACACATCAGTTAGGTCAACACACCTCAACATACTACCTATGAATATTTTCTTAAATATCAAACAAATTTTTTTCCCGCAACAAAACCAAGAATTATATAATCAAAACATAAGAAACAAAAATAAGAACAGCGTAATCAAAACAAAATGAGTAAAAATAACCAAAACACTACTGGTACAGTACCTAAACAAAGAGCAATTGGTACACGCTCTCAAATCCTACGGGATTCAGACACACCCACTAATCGGCAAAGCAATTTTCAGCCATTAAGGCATTCGCCGCATAGAATGTCGATGACTCCTAACCGTGTCCTGGGCGACTCCAATTTGCATATTGACAGCAATGTTAATACCTCTCTTACTACAGCAACTACAACTGCAGTTACGTTTACAACATGTACCACTGTAAATAGTTCATCGCGTCCGATTGCCTCTTCAAAAGTTGGAGAAGTAAGAGGGATGAATAATAGTAATGTTTCACGTCATATTCCAACTAGCTATGAGCATTTTGACAACTCTCGCAACGGTGATCATGCTAATATACCGAATGTTGGTAGCAACAGTGCACAACAAAATGCTCTTCTAAATTTGCTCTTGCAAACAAAGAACAACAGTTTGCAACCGCCCGAAGATCATTCACGTTGGCAGCAAGCAAACCATAATTTTTCACGTAACACTGCTGGAGGAAACAGAGTACTCGCAGATGATAATGTTCGACAAGTGCAATGATAACCATGCACATGCCTTTGACCAATCTTACATTGAGTCTATTAGTGGTATGGGAGGGGGAAATAGAGATTTTCCACACAATAGGGAAATTCATTCAAGGTCAAATGAAGGAATGGCCTTGCGTTTAGATCGTTGGGTCTGAAGTTTGATGGATCTGGGAAGGGCATATCAGTTGAAGATTTTGTATTCCGAGTTGACGCGCTCAAGCACAATTACGACTGTACATGGAACGAGGTACTCAGGAATTTTCATCAACTTTTATCGGGAGTTGCGGAAGATTGGTTTTGGCAACATCTCCGAAGTAATCCCAGGGGAGATTGGCCTACTCTACGTCGTGCTTTAGTGAAACAGTTCCGGAATCACGAAAGCGATTTCGAGATAATTAAGCAAATTATGGACAGGCGTCAATTACCAAGGGAAAGCTTCGAAGAATTTTTCAATGCAATTATGCATTTAAGAAGCCAATTAAGACAGGCAATGCATGACCATGACCTAATCCAAATTCTGCGCACGAACATAAACTCCAAACTAATGAGCTTCATATATCCAATGAAGATTTACACATTGGAGCATTTTAAGGACGAGTGCAAACGAACAGAGCGGATGATCCAAGCTCGGTTTGGGATACAAAATCGTAACATGCCTTATCAGTCAGTGCACGAACTCGAAGATCTAGTATAGCCAAACAGTTTTGAAGGTGGCAATGTATCTGCAATGTCTACTGCGCCTAGATCACATCAAATTCCAAAGAAAACATTACCACCAAGAACTCCAAGGTGTTTCAACTGCAAGTGTCAGGGGCATCTTTTCATAGACTGTCCTTCCCAAATCAATAGACTGTTTTGTTACAGATGCGGGTCAGATGGTGTCACTGTGTTGAATTGTTTAAGATGCAACCCGCCTGTGGAAAACCAGAGCTCGAACGGGATGAACACCGGGGAGTCCCGTTCGACTCAAACACACCCGGAATAAAGATGGTTGATGCATCTACCAACACAATCACAAATTATTCTATAACGCCTTCTCATAGTCGAATTAAGATCGATACCCAAATCGCCGAAAATCGTTTGAAGCAAAATTTGTTTCGAAATTTATCCCATGAAGAAAGGCTTAACCAATACAATAAATTACGTTCGAAAATTTTTAAAATCGATGAACTCAAAGCCAAGGAAGACAGTAACCCATTTTTCAAAACGCGTCTGCGGTATAGTAAAAGAAAAGTTTTTAAACAAATTATTAGTAGCAGCATCCTTAATTGTTCAATAGATTCCAGACCATACTCCAAAATAAAAGTACAAGATAGAGAGATGACTGGGTTGTTAGATAGTGGAGCCAGCATCTCGTGCCTTGGTAAAGACTGTATGAAAGTGGTAAAGGACCTAGGCCTGCCCATTATAGACTTCGCAGCCTTTATTAGGACCGCAGACGGCAAGCAACAGTCAATTGTGGGTCGAATCAACGCAAATGTCTCTTTCAATAACCAGCACGAGAAACTAGAACTCTATCTCATTCCTTCGTTGTCACAATCTCTTTATTTAGGTATCGATTTTTGGCAAAAGTTTAAAATAGCTCCGAATATCGTTAGCGAACTATCTGAAAGTCCCAAATCGGAGATAAAGGCATCTGAAAACGAAAGACAAACTCGAAAGTTATCTGCCTGTGAAAAAAGTTTGCTGGACGAGGTTGTGGGAAAATTTCCATCTTTCTCGAAGCTTGGCTTAGGAAAAACGGAACTCGAGACGCATATAATAGATACTGGCAATTCTGAACCAGTGAAACAGCGCCACTATCCGGTATCGCCGGCAATCCAGGGGATGATCTATAGCGAATTGGATCGCATGCTATCTTTGGGAGTTATCGAGGAAAGCACGAGTTCCTGGAGTTCACCTATAGTTCTAATCCGAAAACCAGGAAAGACAGACTCTGCTTAGATTCTCGAAAGGTTAACTCATTAACAAAGAAGGATGCGTATCCTCTTCCTCACATAGAGGGCATGCTAAGTCGTCTTCAAGATACACGGTACATTGGTAGCGTGGATCTTAAAGATGCCTTTTGGCAGATACCTCTAGAGGAAGCGTCCAGGGAAAAAACTGCGTTCACGGTTCCAGGACGACCACTCTATCAATTCACCGTCATGCCTTTTGGGTTGTGTAATGCAGCCCAAAGGATGTGTCGGTTAATGGATAGAGTGATCCCCAGTGCGCTACGGGAGCAAGTGTTTGTATACCTGGACGATTTGCTGGTCATCTCAAAGGATTTTGATAGTCACCTGGCATCCTTAGAGAAAGTCGCGGAATGTTTGAGTAGAGCCAAGTTAACGATTAATGTGGAAAAGTCACACTTCTGTTTTAGGGAGTTGAGGTATCTCGGCTATATTGTAGGAGAGGGTCACATCAAACCAGACCCGAACAAGATATTAGCAGTTAAAGATTTTCCGGTACCAAAGTCGCAGAAGCAAGTCCGAAGGTTTCTAGGTCTTTGTGGCTGGTACCGACGCTTTATTCGTAATTTTTCGACCATCGCTAGTCCGTTATTTGACACTTTGAAAAAAACCAAGCAATTTGTAATGACACCGGATGCGCTATTGTCGTTTGAGTCCCTTAAATCAGCCCTAACATCAGCTCCTTTATTATCAAACCCAGATTTTTCGAAGCCTTTTACCATCCAGTGTGATTCGTCGAGCTATGGAATTGGAGGTGTTTTGTTCCAGTACGATGAGGAGAACAACGAAAAACCCATAGCGTTCTTCTCGGAAAATCTCAACGCTTGCCAACGCAATTACAGCGTGACCCAGCAAGAATGCTATGCGGCAGTACAAGCGGTCAAAAAATTTCGTCCGTATGTTGAGGGGCTCAAATTCACCATCGTGACCGATCATGCCAGCCTTAAGTGGCTGATGAGTCTTAGAGACTTAAGCGGTAGATTGGCACGATGGTCTCTGAAGCTACAAGCCTTTAGTTTTGACATCCAACATAGAAAGGGCTCGCAGAACATCGTTCCAGATGTACTTTCCCGCTCATACGAAGATGATCCTTTTATCGAAACCATCGTTGGTACTGACGTTGATCTCACTTCTCCGGAATTCAAATCATTAGCCTACCTTGAATTGAAAGAAACCATCTCAAAAAACCCTGATAGCTATCCAAACGTAAAGATTGTTGAGGGGATTGTCTACATAAAAACTTCACCTAATGACCCATCAAATTCTGAGTTTGAGTGGAAGTTATGGGTACCTGAAAATCTTACTCAGTCTTTGATAAAAAAAATCATGATCCCCCAAATAGTGCACATGGGGGTATGTTTAAAACACTGAAAAAAATAAAGGAACTGTATTACTGGCCGAATATGACGAATGAAGTTCGTGATTTCGTTCGGGATTGCACACAATGCAAGGAGAGCAAGTCGTCAAACACAACGTTGAGATTACCAATGAGATCGCAACATGAGATTGACCGGCCGTTTCAGAAACTCTACGTCGATTTCATGGGACCGTATCCACGGACAAGGCGAGGCAATGCGTTTATATTTGTTGTGTTGGATGCTTTCTCAAAATATGTTCTTCTCAAGCCAATGCGAAAAGCCAACACCAACGCGGTAGTCGATTTTTTGGAGCAAAATGTTTTTTGTCAGTTCGGTGTACCCGAATTTGTACACAGTGACAATGGAAGGCAGTTTGTTTCAAAGGAGTTTCAAGCCTTCTTGTCAAAATACGGGTGTGGTCATATTCGAAAAGCAGTGTACTCTCCCCAAGCTAACGCTTCAGAGAGAGTAAACCAATCGATTTTAGCAGGAATCCGAAACTATATTAAAGGAGATCAAAAAGACTGGGATAGATATATTTCGGAAATCCAACAAGCTCTCTGCACTTCAGAACATCAGTCTACTGGTGTCACCCCCTATTATTGCTTGTTCGGACAGCAAATGTGTACTAACGGTAGTATGTATAATATATTTCGAAAACTGAATGTGTTAGGGGACAGCGAGTTACAGCTCATCCCGAAGAACTGCAAGCTTGAAATCATACGAAAAACAGTCAAAGAAAGGCTCAAACTTGCATTTGAACGCAACAAAAAGTCCTACAATTTAAGAAGTGCGAAAAGAATTTTTTTTCCGGGAGATATAGTATATCGTAGGAACTATGTGCTGAGCGATGCATCAAAAAATTTAAATGCCAAATTGTGCCCTAAGTTTATAAAGTGTCGGATTATACGGCCGGTTGGGAATTCATTATTTGAGATAGAAAATGTAGATGGGAAGAAAATTGGAACATTTCACTCCAAAGACTTGCGAAAGTGACTCCCTTAATATCTTTTTCGTTGAGTCAGGGTCATGGGTCGATTTCAGAATAACTTTCCGTCTACAGTTTCTAGGTCGGCAGCAATAAGTATATGAAGAACGTTCTTTGAGCCTTTTTATACAAAATTAATAGGTTTAAAAATGCCCAATTTTGTGGCGTCCTTCATAGAAAAACTGATCATTTTATAAGCTTCCAAAATTCTACAGACACTTTGCTTAGCCTTACTTTTCGGCATGGAAACAACCTACCTTACCCACAGTGTGTGAACTAAGTTTGTTCAACAAGTTCGGTCATCCGTCTTCCATCTTTAATTTCGAAGTGGCCGAATTTTCATTTCAAGACGACATGAGAAGGCTACTTATGCAAGCACGAGTCAGCTCACACTCCCTTTTGCATTCGTCTCGCTGTTGTTTAAGGAGTCACACGCCAACAACCTAAGCCAACGCTGCACAGCAAAGAAGTACGTTTTTTTTTTGTCCGTCCGCGTATCTAACTGACAACTTCTAACCCTGAATTTATAGGATTTTAGTTGGGAATAATAGACGACAGTATAAGGCGAAACAAAACGTTTGCCGAAAAAGAATATTGAGAACGTGGGATAAATTTTATTCTGCCACGCATTGTGCGAAATAAAGAACAGGTACGGTCATATTTCCTTTTTGTCATTCCACGTTTCAGCCTAATACCAATCCCTACCTATTTCGTTCACAGAAAGTCTGCGGATGGTTTGACTGTTGATAGTGCCTCCTAAGAAAATACAGGTGAAATCAACCGGTGCTTGGCGAGTCGACACATTATCGTTTTATCACCATCCGCTAGTATTTTTTTTAGTCTCTACGATAAACCGTATGATGGCGTGGAGAACCACAACAGTTAATATCCCGTAGACCCCAGTTACCAGTAAAGCCCCGCAATCACCAGCTGCCCTCATACATCTATTAATGTGTATATTTGATAAAGTGTAGTGGTAAGAGTGTTTTACTGTGTCGTGCTTTTGAAGCTAACTCTCCTATCACCCTATTTTCATCATCAAAAATTCAGAAAATCATAAAACAAACAAAAAAAAAAAAAAAAGGAGAGAAAAATATATACAAAATTATCTGAATTAGTTCGAGACAAAGTTTTCACTCATATTCCTAATCTAAAATTAGACCTATTTCCGGAGTTTATTTGATAACCATAAATTTTGTTTGGGCTTAAGTTTAGTTTTTATTATGTGATGAAAGCCTAAGAAATCAAGTACATATTATAACATTAAATACATCATAGTCACAGAAGACTCGTCATGGCGGAACTTTGTGCACAAATTTCTTCGCATCGACATATTCAGAGTGAGTACCTAAGTATAATATTCTTTTGTTGAAACATCTTTATTTCTTGGCTATCAATTTCGTTTTTTTTATTCATTTGTAAATTATTATTTTTAACCATATTCATCTTCTGCCAATTCCATATTTAGTATTTCTTTTGTTTTTATGCCCAAGCAAATTAGAGTGAAGTTGCAAAATTACCATTTTTTTTTGTTGTGGTTTTTAAAAAAAAAACTAAAAAAAAATATACCTACCTACGTGTAATATATTTAGATACTACGTCTCTATACCCTTAAATTAAGAATAATATGAAATTAATGTTAAATAACCCATAATCTTATACAGTTAATGGGAGTCCCAAATTTAAGACCTACAAATTTGTGAACTTGCATTCATTTTGAAATTACTCGTAAACGATTTACCATGTGGTAATTTGAAGAATTTTATTTGTTGAGGTGATCTTCTGAAGTGTACTAGTCAAATGCAAGGGACAAATCCAATGGCGATTGAGGAGGGATTTGTCAAGGTATGATTTCATGATGGCAACCGTTGCCACATTAAAAAGGGGGGGGGGGGGGGGGGGGTCCTCAAGGTAGTACATCAACAACTATCACTATGCTGATAAGGGAAATCTTCAAATAAATCTGTATTCCATATTTAAATTTGAATTATCCAGATGCCACGGTCAGCAGCACCATAAAACATCTGTGCTTAAAGAGTATAACCAAATCTGACGTGTTGACATGGATTCAAGGATTAAGTGTGTGTGCACTCGTATCCTCCTCTATCTTTATCCTTCTTTCTGCTTCTTATTCTCTTTTGTTTCACCTTTTTTTGGCACGATAATTTTTGTATAGTCCGGGTAGCCAATAAGCAGCAAAGACCCACCCCACCATCGAGTGAATGCCGTGCAACCGCAAGCGTGCCAGCTGCTGCTTATCGTGTCGAGGATCACACCTTACCTCACTGCAATATGCATATTGAACCGTAGACAGGAGTTTTGTATCAATGTAAGTGCATAGATGGATATCAATCAGCATTTCTAGCATTTCTAGAAGGAATGATGATAGGCTTATGGGTCTGAGATCCTTAGGATTTACATGGGAGCATTTACCGGCTTTGGGTATGAAAACTACTTTTACTCCTGTCCATAACAGCGGAATGCAGACCTGCTCCATGCAGCTTATCAGGATTATCTCAAGCATAGGCAAGATGATATCCGAGGCGATTGAAGCTCTGCTGCAACAGAAGTTTGTCCCTAGTCATCAGACCTGTGTAGTTAGTAGTTCGTGCAATTGACCTGTTTAGGTTTGTATTACTAATGACGTGGGTGCTACCTGGGAAATGTGTATTCAGTAGCAGGTTGAGCGATTCTTCGCTGAACCGAGTGTGCTCAGAGCATCTTAATTTGTTTATGAAACACATTTAGCGCTCAGTCATATTTGTTTTAATTGTGCTACTTTCTACGCTAGAAAAACAACACCGGACCGTATTTTTAAATGTTTTTGATTTTTTTTCTTTATTTTCTCTTTTATTCCCTCTCATAGTGCTACATAGGGCTAGCCGTGCGAAAAGCACTGAGCACACGCCAGTTAAATAAAAAGTCAAGTGTTTGGTTTAAGTGTCTAGTTCTGACTGCCTTTATTATCTTTTTTTCCATTCAATAAGCTTAATTGCTGATTAATCATATTACTACAGTGCATTTATTGCAATTTTGAGTCTTAGCGGAAATGCAATTGATATTTGCATCCGTTGTACTATATCTACAAATTAATAATCAAACATGCCGACTTAAATGGAGGAACGACCTAAGGTTGTTGCTCTGCATGTATAGTATGACTTATGTTGAGTCAACTTATAGCAACAACTTAAGGTTGTTGTCTTACATGTTTATTGATGGAGGTCACCATACAAATATGTAACTCGCCCGCAGACCAGCGTCAGACGCTGCGATTTGTTGATAGTCTTAGCTTAACATAAGCTGACTGGGAACTGTACTGTACACGCTTAACTGAAGGAAAAATTATTTGAAATGAAACACTATCACCTGTGCCACGGCTCCAGGAAATAACCCCCCAAATGAAAAATGAAATAACTCCCCAAAATTTGTATGGAGGTAGGGATTTATTTCATATGAAATAAACCCCTAAAATTGGGGACTTATTTCATGGTTTTTTGGGGATTTATTTCCTACTTTAAATTGGGGGGTTATTTCATAGTGAATATGCATTGCACTGTTTATGGGATTAGTTGCGAAATCGCAAGTAGATTACATAAACAGTACAATGCCAACCCCCCTGCTTGCGTTCACTGTTTGATTTGGAGTAGGTGCGAGGTTTTATTTTAGCACTCGGAATTATTTCATACTTATTTGGGGACTTATTTCATACCATTTTGGGGACTTATTTCATCTTCGATTTGGGGAATAATTTCATTTTGCATTTGGGGGGTTATTTTCTGGATGCCTGTGCCGCATCCTAAAAATCTTAAAACGTTAGCTTACATTGCGTTTTGTATGTTTGTGGCTTTTAGTCGGGTAGCTAATTTTTAGGAGTTAGTCAGAAAACTCCTCTGCATTCGGGTATTCCTATTCGCGTCTACATATTTTGTGTAAAATGAATCAAAATATCGTTGCGCCACATGCTGGTCTGCCTAAAATCGCCACAAAAAAGCACTGTTATGCCACCTATGGGTGGGTCATTTTGTCTAATGTCTTGCAATGCCATTTTGCACGTGTTTTGTTAAACTTTTTATACCCTATTGTTAGGGTATTATAATTTTAACTCATACTTTCTAACATATCTTAATAATGCTTGTAGGCCCTTAAAGTTACTAAGGGTTCCATGGAGAACAACAACATACGAAACCCGTTCACATGCCTCTACACCAAAAAGAGGATTTCTGCCTGGTAGTACAATGGACCGTTACCGAGTCTAAGTACTCTGGGATTTGGATTTCCTTTTTTTTTTTTTTTTTTTTTAAAAAAGAGGGTATTCATGCAACGTCGTAAAACCGTCGGAAGCGTAGAAAGTTTACGAAGTAATCTTCTGAAGTTTTCAACGGACTTACGACGCGACGTTAAATGAATACCCTTACTATATTGTGATCAACATCGAAAGTTATGTCGATCTAGCCATGTCCGTCCGTCCGTTGTTAATTTGAGGCTCTTAAATTCGACTTAGGAAGATGCAATTTGGAACATATACTCTTTAGGGCCCGAAACGGACCAACAAGGTTAGGTTAGGTTAGGTAGGCGAGTTGGCTTAGTGTCACACTCAGGTCAATACAGACACATTGTGATGCCCATCGGGGAAGGAGGGTTGTCCCTTACTAATTTTTAACCTTGTTTGCAAAAACTGAGAATAATTACTCACTGTGTTCTTCGATACAAACCATCCTGTGGATTTGGTGAAGTTCATTATCCTATCTATCGATGTGCTGGAGAGCTCGTCTAGGTCATGGAAGAAATGTCTCCCCAGGAATCTGTACCTGATGTGTTGGAGACCCGGGCAGTGACACAGGAATTGGGTTGTATTCTCCAGAGCTTCCTCGTCGCCACAGCCTCTACAGAGTTCTTCTTCCGTCAAGTATAATTTCTTCATGTGGTACAGCAGAGTATTGTGCCCCGTTAATGTACCTACGCGGGTGGATAGTGATTTCCTATCCTTTTTCATGCGACTTTCGGTTCTGGCTCCATTGAAGGTTGGTCATAGCATTCTTGTGGTGTGGCAAGTATCTAGTGCCGTCCACCTAAGGTTCACCTCTCTTATTGCCTTTTTTCCTGCTTCAAGCCTGAGTGTGCAAGGCGGGATGAGTACAGAGGGATCAGCTTGTTCTGACACAGCTGCCGAACCTTGTCCAGTCATCGAGAAAGCGTAATTTATCCGCTTTCGCGTTGCCTAGAACGAATTCATGTCTCGGAACCCAGCAGAGCGATACCTTATGCTGAGTACCAAGAACCTTGAGTTCTTCGCGACAGCATTTCACAAGGTTGACACAGACTCACGGGCTGCTGTTGTCACTGCCAGGACCTCTGCTTGGAAGACGCTGCAGTAGTCGGGGAGGAGTACTGATTTCGATATGCCCAGTGGTGCGGAAAAAATGCCTGACCCCACCCCCGTTACCATTTTTGAACCGTCCGTAAATACGGTTATGGCTTGCGTGCCGCGGACGAGTCCGTTTCTCCGGACCAACACACTCTGTTATTATTATTTTTGTCCCGAGCCGGGACTTAATAGGCTCCCCGTGAAGAGTCATTGCCTAAGACACTGCATCCTTCCATCCTCTGCGATTACGGGCATGCTGCTTCCAGTTGTACAGATCAAGCGCTCTGGCATCCGCGATGGCTTTATCTTTAAAATTTAGGTTCGGTCTTCCTTGCCTTCTCGAAAATGAGGCTGGAAGTCAAAGATCCTCTTGGTTGGAGCATTATTGTAAATTCGGTTAATGTGGCCGATCCAATGTAGTCGACATGATATAGCTTTTTGGACTACATCACATCTTTGTACAGCTCATACAGTTCCCGGTTGTATCTTCTCCTTCAATCGCCCTCGTCACACACAGGACCTAATATCCGACGGAGTATTTTTCTTCCAAAATATCCCAATATTAGCTCCCCTTTCCTACTTATAGCCCAGCACTTGGCATCATAAAGCGGGACTGACAGGATTAAGGTTCGATAGAGCATATATTTTTTCCTTCCCATAGTAACTGTTTCCTTAGGTAATTCTCCGTCGTATCTTCACTAAAGTGTCATTCGTGGAGGTGATGTAACACAGATTTACTCCTTAACTACCTCGAATATATTGCTATCAACAGTGACGTTTTGTCCTAGGCACTGGACAGATGTTTGTTGGTTTGTTGATAGCATTTACTTGGTCCTCATCCTCACAAACTTTAAGACCAACTAATTGTACCTGTTCTTCAATCGCCGTAAAAGCCTCTAACAATGCCAGAATCTTCTAGTCTATCTTATACAGAGAGTCCGATTAATATTGGGTGGTTAAGTATTAGCAGCTCTGAAGTTGAAAAAGCACTGCTGAATTTAAACTGCGGCAATCAGCCCGGGCCTGATGAAATTCCTCCAATTCTTTTTAAAAAGTGCACTGCAGTGCTCTCGGAACGTCTCGCATACATTTTTAACGCTTCTCTCTCCACCTGATTGGAAAGAATCGTTTATCATCCCTATTCACAAATCGGGTTCCAAGCAGGAAATTTCCAATTATAGCCCGATATGCAAATTATCAATAATTCCCAAGCTCATTGAAAGGTTGTTTACGATAAATTAACTTTTTAGCTGAGGGAAGATATTTCACCCTTCCAACATGGGTTTGTTGCTGGTAGATCCACTACAACCAACCTTGCTATATTCTCAAACTTTGTCCTTAATAAACTTGAAGAAGGACATCAAACTGATGTAATATACACTGATTTCGCTAAAGTCTTTGATAGAGTCAACCATACTATCATGATAGCCAAACTAAAAAAAATAGGTTTTCACTGTAGCGTTTTGAAATGGCTTGAATCTTATTTATCAGCGCGTATTCAATTTGTGTCAATTGATAATCTCCTTTCCAATTTGGTGTTTCACAAGGAGGTCACCTTGGGCCGCTCCTTTTCCTTATTTTTATTAACGACATGCCTGATATTTTCTTAAATTCCATTCGCCTTTTGTTTGCAGACGATCTTAAATTCATAAGAAGTATTCAATCTGAAGATGACTGCCATCTCTTACAAGATGACCTTGATAGACTGGTTTAATGACTTGTTCTTAAATGTCTCCAAATGTCAGTGTTTTTCTTTCAGCGGAAATTCCTCTCTAATTTGCTTTGAATATAAAATTGGAAGCATTATTCTTGAAAGAGCTCTTGGGAAAAGGATCTTGGAGTTGTATTCGACCCTAAACTTAATTTCATTAAACATACTGAGTACATTGCAGCCAAAGCTTCCATGTTTGGTTTCATACAACGCAATTCCTCAGATTTTTCAGATCCCTATACTTTAAAATCGCTGTATAGCGCCTACGTCAGATCTCTTTTCGAATAGTGTTGCGTAGTATGGAATCCATACTACATCATTCATTCCAACAGAATTGAAAATATTCAAAACAAGTTTTGTTGTTTGGAAACTTGTCTGGAACATTATAATGCCATCGTATATCTACTACCCGACGTCAGAACATTGGCATTCAGTCGCTCGTAAATCGGAGTTACTCGTAAAAATACTCAACAATGTTTATAAGTGACATTTTGTCCCATCTATTAATTGTCCATCACTTTTGTCATTAGTAAATATGTATGCACCATCTCGCCATCTAAGGGAACGTTTCCTATTTCTGGAAGACGAACAAAGGGTGATATATGCACTCAATGAGCCAATAACTCACTGTGTCAGGGAAACTAACGGCATTTCAGATATTATTGATTTCAATTTCCATTATAGTAGATTCTCTTTGAAAGTTAAACTTTCTGTCGTATTTTCCATCTAATTTTTGAATGCTATTATGTTTTATGTATTGAATAGTATAAGCCTCATAGATGTGTATTTCTATAGTCTGTAAGATAATTATATCTGAGTGATTGAATAAAATAATAATAATAATAAATTATAACACGGCACGCTGTACCGCATACCCGAGTAGTTGGACGGATCTAATGAAAATAGTGCTTTCCGTGTTGACTCCAGCCCTGCGCACTATTTTCTCCAGGACAAGATTGAAGAAGTAACTGAAGAAGACATAACTGGATCAGTTTTGCCGAGATTCCATATTCGGCATTGCCATGTAGAACTCCTAACGATGAATGCTATCTTAAGCAGCTTTACAGTAAATTAAAAGATGATGAGTATCGACTTGAAATTCGTTGGTCTTTTCCAAGATTGCCTCAGTGTGAAAATTTGGTCTGTTGTCGATATGCCGGGCCGGAAGTCACACTGGTACGTGCTGATTAGTGTGTTGCCGAACGGCTTGAGACGTTGGTAAAAAAGACCCAGGATGGATATCGAATGCTAGAACAGTGCGGCCAACACTCCCACAGAAGGGTATCACAATTTGTCTTAGCAGATTCGCTCTCTTCCAGTAACCCGGAAACCTTACCCTACAAAACCTCCTGTCTTACCACCACATCCATGATATTTGTCCACCTAACCTCAGGTGCTATGTTGACAAAGATCTGGAGAAGTAGTGTCATTTGCATATTTTTCATCATATAAGACTTAAACAAACATTTAAGGTTTTTCTGGGATTTAATCGTTATCCTTGCGTCTTATGCTTACGAAATACACGCTTGGTATTCATGCAATATATAATTTCTTAACTTAACCTTCCCACGACAACTACTCAAAGATTATTGAGAAAGCTTAAGGATAAGAATGTTGCTTAACCCAGCATAGAATAAGAAGTATGTTCATATGTACCTACCTACCCTTCCATCCACTCTTTAAGTACGTATAGACAAATTTGTGAGTACATCCACTTATTAAATTCATGTCAAACTTGTCCGAACGCTTATCCAGTACTTAAGCTAAAACTTACTTATTGTTAACATTGCTTTCTTTTATCTCTACACACGAGTGTTTTCTTACACAAGCACACAACACAGAAACAAAAGCTGAATGAAGAATAATTGAAGAACTCTTCTTGTGGGAAAGAGTATCTGCTGAACACTACCAGTTGCTGTGTGCATGTTTGCCGACAACAATCCACAATCTCAGATAGCCAGGAATACTACGAGTAACAAAAAAAAAAAAAAACAACATGAAGCTAAATACAAGCAAAGTACAAAGAACCACTAAACCACAGAATGTTTTCCGATTGAGAATCAGGACAGACAAGTTGCTTGAATAGTTTTTCTAAGTGAATACATTTAAAAATATCGCACATCATGTGTGTTGTGTTGTGAACCGATGCACATATCCTACTTCTGAATGATACTCGTATTAACAGATTATAAGGATGCCAACATGTTAAGTATCTGAATAGATGTTGTCATTAATTGAGTAGAGATGCGATGAGGAATTTAACTTGGATACGAAATTGTTTTTCATTGAGGAATAAATTATATTAAACCTAGAAATGACAGGGGGCTACATTTTTAAAAAGCTTTAGACTGGAAGCATGCGTGTTATTTAGATTCTTCTTGTTTTGGTGATTATCAATTATTAACATAATCAGACATCAACATACTATATCGGACTTGTAACCAGAGCCAGTCCGCAAATTGACTTTGCAACAAACTGGCACTAAAGTCAAAGCTCCGCTGTAATGGTTGCATCAAAAGTTTTAGTTGGGAAGAACGTTTTGACTGCGCAATCAAATGTCATCTTCTTCTTTTACTTTAACAGCGAGGTTATACATGGATTAGAGGGTTCATAATCCCCCAACTTTACCGCATTCCTACTAGCCCGGTTGTAGGTTTCGTCTATTCGACCTCGAAAAGTATCGACAGGCCATGCAGTTTCGATCACTTCGTCACTGGGGCTTATCAATTGCTGGTGTTGGTACATGATCAAAGCTTAATTTTAAGCTATGACCTTCAGATCAGAATGCATTGTCTTCAACTGAATGGAGTCCCCCATACCAAAGTTAGTTAAAGGCATAATAAACAGCTTAAGCAATGGGAACTTACTTACATACTTAACAAGACCCCAATCCGTGAAGAGTCTCTGCTATAGCCTTCCATCATCCGCGTTCCATAAATAAATATTAGGCATTAACGGCCCATAGAGGGCCTAAAACCTAGCTTCTCCAACCACTTTCTTTGCGAAGTGGAAGGGACCTACAATTTTACGCCGAATCTGAACGGCAAATTTGAGAAGCTTCTCATGACAATTGATACTCTTGGATGTTTGTCAGACGTTCGCAAGAGGTGGGGCAGTGGAAAAAAACTCAAGATGTTACTTGCCCCCGGCGGGAATTGAACCGGGGACCTTTCGATTAGTAGTCCGACACACTTGACTTTGAAATTCATTTTTTTTTTATTCATTGTTAAATATCTACTTACATACTAGATAAAAATGATTAAACCTAACTTAAAATTAACAGGATACTTATTCTTATTTATTGGTTCTTATGCGAACGCTCTAAACTTAACTATATCTTATAATTATTGCCTTTCGGCCTAAGAACTATTTTACGAACTAATCTTACATATATATTCCTCGAGAAAATTTACTAAAACTCGGTATCATTATTGAGATTTTATATAAAACAAATTACAAACTACCTATTCTACTTACTTAAACTACTTAACGTATTCTAACTATAATTAGGATTCTGAGCACTCGTTGCCTTGCGCAACAAGTGGTCAGAATCCCAATTGCTTTCCGAGCGCCTGGCAGTCGTCAACGTGCACACGCGCCGCCGTGAGCCGACTGAAGCCTTACAGCGTCAGTCAACTCCCGGAAGCACCACCACACGTTGGCGAGCCCGGCCTCTCCCAAAAACGCCCTAGCTGACTTAATCTAACTTATAAGCTAAGAGGATGTTACCTAGAGTAACGCGCCGTCCTGGGTGGGCATGTTGACCCCTCCCCCCTCAACAAGCCACCAAAATTCGGCGAATTGCTTTTCCGTGTCGAATCTATCCCTCTCCGATATTGCGGTACTAAAACAGAGGAGCTCATGAGCATTGGCGACGTCCCCGTCATGGAGGAGCCGCTTATCTCTCGCGCTGCGGTAGCGATGGTATAAGACCGGGATACCATCCCTCGTCTGTACCAGCCCTTTTGCATCAATATGGATAAATGCCTCTGGCGGGATAAAGCCAGACCGGAGCGTACTCTCTATGTACATTTCATTGGGGTAGTAAGCCCCAAATATCAGACTATTGTCGCTGGCCATCGCCCTTGCAACGTGCCTTCGAGTCACCTTAATGAGGAAATTGTCAATCCAATTCAACTGAGCCCCATCGTATAGGACCTTGTTGGGATAGCATTTTATATAGTTGGATTCAGGCGTTCGGAACAACCGGAGACAGGTCCTAAGACATTGTCTCTCCAAAACCCGAATCTTTTCCATATAACTAGGCGCTATATTAAACCACAATGGACAACCATAAGCGATGATCGGCCTTATAAGGGCCACGTAGCAAATGACCTTCACTCTGGAGTCAAGTTGACTGCTATGAAACAGTCTCCTTGTCAGAGCATAAGCCCTCTTGGCCCCAGCAAGACAAGCAACTATATGTCTATCGAAATATAGATACTGGTCAAGCCACATACCTAGATATCTAACTACGCTTCTAACCGCCAATGGCTGCCCATTTTGTCCAATAATGGCCAATGTTTTCCAGTTTTTTCTGGTATCCCTAGAGGCCCCAGCCAATGGAGTTCTGAACAAGATTGTTTCCGTCTTCTGAAAGTTGATTTTCAACTTCCAGTCATCGCAATATCGCTTAATTTGATCGAAGTCACGCTGCAAAAGGATATTAATGACCTCGATTTTAGGACCTGATCTGTATGCCACCAAATCATCGGCATACGCTATAGCATGTCTGAGTGAACCCACCAGATCACTCGTGTAAATGTTAAACAAGATCGGAGAATTGACCGCCCCCTGCTGTAAACCGTTTTTAATTTCAAAGACTCTGCTCGAAGTCACGTTGCCACATTTGACAACGAACTTCTTTCCCATAAGCATATTATAAATTACATATAGCAAAGGTTTGTGCATCCCCCCCCTGGTCAACTTGTAGAAAAGTCCCTCTAACCATACGGTGTCGAAAGCCTTCTCAAAATCAACCAGACAAGCACCCGTGCATTGGTTCTTGCATTTATTCCACTGAATGTCGGAAAGCAGTTTCGACGCGGCATGAATAGTGTCATGCCTCGCCCTGAAACCAAACTGGTTGTCCGGGATTATGTTATTGTCCTCGACCCACTTTAACAGGGCTCTATTGACAACTTTTTCAAAGACCTTGCTAATATTCGGAAGCAAGCTAATTGACCGGAGATTGGCAGGGTTAGTCCTATCTTTACATTTTTTCGGGATAGGGTGTACCACAGCTACCTTCCAATGCGCCGGATAATGTGCATTATTCAGCGCATTGTTAAACAGCGTGTTAAGCGGATACGCTTATAGATAATGCGATGGTATATTTGTGTACATTAATACACATTATAAAATAGATCGTGGTGTCGACGGCTAATGGAGACGTGTAGAAAATGCTTAATAAGCATTGCGTGAAGTCAAATGGCTTTTGCTACACAAACTCAATCTCCATTCACCGAAGGAATTTATACTTTATATAAATAAGAGATATTACTCTGCCTTGCAAGACATTTAAAACCATCATCGATTGTAAACATCCTACGATGAACAATCCCATGCCCATGGTTAACCCATGATCGATTGTAAACATCCTGTGATAAACAATCCCATGGTTTCACGACGCCAACAATAATTGTGCTAACGTAAACAGTCCAGAGACTGATCATGTCGCATACGAGATATGATTAATACGTTGCCAATCTGTTGAATTCGCTATCTATTCTTCACCACCATACCCTTTCTTGTGTGTAAGTGTGCACTGAGTGACTGTGTGCACGGTGAGGATCCATTCGTGCTGAGAACTTTTGTCAATCCCCATTTAGCAGTCTAACGGAACGGTTGTTTTTATTAACGGAGCATAACAATTAACGGAACGGAGCATAACAAATTGGTGGCAGCGGTAAAATCGAAAAAGTTACAAAAGTATAAAGCGGTAGAATCGAAAAAGTTACAAAAGTATAAAGCGGTAGAATCGAAAAGTTACAAAAGTATAAAGCGGTAGAATCGAAAAGTTACAAAAGTATAAAGCAGTAGAATCGAAAAGTTACAAAGGTAAAAAGTGTTAAAATTGAAAAAAGTTATACAGTAAAAAGTGGTAAAATTGGAAAAAGTTTTACAACAGAAAGCGGTAGAAAAAAAAATATAAAAAGTGATACAAAAAAAAAGCGGTACAATAACAAATACAACAAAGAACCTCCAAAGGAAGAAGCGGTAGAAATATACAAGCGGTGCAACAAGCAGTGGACGTACCTAATGAATAAAATGATTCCAGTATTAGTACTGATCAGGTAAATTAGTGATAAGACTAGTTAAGACTTCCAGTGTAATTAATTTAACAACTGTGGTGATTATACTAGTGAGGAGTGTACAGTGTAGGATTCAGGGAAGAAAAATTTTGGTTGTACCCATATAGATATTCAGAATGCCAAATAACATGGAAAACCAAAGATTAGATATCAATACGCTGGTGAAACTCGTCCCACAATTTCGAAGTGAGGCATCAGAGTTAGCGTCCTTTATTAACGCATGTGACGATGCGTTTCAATTGTCCAAAGAGGATCAAACAGATTTTCTTTTTAAATATATCAAGGTCCAGATATCTGGCAATGCAAGGGTTATCCTTGAAAATAAAGTAATTGAGAATTGGCAAACTCTCAAGGAACAACTAAAAAGTCTCTACAAGGAGACAAATAGTACATTGGGACTCTATAGAGAGCTCATTAGTGCACAACAAGGAACTAACACCGTACGGCAGTTCCAACAATTTATGGAAACAATGTCTCGAAGGCTTGGTTCCGATGCAAAGGAAGTGTTAAAGACACCCAAAGATTTGCAAGTGATACATGAATATATAGAAAACAAGGTGATTCTAAATATATTCATAAATGGGTTAAACCCAGAAATATGCAGTTACGTTAATAACTGTAGACCAACAACCCTAGCAGAGGCAGGCAGACATGCTCAGCATGAAGAAGCACGTCTCCTTAATTTGAAGAAAACTCCTAAGAGTGATTATTCGAACAAAAATTTGTTCAAAATAAACACTAACCAGTACAAGTGTTCCAAATGTGGGAAAATAGGCCACAAGGCAAATGAGTGTTTCTCAAAAGAGAATCCTAATAGAAGGCCAAACGTAAAATGCAATTCGTGTGGTAAGATGGGCCATAATACAAAGGATTGTTTTTCGAAAAATCGGAATTTAAATTCCAAAAATAATCAAGCTCAAAATTTTCGCGATTAAGAAGCGCTAACAGTAAGGCAGCGTTTTCTTTAAATAGTGAAGAAAGCCCTTACATTTACATTAATTATAAGGACTGCGTGTATAAAATGTTGTTGGATACGGGTGCTTCGGTTAGCTTAATAAAAGCAAAGTGTATTTTTAAAAAGGAACTTAACGTTGAAAAAATAATAGAATTAGTTGGACTGGGAAGTAAAAGTAAAGAAACATTAGGAATTAGTGATATTCGTTTTTGTATATGGGAAAATTCTAGTTCCAAGAAAGTATTTCATAGATGGGGATTCCATGTTGTTTCTAACAACATGATCTATGAATACGATGGTCTGATTGGTGCGGATTTCCTTAGGGAAATGAAATGCAGGATAGACTATGGTAGTAACACATTGTATGTAAAGGACAATTGTTATGAATTAAGATATAAAGGAGATGAAGCTAATGTAATGCCTAGAAGAGAGGTGTTTAGACTTGTTAAAATTGATAAAGAATTGATAGATGGTACTTCGGTGATAGTGAACAGATTCGTAAATGAAAGTATTATAGTGCCGAGTTGCATAAGTAATGTAAGAGACGGGAAATGTCTTGTAAGTATGTTGAATATATCAGATAAGATAGTTAAAAATGATATCGAAGTTGAAGTAACGCATCTGAGAGAATTTGAAATGATAAAGAATGATAAGAGTCATTATAAAGATAATAAAAATAGAATCAATGAAAGAAAGGTTAATCACGTCAGGGATAGAGGCAAACTGATTCAGGATTCATTAAGGTTGGATCATCTCAATAAAGGAGAAGATGATGAAATCAGAAAACTCATATCAAAGTATTATGATTTATTCCTTTTAGAAGGTGAATCACTAACTAATACGAATTCGATTGAGTGTAATATAAGAACAGGGCAAGATGCGAAACCAGTTTATACTAAATCGTATAGGTACCCTAAGGTACATGATGAAGAAGTCAATAAAAATATTAAGGAATTAATGAAGGATGGTATAATAAAAAATTCTACATCGCCTTGGAACTCACCAGTATGGATAGTTCCGAAAAAAATAGATGCATCAGGGAAAAAGAAGTGGCGAATGGTTGTGGACTATAGGAAATTAAACGATCTGACAATTGCAGATAGCTATCCTATTCCGAATATTGCAGAAATTTTAGATAATTTGGGTCATGCTAAGTATTTTACAATACTCGATTTGAGAGCAGGATTTCACCAAATTAAAGTAAAGAAAGTAGATATGGAAAAAACTGCATTTTCGACTCCACACGGACATTTCGAATTTACGAGAATGCCATTCGGATTGAAAAATGCTCCTAGTATTTTTCAACGTATGATGGACATTGTCCTCACAGGATTAAAAGGCATAAAATGTTTTGTGTATATGGACGATATTGTAGTGTATGGCAAAAATTTAGTAGAACACAACATAAGGCTTGAGGAGGTTTTTGAACAGCTAAAAAGGGCAAATCTTAAACTGCAAGCAGATAAGAGCGAGTTTTTGAAAAAGGAAGTCAGTTATCTAGGCCATGTGATAGGAGAAGATGGCGTTAAACCAAACCCTGAGAAGGTAAGAGTTATAGAGAACCTTAAAGCTCCACAGAATGTGAAGGAAATTCAGTCATTCCTAGGAATGATGAATTATTACAGGAAGTTTATAAAAAATTTCAGCCAAATAGCTGGTCCTATTAATAAGCTTCTGAGAAAGGGAGTTGAATTTAAATGGGGGAGGGATGAAGAGAAAGCTTTTATTGAATTAAAGCAGGCATTATCCAGTTTTACTGTACTTCAATACCCAGATTTCAAGAAACCATTTATTGTTACAACTGACGCTTCGAATGCAGGATTAGGTGCTGTGTTGTCACAGGAACACGAAAATAAGGATCTGCCAATACAATTCATAAGCAGAAGTATAAATGCAGCCGAAAGAAACTATAGCACCACGGAGAAAGAGTGTTTAGCCATTGTTTGGGCGGTAAAGGTATTTAGACCATATTTATATGGGCAGCATTTTATAATTAGAACTGACCATAGACCATTGACATGGCTTTTTAATGTAAAAGATCCAGGATCACGATTGGTACGTTGGAGGTTAAAGTTAGAAGAGTATACATATGTCGTTGAATATAAAAAGGGTCTCGATAACGTGGTTGCAGACCACTTAAGCAGAAATATCTTAGTAACAACAAGAAAAGTCAGGAAAAAGAAAAAATGTTCGTGTGAATGCGAAGATAGAGTTAGTGAAAATATTGACAATTCTGTAGATATAGAAGGAAATGAAAATGGTAGTGGAGATTCTTTAGAAAATAATTTAAGCGAAGAAAGTCCAGAAGCATTAGTCCATACAAATTTGGAAAAGAACAACGAAATTGTTGAAACAAGTAACTTAATAGATATAACGGATAAGAAAAAACAATTGGATATTATTAAGGAATACCATGAAAGTTTGGTTGGGGGACATGCAGGACAGAGAGCGACTATTGCAAAGATTAGAGAAAAATATGATTGGGAAAATTTGAATCATATGGTAATAGAATTTATTAAGAGTTGTACGAATTGTCAGCTAGGAAAAATAGACAGACATCCTACACGGATGCCAATGGTAATTGTGTCCAATGCTACGTACTGCTTGGAACAAGTAAATATGGATCTTACAGGACCATATCCAGTTTCAAAGAATGGAAATTTTTACTCGTTGAGTATGCAGGATAGCTTGTCAAAATTCATAAGGTTCGTTCCAATAAAAGACAAAAACGCAGAGACAATAGCAAAAGCGTTTGTAAATGATTGGATTACGTATCTTGGTATTCCAAAAATAATCCTAAGTGACAACGGAACCGAATTTTGCAATGAATTAATGAAAAATTTGGCAAGAATATTCAAGTTCAAGCACATAACAACTAGTGTTGCTCATCCACAATCCAATGGAGCAGTAGAGAGGATACATGGTAGACTCAAAGAATATTTGAACACAGTCAATATCGAAAAGGAATGCGTCTCTAGCTTTCACCAGTGTGAAGAATTAATGATGATCGGAAAATCACATTATAGTAGATTGTTAAAGAAAATGGATACAATTTATAATTTATTAGGTATTAACAGTTCTCGAACAAAAGAAATGAAAAGTAGGTTAACATAGTAGGTACAGGTCTTAAAACATTGTTTGGAACAATGGATGACAATGATGCAAGGTATTATGATGAGGCAATAAAGTCCTTTAATAAAAACGAAGAAATAATAAAACAAGGATTAGAAGAAGAAATTAATATAATAAAGAAGTTGAACGATCAAAATAAGAATTTGCAAAGTAATATTGAAACAATAAATAAGAAATCTTCTGAGTTTATGGAAGCACTGAATACTCTAATTTTTGATAACAATGAAGCAAAAAGGAAGGAAATGATTTTTGAATACCTGCAAGACATGCAACTAAAAATAATTTCAGCAAGTTTAGAGTTAGAATCTGAACTTGATATCACAATAGATGCCATTTTGTTTCTTCAATTGAGCACTGTACACCCTTCAATTATAACTCCAGAAAAAATTATAGAAATCTTAATGCTAAGTAAAAATGAACAAAATTTGATTTACACTCCAAGCATAAGTATGTATAATAAAATAATAAAACATGCAAAAGTAAAATGTTTTGAGAAAAATAAAAATATTGTAGTAATTGTGGCTGTACCCTTTCTTGAAGCAAATTCATATGATGCATACAAAGTAATTGCAATACCAATATTTGAAGACCACAAACAAGTAATGTTCGAAAAAAGATATAATTACTTTTTCATATCTAATGATAAAGAATATTTTGGATATAAGGATGATTTAAATGATATCACAATGTATGAAGATTCATATTTAATAACGCACAGTCTAGTTCTTGAGTCAACTATGTCTATGGAAGATTGTATTTTGAATAATTTTATGAAAAGAAGTAAGAAAATATGTAATATTCGAATAATCCCTCACAATATTGAATCATATATAAAGTTGATAGAAAATAAGTACTTATTTTTTGTGTCAGACAATACGCAATTTAATAACAATTGTAGTCACCATATTACTCGAGGAATAATTAAAGGAGTGGGATTATTAACTCTTGAAAATAACTGTTGCTTTAGTACTGTAGATTTTAAGATTGTAGTTTCAGAAAAAGGTAATGAAACTTACCTCAATAATGTATATCATAACTATTCTGATGATTGTTGTTTTAACATAAGAATTAAATATGTAGAACCCATTGAATTTGTAAAAAATATTAAGACCAATAGTATAAAAGAAATTGAAGATCTAAGTATTGAAATCAATAATCAAAAATCGAATTTGTCAAAATTCTTGAATGTTAAACTTAGACCAGCAGAGTTTGGATATGGATTCATGAGTTTGTTAGTCTTAATTGGAATGGGTTTACTCACCATTAAATGTATTAAAGGTAACAATACCTTAACATTGTTTAATAAATGTTTTAATAAAAAGGAACGCAGACCTGTAGTACAGCATACCGTTACCTACAAAAATAATGTTGAACCTGGAAAACAGGAAAATATTTATCCTAGAAGTTTAAGATACAATTACGATTTATAAAAGGAATCATTAAAAAACACATTATAATTTTATTTCATATTATATTCTTGTATTGTATTATACTTTAATTTTACATTATATTCTTAGTTTTAGAAGTACGTAAATAAATAAATTAGAGGTGTGACATGGGTTTTTGGTATTCGGATGGTCCTTGTGCTCACGGTTCATTCTGGTGTACATGGTCAACCTGAAAGTAATTTTATTTAATTACTTTTCTTAAGGGGGGAGGTGTTAAGCGGATACGCTTATAGATAATGCGATGGTATATTTGTGTACATTAATACACATTATAAAATAGATCGTGGTGTCGACGGCTAATGGAGACGTGTAGAAAATGCTTAATAAGCATTGCGTGAAGTCAAATGGCTTTTGCTACACAAACTCAATCTCCATTCACCGAAGGAATTTATACTTTATATAAATAAGAGATATTACTCTGCCTTGCAAGACATTTAAAACCATCATCGATTGTAAACATCCTACGATGAACAATCCCATGCCCATGGTTAACCCATGATCGATTGTAAACATCCTGTGATAAACAATCCCATGGTTTCACGACGCCAACAATAATTGTGCTAACGTAAACAGTCCAGAGACTGATCATGTCGCATACGAGATATGATTAATACGTTGCCAATCTGTTGAATTCGCTATCTATTCTTCACCACCATACCCTTTCTTGTGTGTAAGTGTGCACTGAGTGACTGTGTGCACGGTGAGGATCCATTCGTGCTGAGAACTTTTGTCAATCCCCATTTAGCAGTCTAACGGAACGGTTGTTTTTATTAACGGAGCATAACAATTAACGGAACGGAGCATAACAAGCGTGGTGAAAATATCTACTGCCTCCAGAGGCAGGTGTCTCAATACGACGTTTGGGACACCATCCATCCTCGCCGACTTTTTATTCTTTAGTGACTCGAAGATGCACATAAGATCATCCTTCGACACGAACAAGTGCGATGCATGTCGGCCATTGGCGACAATTGCATTAGCATGGTTTTCATCAGTGAATACGGTGAATCCGTTATTCTCAGATCGCCAATTCTCAAGTTCGGTGCGCAGATAGAAGCGCCTCACCAGAGCCCTATTCTCAATGTCGTGGTTACGGCGAACAGGATTGTTCACCGTATACACGGCCTCGAAACAAGCGCCCAGCAAATCCACTTGAGGCGACACTTTCTGGACTTATTCCAGCAGTCAGTACTGTCTGTCTGTTCTCTGCTGTCTGGGAGATTCGAACACAAGGAATATCATTGTGATCTTTCCTCCTGAACAACTTATTTATCTGTGGGAACATATTCGGACTACAGGTTTTAATAGCCCGAATTTTATTGCCCCAATACAGACTTACAGATTTTCTGTAATTTTCTTTTATCAGCTGTTTCAGGATTCGGATCTCTGAATTCAGCATCCTTACCTCCGGGTCGTTGCGATCAGTAAATTGCCTGTACAGCCGTTTAAGCCTCGAGAGTAGTCTACTTTTCTGTCGGTATAGTGCGTCGATTGTAGGGTTTCTGTACTTTTCTGTCTTTTCGTCGTCGGAACGCCCTACTCGAGGAATAGTTCGTTCCATAGTTCGTTTGATGGCGTCGTTCATTTGCAATAAATGCCGATCAATGTCATCATTTGTCATGTTACTGTTTGTCGGAGGGTCGATCCCACTCGAACGTATATCTCGCTTTAAAAATCTGGAGAAGCGCGACCATTGTGCCCTCCGATAATCGAATGAACACACTGCTTCGTACTCCTCCAGCAGCGTTTGCTCGTTCGGGATCCGTATTGCGGCGGCGAGTCCGTAGTGGTCACTATCGTACTCAAACGCACGCAAACAGTTCCGCGTGTTTTGATCTATGTTCGTCAGTTGAAGTCGTGCGTCCGTTAAGGCCAAGTCCAGGAAAGCACCGCTTCTTGGGAAAGAAGGGATATCCGTCGCGTATAACTCGAGGTTGTACTCAATCATATTGAGGCGCCACCAGTCGTGAAACTGGTTGCCCCTGGGATTTGCAGTAACATTTCCCCATGCCGCATGTTTGGCATTAATATCTCCGGCCAAGAAGTAATAATTCTCCTCCGAGTTCAGCTGCAGACCACGAAAAAGTGTCTCGAGCTCTGTCATAAATTGGTTTGGTGGAGGTGCAGCAGGTGCGTAAAGCGACACCACATACATTCTCCTCCGGCTATGGAGAGGAATGCATATGATGCATGCTTCCAACAACTGGAACCTACGCACGTCCCCGCTATATATAACCCTATGGCGCAGGCCTTTTCGAATTAAGATTCCAACCCCACCTCCTTGAGTGGAGTGAGGCCGGTCTCTTCTTATTAGATGATAGTCTTTGTATCCCAATTTGTGCTTCTGATTTAGCTTAGTTTCGCTAACCAAAAGCACATCCGGGTTTTCGGTTTTCAAGATATTGGCAAGTGACGTTCTTTTCTCGACCCTGACTAGTGAATTAACATTCACAGCAAGGATCTTTAAGATTTCCTCATCCAGTGCAGCCATTAGATTTATGGCACACCAGACCCCACAAACAGATCCGAATAGATAAAGTCAATTCGGGCCGCTTATTCATTTAACTGTTTCTGGAACTTATCGATCTTTCCGTGCAGAGACAGAAGGATAGATTTTAAGTCCAGATCCACCTCTGGTGCCTTTTGGGCTACCTTTGGTTGGTTTAATGTCATTTGGGCTTGACCCGGTCCAGCTGCGATTTGGGCAAAGGACACGTTGGGTGCCACAAAATTCGAGAACGAGCGACTCTTTTGACGCCTAACGTCTTCCGACTGCTGTCTGCGGGCCTGGACTCGCTTTTTCAGCTCCTGGTACTTTGGGCAACCCCTGAAGTTGGCGGGATGCCCAGAGTCCCTGCAGAGCACACAAGAGAGGACACTCCGGTCTTCAACTCTCTCCTTGCCAAGAGAACATTCACCAAGTTTGTGGTCCTTGTCGCACTTTACGCATCTGAACTGCATGTTGCAGTTAGCTGCGGCGTGCAAGAACCTTTGGCAGCGCTGTTTTTTTGTTGCTGCTGCTGTTGTTGCTGCACCTGTATCTGCGGTTGCTGCGGTTGCTGCTCTGATTGCAGGTTTTGTTGCTGATGTTGTTTTTGTTGTTGCTGCTGATGTTGTTGCTGTTGGTGTTGCTGTTGGTGTTGTTGTTGTGGCTGTTGTTGTTGCTGTTGTTGTCTTTGTTGCTGCTTCAAATGCAGCTGTTGCTGCACCTGCTGCTTTAACATAGCTTGTTGTTGCTGCTGCTGCGTTTTCTTTAGGCGCAACTGGTTGCGCTTTTCCAGCAACTCTTTTATAAGCTTGTCCAGCTGCGCCTCCTCATCTTCTTCTTCGTCCATTTGGACGGTGACCTCATCATCGACCGGTAGGTCCTTGACGGAGTTTCCCTCTACGACGTACCGGCCCTCTCCTCCGTCATACTCATAAGAGCTGGAGTGTGCTCCGTCAACATCGGATACAGCCACCGATGATGCCACACTATGGCCTGCCAAGTTTAACCTTCTTTTGGCTGAAAGGTTCGGCTTCGGATTCAACTTCCGTCGCCGTTTTTCCACTGTCCTATACTTCTCGCTTAAGAAACTCAAAAAGGTACAACGGCTTGCGTGCCTAGGTATCTAACAACTCTACATATATATATTCAAAAGGTTGCGATCCGCAGTGCAATAAGTCTAATACAGTTAAACGAGATAAGGCTTAACGACCATCCGGAACTTAAAACCCTTCTCCAGGAACTGCCAGAACTTAACATGAACTGCGCGGTCACAGACCGCATTCAAAAACACTATGCTTAAACAATCGTTTTCCAGGTTAGGTTAGTAAAGTAAGTTTCATTTTAAATATACAATTGGTTTAAAGAAAACTTTTTTTCTCGAAGAAGGCTCTAACGATTTTGACCCGTTGTAAGATTTTCAATAAGTGCGTGTAAGAAAATGGCATACATCCAAAATAGTCATATAACGAACAACTTCACAAACATGACAATGTTTCTTAATACCTAGGGTGAGAATAGGATGATGGCATATCTACGAACTAGAGTGAAGTAATTCCAACGAAATTTAGTATTTTTCATCACATTAATTCTTCTTCCTATATGATCTCCCAATTTACTGCATTCCCGGCCTGTGGGGTTCGCCGGTTCGACTTCAATAACATCGGCAGGTTCCGAATCACTTAATCAATGATGCCAATCAAATGCTGGTGTTGTTGCATTTGTGTGATCCATGTATTTGTTGGCCTGGCTTTCTACGATTACGACAAGTGCACGCTCCCTTACTTTTTTATTGTTTGATTAAAGAAAATTACAGAAAATCTGTAAGTCTGTATTAAGGCAATACAATTCGGGCTATTAAAACCTGTAGTCCGAATACGTTTCCACAGATTAATAAGTTGTTCAGGAGGAAGGATCACAGCGATATTGCTTGTGTTCGAATCTCCCAGACAACAGAGAACAGACAGAGAGTACTGTACTGACTGCTGGAAGAAGTCCAGAAAGTCGAGGACCCACAGAAGAAAGTGGATTTGCTGGGCGCTTGTTTCGAGCCCGTGTAAACGGTGAACAATCCTGTTCGCCGTAACGACGACATTGAGAATAGGGCTCTGGTGAGGCGCTTCTATCTGCGCACCGAATTTGAGAATTGCCGATATGAGAATAACGGATTCACCATATTCAATGAGGAAAACAATGCTAATGCAGTTGTCGCCAATGGCCGAGATGCATCGCACTTGTACGTGTCGAAGGATGATCTTCTGTGCATCTTCGAGTCACTAAAGAATATAAAGTCGGAGGGGATGGGTGGTGTCCCAAACGTCGTATTGAGACACCTGGCTCTGGAGGCTGTTGATATTTTCACCAAGCTGTTTAACAATGCGCTGAATAATGCACATTATCCGGCGCATTGGGCACCCTATCCCGAAAAAGGGTACAGATAGGACGAACCTTGCCAATCTCCGGTCAACTAGTTTGCTTCCGAATATTAGCAAGGTCTTTGAAAAAGTTGTCAATAGAGCCCTGTTAAAGGGGTTTGAGGACAATAACATAAACACAGTTTGGTTTCAGAGCAAGGCATGACTCTATTCATGCCGCGTCGAAACTGGTTTCCGACATTCAGTGGAATAAATGCAAGAACCAATGCACGGGTGCGTGTCTGGTTGATTTTGAGAAGGCTTTCGACACCGAGGGACTTTTCTACAAGTTGACCATTCGGTGGATGCACAAACCTTTGATATGAAATCTATCATATGCTTATGGGAAAGAAGTTCGTTGCCAAATGTGGCAGTGTGACTTCGAGCAGAGTCTTTGAATTTAAAAACGGTTTACAGCAGGGGCGGTGAATTCTCCGATCCTGTTTAACATTTACACGAGTGATCTGGGGGATTCACTCAGACATGCTATAGCGTATGACGACGATTTGCTGGCATACAGATCAGGTCCTGAAATCGAGGTCATTAACATTCTTTTGCAGCACGACTTCGATCAAATTAAGGGATATTGCGTCGACTGGAAGTTGAAAATCAACTTTCAGAAGACGGAAACAATGTTGTTCAGAACAACATTGGCTGGTGCTTCAAGGGATGTCAGAAAAAAACTGGAAGAAGTTGGCCCATATTGGACAAAATGGGCAGCCACATGCGGTGAGAAGTGGAGTTAGATATCTGGGTATCTGACTTGACCAGTATCTTTATTTCGATAGACATATAGTTGCTTGTCTTGCTGGGGCCAAGTAGGCTTATGCTCTGATAAGGAGACTGTTTCATAGCTGTCTACTCGACTCCAGAGTGAAGGTCATATGCTACGTGCCTCTTATAAGGCCGATCATCGCTTATAGTTGTCCATTGTGGTTTAATATAGCACCTAGTTATATTGAAAAGATTCGGGTTTTGCAGAGACAATTCTCCGGTTGCTCCGAACGCCTGAATCCAACTAGGTATATAAAATACTATCGTAACAAGGCCCTGTACGAGATTACTTCGTTAAGTAGTTCTTAGCCCGAAAGGCAATAATAATAAGGCATTATTAATTTATAATAAGGATTATTAATTTAGAATAGGTATCCAGTTAGTTTTAAGTTAGATTTAATCATTTTTGTCTAGTAAATTATGTAAGTTCATATTTAACAACCAATAAAAAACGAATTTAAAAGTCAAAACATAGGGACGGGCTACAGTCCGCTTGGGCGAACTGTTGGATACCCTATTCTTATTCCTATCCCTCATAAGTGGGCGTGACAAAAGTCTAAGTATGGTTAAATTGTTAAGAACGCTCTACATATTTTGTTATATAACATTTAAAGGATTTTATCAATAAAAACGCTCCCTAGCTCAAACTTGGGTGTTTCAATAAAATTGTTTTATTTAATTGTGGGCGTGTCAGTAGGCGGATTTAAAAAAAAATTAACACATGAGCATAAAGGGCCCCTAGAGAGTATATATTATAAATTTCAGCTCCCTAGCTCAAACTTTGGATTTTCAAAAAAATTGTTTTATTTATTTGTGGGCGTGTCAGTGGGCGGATTTTGAAAATATTTATACATGAGCTTAAAGGGCCCCTAGAGAGTATATATTATAAATTTCAGCTCCCTAGCTCAAACTTTGGATTTTCAAAAAAAATGTTTTATTTATTTGTGGGCGTGTCAGTGGGCGGATTTTGAAAATATTTATACATGAGCTTAAAGGGCCCCTAGAGAGTATATATTAAAAATTTCAGCTCCCTAGCTCAAATTTTGGTTTTTAAATAAAATTGTTTTATTTTTTTGTGGGCGTGGCAGTGGGCGGATTTTGAAAATTTTATATCCCGAGCAGTTTTAGGAGTCATAGATTATATATAAAAAATTTCAGCTTCCTAGCTCAAAATTCGATTTTTTCCAAAATTTTGTTTTTTTGAGTTTGTGGGCGTGTCTGTGGGCGGATTTCAAAAATTCGTAAACTTGATTATTTCGGGACCCTAGAGAGTATATGGTTAAAATTTCAGCTCTCTAGGTCCAGTTTAAAGGCCTAATTTTTGCCGACGGACGGACGGACGGACGGACGGACGGACGGACGGACATGGCTAGATCGACATTACTATCGATGCTGATCATAAATATAGTAACTTTTAGGGGTCTACGGGCAATATTAAGGTATGTTACAAACTATGCGTCAAAATTAATATACCCCTAGAATAGGGTATAAACATAGGGAAAGGCTACAGTCCGCTTGGGCGAACTGTTGGATACCCTATTCTTATTCCTATCCCTCATAAGTGGGCGTGACAAAAGCCTAAGTATGGTTGAATTGTTAAGAACGCTTTACATATTTTGTTATATAACATTTAAAGGATTTTATCAAAAAAAAACGCTCCCTAGCTCAAACTTGGGTGTTTCAATAAAATTGTTTTATTTAATTGTGGGCGTGTCAGTAGGCGGATTTAAAAAAATTAACACATGAGCATAAAGCGCCCCTAGAGAGTATATATTATAAATTTCAGCTCCCTAGCTCACTTTGAATTTTCAAAAAAAAAAAATAATAATAATTGTGGGCGTGCCAGTGGGCGGATTTTGAAAATATTTACACATAAGCATAAAGGGCCCATAGAGAGTATATATTATAAATTTCAGCTCCCTAGCTCAAACTTTGGATTTTCAAAAAAATTGTTTTATTTATTTGTGGGCGTGTCAGTAGGCGGATTTAAAAAAAATTTAAGTATGAGCATAAAGGGCACCTAGAGAGTATATACTATAAATTTCAGCTCCCGAGCTCAAACTTTGGACTTTCAAAAATAAAAAAAAAATAATTGTGGGCGTGTCAGTAGGCGGATTTTGAAAATATTTACACATGAGCATAAAGGGCCCCTAGAGAGTATATATTAAAAATTTCAGCTCCCTAGCTCAAATTTTGGTTTTTCAAAAAAAATATTTTATTTAATTGTGGGCGTGTCAGTGGGCGGATTTTGAAAAGTTTATGTCCAAAGCAGTTTTATGGGCCAAAGATCATATTTAAAAAATTTCAGCTTTCTAGCTCAAAATTTAATTTTTCCCAAAATTTGTTTTATTTAATTGTGGGCGTGTCAGTGGGCGGATTTTGAAAATTTTATGTCCCAATCAGTTTTATGGGCCATAGATCATATATAAAAAATTTCAGCTCTCTAGCTCAAAATTCGAATTTTTCCAAAATTTTGTTTTTTTGAGTTTGTGGGCGTGTCTGTGGGCGGATTTCAAAAATTCTTAAACTTGATTATTTCGGGACCCTAGAGAGTATATGGTTAAAATTTCAGCTCTCTAGGTCCAGTTTAAAGGCCTAATTTTTGCCGACGGACGGACGGACGGACGGACGGACGGACATGGCTAGATCGACATTACTATCGATGCTGATCATAAATATAGTAACTTTTAGGGGTCTACGGGCAATATTAAGGTATGTTACAAACTATGCGTCAAAATTAATATACCCCTAGAATAGGGTATAAAAAGAGGTGGAGAATGCATTTGGATGGCATCCAAAAATAGAAGTTGGAAAACATTTGCAGTTTGGCAACGAATTTCGTTGATTTAAAGACAAAAACACTTTGCGAACGTGCAATCGATAGTCAATTTTGTGTCATCTTCATGTGTTAAAGTTATATTCGGTTATGTATTTTTGGTCTCCGTAAAGGACGAACACATATGCTAAGGAATATTGTTTTTGTTTTTGTAAAAGTTACCTAATCGGTGGACTAGACGCATTCATTTAGATAAGATTTTAAGATTTGGCGGTGAAAAGAAACATTTTCCAATAAATTGGAAACCATTTATAAGCAATATTTGTATTGTGTGCAAAGTCTCAAGGCTGTGCTTGTCAAAAATACTTTGTGTACATGTACACTTATAATGTAAATACTAAATAGTAACACTGCGCGGGGAGAAGGGCAATTTGGAGAATTGGAGAGAGAAAGGAGATGCCGGTGTTTGTAAATTGTAATGCGAAAAAAAGATAGAGTATGGTAAGCACAGATAAGGAACGATTCTTTGTATTTCACTGTACGCCCGAATATAATCTTAAGGGTGAACTGATGCGCATTCCTAGGGAGGAATACACCAACGTTTGAGCACTTATGGTGGAAATACCGATTGAACAACGAAAGGCAGGAGACATTGACCGATACCAATAACAAAATAAGTGTGCAACTTAAATTTGTAGTCCCTTTCACTCATATGCACAAGGAAATTCAAATGAACGGGACCACTAATTTAAGTTCCACATTAAATTTGTTATTGGTATGGCCCATTGCGACTATGACTAAGAGAGTCGATTGATTTCGCGGTGTCTCGATCATCAATGAGTTTTAATCGCGGGTTTTTGAATTCTGTCGAGTAGCTCCAAATATAATATCGGTACACTGGACCAGATATGAGCGTTGTACCTAGTACTCAAGCTTTGGGCGGATAAACCTCCTAAAAAATGTAGACAGATCAGAAGAGATAAATAATTTCTTGCATCTCTTAAGGAACCCTAGACATTTCATTTATTCATTCATGAATAATCGTAGACTATCCGGGCTTCGCTTTAGTGATAGAAAATAGCATTGCGTTTTGGAGGCATTGAATTCCACTCTATTGGTTGTACCCCACTTAAGTATGCTATCAAGGTCGGAATTCAATGAGCTTAACATACGTTGCCGTTCCAGATCCACGCAAGAAGATGATCGACGTGAACCTGGAACGCATATGAAAAGCTAAGCGTACTGTCATCAGCGAAGTAATTAATTGGATTAGAAGTAACAGACAGGCGATCATTTAAAAAATTGAGAAGGAGAGTTGCAGAAAAAACAGAGCCATGTGGAACATCAGCATTTATTTGATGGGTTGCAGACTTGAAGCCATGCAAAATAACTTGAATTGAACGCTCTGTCATCAAATCACCAGTTATTAAGAAGTTTTCGGGATTAAAGATACTTCATAAGCTTAATCAGCGTTTCCAAGACCCTGGAGAAAAGGGTCGTAAGTGCAATTAGTCGGCAGCAGGAGGGAATTTTTGGATTTTTTTAAGAACGCATACCTCGATATTCCTGCCTTTTTGACAGGGTAAGATCTCTCCTCAGAAAATGACAGTAAAAACCGAGCCGGTCACGCTCTATTTTCCTAAAGATAGGTGGTTTGACATGATGGCTTCCTTGGATATTGGAACTTCTTATTCGATCAAGCTTTGTTACTCCCGCTATCATACGAAGCATCTTCATCTAAGTTGCCGTCAATCGGCCCTCTTACTTTTTGTATGCTGTTCAACATGGTGTGTGTGAGCACCGGGCGCAGAACTGTTGTATAGATCCTTCTTTTCAGTTTAGGGGACATTTTTCGGCCACCTAAGATAACTGAGTTTTCGCGCCACCTTATCCACTCTACGCTTACACGATGATTAACGTCGTCATTAAAATTATAACAAATCATAAAATTGCTAATAAAGAAATATCAAAAATTAATTTCACAAAGTAATATTGTGCTAAATTAACTAGTTCATAAATTAATCGACATTTTCTACCAAATATGAATGAATTCTAGATTCAATTATCTAACAACTGGCATTAATAGATTTTTGTTTTAGATACAAACAAAAAAGGTCAACTTTTAGAATTTGAGTATCCAGATGCTGCACGGTTTCTTCGATATCTCCCAAACCAGTTGACCTACAGCAATCTACCAAATATGCCTGAATTCTAGATTCAATTATCTAACAACAGGCATTAATAGATTTTTGTTTTAGATACAAACAAAAAAGGTCAACTTTTAGAATTTGAGTATCCAGATGCTTTCCTTGATATCTCCCAAACCAGTTGACCTACAGCGATCCTCTAAATATGCCTGAATTCTAGATTCAATTATCTAACAACTGGCATTAATAGATTTTTGTTTTAGATACAAACAAAAAAGGTCAACTTTTTGAATTTGAATATCCAGATGCTGCACGGTTTCTTCGATATCTCCCAAACCAGTTGACCTACAGCAATCTACTAAATATGCTTGAATTCTAGAATCAATTATCTAACAACTAGCATTAATAGATTTTTGTTTTAGCTACAAACAAAAGAGGTCAACTTTTAGATCCTCTAAATATGCCTGAATTCTAAATTCAATTATCTAACAACTGGCATTAATAGATTTTTGTTTTAGATACAAACAAAAAAGGTCAACTTTTTGAATTTGAATATCCAGATGCTGCACGGTTTCTTCGATATCTCCCAAACCAGTTGACCTACAGCAATCTACTAAATATGCTTGAATTCTAGATTCAATTATCTAACAACTAGCATTAATAGATTTTTGTTTTAGATACAAGCAAAATATGTCAACTTTTTGAATTTGAGTATCCAGATGCTGCACGGTTTCTTCGATATCTCCCAAACCAGTTGACCTACAGCAATCTACCAAATATGCCTGAATTCTAGATTCAATTATCTAACAAATGGCATTAATAGATTTTTGTTTTAGATACAAACAAAAAAGGTCAACTTTTTGAATTTGAGTATCCAGATGCTGCACGGTTTCTTCGATATCTCCCAAACCAGTTGACCTACAGCAATCTACCAAATATGCCTGAATTCTAGATTCAATTATCTAACAACTGGCATTAATAGATTTTTGCTTTAGATACAAACAAAAAAGGTCAACTTTTTGAATTTGAGTATCCAGATGCTGCACGGTTTCTTCGATATCTCCAAAACCAGTTGACCTACAGCAATCTACCAAATATGCCTGAATTCTAGATTCAATTATCTAACAAATGGCAATAATAGATTTTTGTTTTAGATACAAACAAAAAAGGTCAACTTTTTGAATTTGAGTATCCAGATGCTGCACGGTTTCTTCGATATCCCCAAACCAGTTGACCTACAGCAATCTACCAAATATGCCTGAATTCTAGATTCAATTATCTAATAACTGGCATTAATAGATTTTAGTTTAGATACAAACAAAAAAGGTCAACTTTTTGAATTTGAGTATCCAGATGCTGCACGGTTTCTTCGATATCTCCCAAACCAGTTGACCTGCAGCAATCTACCAAATATGCCTGAATTCTAGATTCAATTATCTAACAACTGGCATTAATAGATTTTTGTTTTAGATACAAACAAAAAAGGTCAACTTTTTGAATTTGAGTATCCAGATGCTGCACGGTTTCTTCGATATCTCCAAAACCAGTTGACCTATAGCAATCTACCAAATATGCCTGAATTCTAGATTCACTTATCTAACAACTGGCATTAATAGATTTTTGTTTTAGATACAAACAAAAAAGGTCAACTTTTTGAATTTGAGTATCCAGATGCTGCACGGTTTCTTCGATATCTCCCAAACCAGTTGACCTACAGCAATCTACCAAATATGCCTGAATTCTAGATTTAATTATCTAACAACTGGCATTAATAGATTTTTGTTTTAGATACAAACAAAAAAGGTCAACTTTTTGAATTTTAGTACCCAGATGCTGCACGGTTTCTTCGATATCTCCAAAACCAGTTGACCTATAGCAATCTACCAAATATGCCTGAATTCTAGATTCACTTATCTAACAACTGGCATTAATAGATTTTTGTTTTAGATACAAACAAAAAAGGTCAACTTTTTGAATTTGAGTATCCAGATGCTGCACGGTTTCTTCGATATCTCCCAAACCAGTTGACCTACAGCAATCTACCAAATATGCCTGAATTCTAGATTCAATTATCTAACAACTGGCATTAATAGATTTTTGTTTTAGACACAAACAAAAAAGGTCAACTTTTTGAATTTGAGTATCCAGATGCTGCACGGTTTCTTCGATATCTTCCAAACCAGTTGACCTACAGCAATCTACCAAATATGCCTGAATTCTAGATTCAATTATCTAACAACTGGCATTAATAGATTTTTGTTTTAGATACAAACAAAAAAGGTCAACTTTTTGAATTTGAGTATCCAGATGCTGCACGGTTTCTTCGATATTTCCCAAACTAGTTGACCTACAGCGATCCTCTGAATATGCCTGAATTCTAGATTCAATTATCTAACAACTGGCATTAATAAATTTTTCTTTTAGATACAAACAAAAAAGGTCAACTTTTTGAATTTGAGTATCCAGATGCTGTACGGTTTCTTCGATATCTCCCAAACCAGTTGACCTACAGCAATCTACCAAATATGCCTGAATTCTAGATTCAATTATCTAACAACTGACAGTAATAGATTTTTGTTTTAGATACAAACAAAAAAGGTCAACTTTTTGAATTTGAGTATCCAGATGCTGCACGGTTTCTTCGATATCTCCCAAACCAGTTAACCTACAGCGATCCTATAAATATTCCTGAATTCTAGATTCAATTATCGAACAACTGGCATTAATAGATTTTTGTTTTAGATACAAACAAAAAAGGTCAACTTTTTGAATTTGAGTATCCAGATGCTGCACGGTTTCTTCGATATCTCCCAAACCAGTTGACCTACAGCAATCTACCAAATATGCCTGAATTCTAGATTCAATTATCTAACAACTGGCATTAATAGATTTTTGTTTTAGATACAAGCAAAAAAGGTCAACTTTTTGAATTTGAGTATCCAGATGCTGCACGGTTTCTTCGATATCTCCCAAACCAGTTAACCTACAGCGATCCTATAAATATTCCTGAATTCTAGATTCAATTATCGAACAACTGGCATTAATAGATTTTTGTTTTAGATACAAACAAAAAAGGTCAACTTTTTGAATTTGAGTATCCAGATGCTGCACGGTTTCTTCGATATCTCCCAAACCAGTTGACCTACAGCAATCTACCAAATATGCCTGAATTCTAGATTCAATTATCTAACAACTGGCATTAATAGATTTTTGTTTTAGATACAAGCAAAAAAGGTCAACTTTTTGAATTTGAGTATCCAGATGCTGCACGGTTTCTTCGATATCTGCCAAACCAGTCGACCTACAGCAATCTACCAAATATGCCTGAATTCTAGATTCAATTCTCTAACAACTGGCTTAATAGATTTTTGTTTTAGATACAAACAAAAAAGGTCAACTATTTGAATTTGAGTATCCAGATGCTGCACCGTTTCTTCGATATCTCCCAAACCAGTTGACCTACAGCGATCCTCTAAATATGCCTCAATTCTAGATTCAATTATCTAACAACTGGCATTAATAGATTTTTGTTTTAGATACAAACAAAAAAGGTCAACTTTTTGAATTTGAGTATCCAGATGCTGCACGGTTTCTTCGATATCTCCCAAACCAGTTGACCTACAGCAATCTACCAAATAAGCCTGAATTCTAGATTCAATTATCTAACAACTGGCATTAATAGATTTTTGTTTAGATACAAACAAAAAAGGTCAACTTTTTGAATTTTAGTATCCAGATGCTGCACGGTTTCTTCGATATCTCCCAAACCAGTTGACCTACAGCAATCTACCAAATATGCCTGAATTCTAGATTCAATTATCTAACAACTGGCATTAATAGATTTTTGTTTTAGATACAAACAAAAAAGGTCAGTTTTTTGAATTTGAGTATCCAGATGCTGCACGGTTTCTTCGATATCTCCCAAACCAGTTGACCTACAGCAATCTACCAAATATGCCTGAATTCTAGATTCAATTATCTAACAACTGGCATTAATAGATTTTTGTTTAGATACAAACAAAAAAGGTCAACTTTTTGAATTTTATTATCCAGATGCTGCACGGTTTCTTCGATATCTCCCAAACCAGTTGACCTACAGCAATCTACCAAATATGCCTGAATTCTAGATTCAATTATCTAACAACTGGCATTAATAGATTTTTGTTTTAGATACAAACAAAAAAGGTCAACTTTTTGAATTTTAGTACCCAGATGCTGCACGGTTTCTTCGATATCTCCCAAAGCAGTTGACCTACAGCGATCCTCTAAATATGCCTGAATTCTAGATTCACTTATCTAACAACTGGCATTAATAGATTTTTGTTTTAGATACAAACAAAAAAGGTCAACTTTTTGAATTTGAGTATCCAGATGCTGCACGGTTTCTTCGATATCTCCCAAACCAGTTGATCTACAGCAATCTACCAAATATGCCTGAATTCTAGATTCACTTATCTAACAACTGGCATTAATAGATTTTTGTTTTAGATACAAACAAAAAAGGTCAACTTTTTGAATTTTAGTATCCAGATGCTGCACGGTTTCTTCGATATCTCCCAAACCAGTTGACCTACAGCAATCTACCAAATATGCCTGAATTCTAGATTCAATTATCTAACAACTGGCATTAATAGATTTTTGTTTTAGATACAAACAAAAAAGGTCAGTTTTTTGAATTTGAGTATCCAGATGCTGCACGGTTTCTTCGATATCTCCCAAACCCGTTGACCTACAGCAATCTACCAAATATGCCTGAATTCTAGATTCAATTATCTAACAACTGGCATTAATAGATTTTTGTTTAGATACAAGCAAGAAAGGTCAACTTTTTGAATTTTAGTATCCAGATGCTGCACGGTTTCTTCGATATCTCCCAAACCAGTTGACCTACAGCAATCTACCAAATATGCCTGAATTCTAGATTCAATTATCTAACAACTGGCATTAATAGATTTTTGTTTTAGATACAAACAAAAAAGGTCAGTTTTTTGAATTTGAGTATCCAGATGCTGCACGGTTTCTTCGATATCTCCCAAACCAGTTGACCTACAGCAATCTACCAAATATGCCTGAATTCTAGATTCAATTATCTAACAACTGGCATTAATAGATTTTTGTTTAGATACAAACAAAAAAGGTCAACTTTTTGAATTTTATTATCCAGATGCTGCACGGTTTCTTCGATATCTCCCAAACCAGTTGACCTACAGCAATCTACCAAATATGCCTGAATTCTAGATTCAATTATCTAACAACTGGCATTAATAGATTTTTGTTTTAGATACAAACAAAAAAGGTCAACTTTTTGAATTTGAGTATCCAGATGCTGCACGGTTTCTTCGACATCTCCCAAACCAGTTGACCTACAGCGATCCTCTAAATATGCCTGAATTCTAGATTCAATTATCGAACAACTGGCATTAATAGATTTTTGTCTTAGATACAAACAAAAAAGGTCAACTTTTTGAATTTGAGTATCCAGATGCTGCACGGTTTCTTCGATATCTCCCAAAGCAGTTGACCTACAGCGATCCTCTAAATATGCCTGAATTCTAGGTTCACTTATCTAACAGCTGGCATTAATAGATTTTTGTTTTATATACAAACAAAAAAGGTCAACTTTTTGAATTTGAGTATCCAGATGCTGCACGGTTTCTTCGATATCTCCCAAACCAGTTGACCTACAGCGATCCTCTAAATATGCCTGAATTCTAGATTCTATTATCTAACAACTGGCATTAATAGATTTTTGTTTTAGATACAAACAAAAAAGGTGAACTTTTTCAATTTGAGTATCCAGATGCTGCACGGTTTCTTCGATATCTCCCAAACCAGTTGACGTACAGCAATCTACCAAATATGCCTGAATTCTAGATTCAATTATCTAACAACTGGTGTCAAGAAAAGTTCAGATCGAACTACTGACTAAAAATAATACTCGTACTTTACATTCTAAAAAACAATCAACTGAAACTTGGAGGGCGAATATTTATTTTTTCTACAAAATTCTAAATTTTCATGGATTCGGAAAAAACAAGCAACAATCAAAGAAGTCAACTAAAATTTTTGAGCCTTTTTCTTTAAACTAATTTAATTACATAAATTTTAAGCTTTTTAAATAAATAAAAGAAATTTCCTACAGAGATTGGTGACTTTTAACCGAACTATTTTCAACATTCTCAAAAATTTTAATAATTTAATACGATAAGATGTTCGTAACGCCACCACCAAATGTAACCCTGGGCAGAAGAAATATGTGTCCAATATGCGATGGGCAATACGAAGACTCCAATATGGTGAAATGTTCAATTTGCACAAAAAGAATCCATTATGCATGTGCCAACGTGGGAGAAGAAGCCAACATCAGGAACTGGAAATGCGCTAATTGCATACAATTAACTGCTGCGCACACCAGCCAGACACCAGCGAATTCCAACCTACGTACAAGATCGATTTCGGATGCTCCATTTTACCAAGAGGATCCTCAAATAAAAGAATTGTCCAACACATATACGGAACCCAATCCAAGCGTTCATATTCTGCAACAAAGTTCCGACCAAACACCAACTTGGCCTCGACAAATGGATCAAACAGAGGAAGGCGTAGGATTTCCTGAAGAAGGCATCGGTAACATTGCAGCAATTACCGATCTATACACAAATTCCTATACGGCTGCGCAAAATACACACAGTTTGGTAAGTAACAATGAACGAAACGTATCTTATCGCTCCGTTGCAGCCTCAATATGTTCATCGCGCTCGAGTAAATCTGTACGATTCAAACAACATATGAAGTTACTAGAAGAACAAGATGAGATCCTTAGAATGAGACAGGACATAATGAAGAAAAGAGAAGCCATTTTAAATGCATTGTCAGATGATGAGATAGAAGATCAAATAATGCCTATTCAGCCTAAAGAACAACAAAACAACGTTTCTGTTCAAATCAACGAACGAGTTCACAATTATTTGGACTCAATGAAGTCTAAAGAATTCCAAGTAAAACCGATTTTTTTTAATTCAAAACAAGTTCCAGTTCAAAACCATTATGAAATGCCAGCACAAAACAATTTTTGTCAACTAACTTCTCAGCAGCTTGCAACTAGATCCGCAATAGCAAAGGATTTACCGATATTTATAGGACAAGCGGCAGAGTGGCCAGTTTTTATAAGCGCATGTAGCCAAACAACAACAGCTTGCGGTTTCACGGAAAGTGAAAACTTGATTCGGTTACAACGAAGCTTGAAGGGTAAAGCGAAGGAAATGGTTGAGGCACAATTAACTATACCATCATGTGTCCCACAAATAATTGACACATTAAAATTGTTATACGGCAGACCAGAGCTCTTAATGGAACATTATATCGACAAAATCAGAAGGATGTCAGGACCCAGATACGAGCGGTTAGAAACAGTTGTGGAGTTCGCTGTTGCCGTCAGAAACCTGTATGCAACGCTTCAACAAGCAAGCATGGAAGACCATATTCGCAATCCTATGCTGATGAAAGAATTAGTAGACAAGCTACCAGCAATTTTGAAAATGAATTGGGCATCTTACAAGCGATCCACAGCTGTTAACGACAATTTGAGTACATTTACCGATTGGCTAAAAGAACTTACCACAGATGATTGCAGTGTTATGACGACAACAAATTGGTTTGCAACAAAGCCACCACAACAGCTCGGGAGAAATAGGAACGAAATTCTCAATCTGCATGAAAGAATGGAAGAAAATCCGACATCCTCAATATCTCGACCTATCACTACTATTGTTTGCAAAACCTGTGGAGAAGATTGCAAAGTTATATCTAATTGCAAGAAATTTAAGGATATGAGCTTATCACAACGTTGGGACATTGTAAAGCAGTTCAAACTATGCCGTCAATGCCTTAAAAGACATTCATTTAAATGCAAAACTCCAGTGCATTGTCCTAAGGATAATTGCCAAATAAAGCATCATCCACTTCTTCATAAAGACATACATGCGAACCCGGTTCAAATTGAAGCGTCTATAAATCACCATATGACGACTAATATGCTCTTTAGAGTGCTTCCTGTAATTTTGACTAACAATGGACAAAAAATAAAAACGTATGCTTTTCTTGACGAAGGGTCATCAAGTTCTCTTATAAGCGACGAACTAGTAAATTATCTAAAACTTGAAGGTGAAGAGGAACCCCTTTGTCTTAAGTGGACTTCGGAAGTAACTAGAATGGAAAACCAATCAAGAAGGGTGCAATTAACTATATCTGGTGTTAACGCAAATTCAACGCAATTTTCATTGTCAAATGTGCGCACAGTTCGGTCGTTAAATCTGCCATCACAGTCTTTGGACTACAAGCAGATGTCAGACAGATATGTGCATCTCCTCAATTTACCCGTAGCATCATATACTAACGCTAGTCCTGGTATATTGATTGGACTGAAAAATTGGAAAATAGCGGTCCCACTTCGCATTAAAGAAGCTTCTGAAGACGAACCGATTGCAGCTAAGTGCCGTTTAGGATGGACCATATTTTCTGCATTTGGAAACTGCAATGACGGCAAATCTGACTATAGCTTCCATTTATGTGAATGGGAGGAAACGGACGCAAACTTACATAAACTAGTTAAGGAATACTTTACAGTAGACAGCTTGGGCGTCACTGATCAAAAAGATGTGAAGCAGAAGCTGGAAGAAGATCGTACGAGGAAGATTTTGTCTGCAACAACCACAGATTTAGGGAGCCGTTACGAGACAGGCCTTTTATGGCGGTACGACGAGTTTAATCTACCAAAAAGCCGATCCATGGCTGTTCGTCGACTAATTTGTTTGGAAAAACGCCTAAAACTACATTGGCTGAAAACATAAAATGTCAAATAAAACAGTATGAAGACAAGGGCTACATTCGAAAGCTTAGCCAACAGGAGTTAGAGGAACCTCGAGAGAAAGTATGGTACTCGTACTTGCCGATTTTCACGGTACAAAATCAAAACAAGCCAGGAAAGGTGCGTATAGTCTGGGATGCAGCTGCGAAAGTCAATGGGATTTCTCTTAACACATTGCTAATGAAGGGCATCGATTGGAATTCATCTTTACTGGGTGTACTTCTACGTAGCAGGGAACGAAAGATATCTGTGGCCCCAACCGAAAAACGCCAAAGTCGAGTTTAGACGAAATTAAGTTTTTGATGCCATCTGATTCAGTGGGTTCGACTCTATAAGGCAAATTTTTTTCAGCTCCGAATCTTTTAATTTACAGCTTCAAGATCCTAAAAACAAAACGACCAAAGTCAGTTTTTCCCAATCGTCTCAAGGCAAAACAGCCAAACTGAAAAATAAATCTTAGAAAAACAGAGTGTAACGTAGCAGCTGTTCCCACCTCACAAATGTGCGATCTCATGCAATCCCACTGATCTCTGCAATCACAGGAATTTGTAAAGAAATCAGTGGGTTGTAAGGTGGGTTGTCCTGGCGAGGAAGTGCGGGCAGGCATGCTTGCATATTGCGCGACAGTAGCTCGACGGAGGCGTGGGATCTTGCACTTCATCCCGGACCGACGTTAACTTTTTATTCATGCCTTACAAAACTTAAAACGGAGAGGCAACAAATCAATAAAAACAAACAAACGTACCATATATGTATGTACCTAATACGCGATGAAATTCTAGCAACTGAAACCGAAAGACAATATTGGGGTACCGAAGATATTGTTGGTTCCCTTGGCGAAACCTTCCCACATTCTGATAACCTTGAAGAGGTCTAGAACGGCCATGGCTATCACATCGCCTTATTCACTGCAATAGCCCCTAATCAAAAATAGTAAGCGCCCTTTAAGGCATGCTTAGGTCGCCGATGTCCTCCAAAACTATCATTGCACTACCCTTTTGCACTACTAATTGTCTAATCAGAGATCATAATATCAGAAATATATTCAAACCTAATAAAACGATAAATTTTCATATCACTTGAGGATAAAAATACATTTTTATTTAATCAAAAGAAATAACTTAAAAATAGCTTTAGTAATTCAAATAAGTTGTCGAAGAATTCAACTAGTGCATACTATTTATATTTCTTGTATTTGTAAGTATCTGTTTATCTTAATTGTTGAAAAATTAGTTAGATTTATTCTTAAAATCAATTCATATTTTTGAATCTTGTGTTTGTTCATGTTACTTAAATTGGATAGCGAAATACATTTGGCATGCACTTCGTTTTTAGCTGACTTTAGTTTTTTAGAGGTTATTTAGTTGTTTTTCTGATTGACTTTATAGATACTCCTTTTTTTATGTTTAAATAGGAAGTCTGGTATATTTTATGTGTTCATTAGGTTAAGTTAGATAGACCAGTTATTTCATTTAAGTTCAAAAAAAATATAATTAGACTTAGCTACATAGGTAACTCCAGTTTCAAATAAGGTATAATAAAAATTAAGAATAATAACTCTATGTATCACTTATCAAATAAATGTTATTTCGCAATAGGAAAATACATGTCTTAATTAAAAGCTCATTGAAAAGAAAACAACCTAAGTTCGTTCAATGACAAAAATTGTACAAGGAATGTGATCGACTTACCGATACTTTTGCATGCTTTTTTTTTACATGCGATTAATTATTGTTGATGAAGTTAATGAAGATACTCTCCCGTGAATCCTGTGCACAGCATACATTGAAGGTCCGGATCTATATTCACTATTAAAAAACAAGAACGGGAAATTTTGTGATTGCACGAACCTTAATGAATATAAAAAGAACAAATACTTAGCTTATAAATAAAGTTAACGTGCATATATGATCGACTGAGTGAGTTTCTAGTCTACTTGTGGAAACGGGAAACATGCGCTGCTGATCTCACGATACTGATGTTTGTAGCAGGATCCGCTGATGAATGCTGGAGTTACTTCCTCCTGTTGCACCTTGCTGCTTGCGTTGCGGCCGCTCTGGTGACGTTTGATGTGTCGTCGCCTGTTGGGTTGGTTGAGGGTCAAAATGATACGCAGCCGGGATGATGATGGCATGCGCTGCTGATAAGCTGATCGCGTGTATTACCAACCGACACTGATTGGTGGTACTAGCATTTGTGGCTGGCTTCGCTTGTCGCGCTTTGATGGTCCATACTCCAAATTACCATACTCATCCGCGGGGTGTGGGAATTTTGTTACTACTTCTGGCCGGGTCAATGTAGCATGAATTTTTTTGTGGTGATTATTGGCACCGGCTCTACCACGCTGATTACGTTGATTAGCTAGGAACAAATTTAATATTTCCACAGCGCAGGCAATAAAACAGACGCCTAACTCGATGCCGCTGGTGATGATGATGGTGGTGGTATCACAAGAGCAGAGAATTGCCCTGTTCTGCCGTCGAATCAGCCTTACTGGTAAAACGGTGAAGCTCTCCTTTCTGGTCTTTCTCTTTCTTTTCCTTTTTTTTTTATAAAAAGTGACTTTTATTTTGGTACGCTTTAAAAGTCGTACTTAAATTGTTTTTTTTTTTGTTTTTATAAGCGGTAATATGCACTATTATTTTTACATAAAAACTTATACGCTTTATGTTCTTCGGAGAGGTCAGACCACCACCTTTGACGAGTAAAAATAAAAAGAAAGACAAAGCCCTTCGTCAAACTCTCAATCGCTCGGATAGCCACGCGGAAAAAAAACTACTTCCTGCGATTTGACGTCTTAGAACTAGACGGAACGATTCTCGCTTGGAATTCGGTATGTGAAAGTTATTACAGGGTGGTCGTCTTATGTGCTAGTTTCTTTACAAAAAAAATTGTTTCTATAATTTTTTTTTTCCAGGAAGATCTCCCACAAGAGTCATTGTCTTAAATCGACTTAAGAGAACAACATCTTTTTTTTCTCACAAGAAATAATAGCTAAAGTTGAGTTTGGCTGTTTTTTCGTGTGATATATTTCACTTTCTTTTATTAAATGCTTATGGAAAAATAGCTTAAGTCAAGTTTGATTGTTCTTTCACGAGGTTATATTTGTGATTTCTTCAAATTTCAGTTGAGGATAAACGACTTAAGTCAAATTAAGTGGTTATTTTACAACGGACAAATGCAATTTTTCTTTCTTAAATCGACTTAAGCTGTTATTTCCTGTGTAAATTTAGTCCTTATTCCATGTTATAAAATCAGTTGATGACCATCCTTTCTCGAGTTAAGTGCTTTTTCCACAACAAAATAAAAAATAAAAATTTATTAAGTGCACTTTGGCTGTTTTTCAATATTGAATAAAATAAACTAAATAAATAAAGTGTGATCATAACTTGACCTTAGATTTTTTGTTCTAAGAAAATTTTATTATTGAATCTTAGTGTTGTGAAAGGTGTACTAAAATGCTGTCTCGATCACAAAGGCTTGTGGCTTTGGCCCGGTCGCTTAAGGAACAAGCTGAAAAAGAAGGTAAGCAAACAACCGAATTTTAAATTCAGTCACTCGGGCTGTCTGCCTATCAGTTTGTTATGTGTATTTTCCTGTAAGTTGCGTGCCTTCCTAGCTATTTTTCTATGTTTGTGGCTTTCCAAATAATAATTATAAGTCCACTTGGAGTCCCTTACACGTTACAAACACCAGTAAATAATTTTAAAGAGTGCTTAGGGTCTTCTTCGATGAGCGACAGAACAGTCGGCCGTCGACGGTTGAGATAAGCCCAAAACACATTGGGTCATATGGCAGCGACAGAGACGGCCCTGAAAGACGGCCCTTATACGATCCTTTCTCGACACCTATGTCTGTGAATACGTAACTAAAAAGATTATTGACTTAACGTTTACTCTTTCTTTTCCTAACGACATTACAGTTATTAAAACACTCTTTGGTATCTCTGAGTTTTTGTCTTCGTTAAACAGGTTTACCTGCATGCAAACAGAATACATGGGCATTTTGTGGTCGATTGGCCGCTTTGCGATAGAAATGCTCGTGCTGGTTGAAGTTATCTGGCGAAACATAATAGTAGTAACTGTACGTGTAATAGTAGCGGTAGTAGTAGTGGTAAGGCAGCAGCCAAAAGCTGAAATGCATACATTGTTAATATAATACAATGGAGCGCTAGCAGCAGTGGCTTTAGACTCGAAGGAAGGATGTATAAACTTCGCTAAGAATCAAAAATATATCCTGATACTATTGAATAAGTCATTTATGTGAACCTTATGTTTAATTTACAAAACTTGTTGCCCGATTTTTGATTGAAGCACGCTCTCCCGTTATATGCGGATTTGTTTTACTAAAATTATGTATAATTACTATCGCTACTTCTACCAGTAGTATTTTCACCTGTCACTTATGTTCACTTAATTTTGATGTGCTTTGATTGATGTGAACGTCTGTTAAAAGCTTTCCATTAGAATTGACGAAATGGAATTGTTAAAAAACTATAATTTAACTATTGCCTTTCTTTCGCTTATTGAGCTTAAAATTAACCAGTTATTATTAAAAAATATTGCATGATATCAAAAATATACATAATTTGATTGGACGGAAAGTTAGTTGGTACCTATAGGTATGTTTAAGAATTGTAAATTAAGCTTGGTCTTGTGGCTTTTAATTTTCAAAATTGTTGGTTCGTTGAAAGGAAAATAATAGTCATTCCATGTTAAAAATTATGAGCTTCCAACTTTTGTTACGCGAACTAAAATACTCCTTTTCAAGACGATTTTTCTTCATGTTGCAGAAAAACGAACTTGTTCGACAAGTTTGGAAAATATAAGATATATAATATCTCATGAAAAAAATAGCAATCGCAGTACCGGTAAGCATTGTTAAAGGATTTGTGAATAAAGGTGTAATTCAACTCTTATTGATAACTCAGGCAATGGCAACAGATTGGAAGCACATTTGTCTTCCCTTCCGAATGAATCTCTTGATGTCCATTATAAACCACGATCATTACATCAATGGCCACAAAAATTAGCGTCATATGGATATTCAGATTCAAATGAAACCGCAGCTGAAAAAACTATTGATTTACTTCAACCGATCCCAAATGAAACAAAGTCCTCAATGAATGGATTTGACTTCGATATTAATTTAGTTGAAAGTAAGAACAGTCTGCTAGCATTTTTAAGGCTGTATTTTAGTTAATTTTTTTTTTAGCTCAACACTCAGAAATCCAAACTTGTAGCACAGTAAACCCCCCAATTTTATTAAACAATAATGACCTACCAGAACTACCAGAATGGGAAAACTCGGATGACTCAGTTAAGGACCCCGATATTCATGCTACTCCCATTAATTCTAACTCACAATCAGACTCAGAAGGAGAAACGGAAAATGTGGGTGCTCCTTTGAAGTGCGCACGCGAAAATAAAACAAAGAAGCGCCAAATGTCTAGAAATAGGGGAGAATCCTATCAGTCCTTGTCTGGAAAACAACGGAGTTCCAGGACTTCTCAACCATTTGGTTCGTGTCGTAGGAATTGCAAAGAAAACATTTCTTATGAAAAAATCCAACTTTTGTTCAAACAATATTGGTCTTTGGGGTCGTACGACCAAAGACTACTTTATATTGGTAATCTATTAGTTGTCGAGCAGAAGAAATGCAATACTCTAGCGAATTCAAATGAACGCAAACGAAGCCGCGAACATACCACAAAGTATTTCTTGGAGTATGATGGAAGCCGAACTAGTGTTTGCCGAGCACATTTCACACAATGTTTTTCCGAAACAGATAGCTTCATAAAAAGTGTAATTTCAAAAAAGATATCATGTCCGATTTTGCCATTTAAAAACTGCCGCGGAAAAAGAAGTCCCGGCAACAAAATAAGTGCGAGCCAAGAAGAAAATATCAGACAACACATTGGCCGATTTCCAGCATATGAAAGTCACTATAGCCGACGAGATACTTCTAAAAAATATCTTCACGGTAGCTTGAATCTTGCAACTATGCACCGTATGTATAAAAACGAAGTAGATGAACCTGTGGGCTATACCAAATATTCCGAAATATTTAACACAATGAACCTTAAGTTTAAAGCACCAAAACTGGACACCTGTGCAACTTGTGAAACATTATTATCAAAAATTAATATAGCTCAAGACGACGAAGAAAAAACAAAGTTGAAGGAGCAAAAATGGGTTCATCTAGAGAAAGCTGACTTGGGTTTTGAACAAAAGAGAGTTGACAAGGAAAATGCAAAACAAAATGAACATATGAAAGCGTTTACGTTTGACTTGCAGCAGTGTTTGCCGACTCCATTCCTAAGAAACTCCGTTAGTTTTTACAAAAGGCAGTTATGGACCTTCACTCTTACGGTTCACGATCTTGAAACAAATTCAGCTGGATGCTTTATGTGGCATGAATGTGTTGGGCGACGAGGTGGGAATGAAATCGCATCATGTGTTTATAAGCATCTTAAATCGTTGCCGTCAACAATAAGCAAAGTAACTTTTTACAGTGATTCATGTGCGGGTCAAAATAAGAACTCTTTTGTAGCCGCAATATTTCTCCTTTTCCTAAAAGGAAATTCAGCAATTAAATATATCGATCACAAGTTTTTGGAGCCCGGCCATACGCATATGGAGTGCGACAGTACTCATGCATTGATTGAGAAAAAAAAGAAAAGGTCGAACGTACAAATAAGTGTGCCTAGAGACTGGTATCAGTTTATCGATGGAATAAATCCCAAAATAAAAGTTTTCGAAATGCAGCCAACAGATTTTTTTAACTTTTGTGAACTGTCGAAAAAAAATTTAAACTGGAAGCGATGCAACTTAGAAGGTGAAAAATTTATATGGAGCACCGTAAGATGGATTCGCTACACAAGTAACTTTAGTCAGATTCTCTATAAAACTTCCTTGAATCCTGAAGAGCCGTTCAAAATATTAGCGTTGGGCAAACGAGGAGCTAGTTCGTTCGCAGTAAATGAACTTAAAATTATAGAAGTTACACCAGGCATATCAAATGAGAAAAAGAAAGATCTGATGGACTTAATGCAATTTATACATCCTGACTTCCATAGCTTTTATAAGCGACTTCCAATGACATCGAGCCAGCCAAACACACATCCTGACTTAGAGAGTGACGAAGATGAACTTTAAATGCGTTTATTTGTTTTATGCCTACCACTTGTTTGAACAATACATTTTTATTATTTAGTTGGAAAACCTTCTGTTAAACGATATTCACTTACATTTTAAACTTATTTACCTACTCTAACTCAATTTGATGTTTTTTAACTCTTTAAGTAAAAAACACTCTTAGTTTCTTACTCTTTTATCTAGACTTTCTCAAATAAAATGCGCAAGAATTATAATTTTTATTTTTTACTTTAGAATTCAAAAGTACCTACTCGTTTTTCTTTAAAATCAACTGTAAACAAACGAATAAAAACTTTCTAAAGCATTTTTTAATATTTTTTTTTAATGTTTCTTGTTTTTTTGATAATAAATCCTGTCACGAAAAAGTAAAACTATTTTTATCGTCAATTTTTTTCGACTTTACCAAAATTGTGTTTATCGTCGTAATTTTCATTCTGAAAATATCTTAAGTCTGTGTATTTGCTTACCTTGATGAAGGAAAAAATGCTGAGTTGATTTTGAAATAAGAGCTAAAGTCAAGATAAGTATAAGACCCTTCCTAATTGGCTCAAGAAAAAACAACCTAAGTCAACTTTTTTTCACAGAAAAAAATTATGCGACGTAAAATAACAACTTAACTCGATTTAAGATTTTATATAGTTTCGATTGTGCTAGGGAATAACAGCTTAAGTGTTTGTTTTGTGTGCCACGCCCACCAAAACAGCACACGCTGGATAACTTTATGCTGGACTTAAAGAGGGGTAAGTAACCTTTATTTACCAACTAATTTCAAAATGATCAGATGTTCCGCGAATAGTCCAGAGCCAATTGCAGTTTCGAACGTAAAGCGAAAATTTAAAACAGCTCTCCTGAAAAGTTGTGAAAATCGACTTTGGCGGTTTTTCCTCGGGGCCACAGATATGTATTGCAGCAGACATAAAGGAAATGTTCCATCAAGTAAAAATAGCAGCAAACGATCAACATTTTCTACGATTCCTATGGAGAAATTGCAACGAAAAAGTGGAACCAGACACATACGTTATGCAAGTTATGACTTTTGGAGCGACCTGTTCTCCTAGCTGTGCGCAATATATACAAAACGAAAATGCTTTAAAATTCATCGATAAGTATCCTAGAGCGGTGAAATGCATTACTGACAACCACTACGTCGATGATTTATTGGACAGTGTCAACACCGAAGACGAAGCCGTACAATTAGCGGAAGAGGTAACAGCAATACATAAGCGAGCTGGTTGTGAAATTAGAGGTTGGAAATCCAATTCAGATACAGTTATGCGTACCCTCAATTCCGACTTCTCAGAAACAAAAAAAGACTTGGATATGAATCCAGAGTCCTCAAAAGAGAAGGTTCTTGGCATGTGGTGGTGTATAAACACAGATGAATTAACTTACTCCTTACGATACAACAAAGGCAATCTGAATGTGTTGAAAGGCGAAAGAAGACCTACAAAGCGGGAAGCAGTAAGAATCCTTATGTCAATCTACGATCCACTAGGATTAATCGGACATTTTCTGGTATACCTTAAAATCATTTTGCAAGAAATTTGGCGTAGCCGAACTGATTGGGATGACAAAATTCAAGATGAACAGAATGCTTTATGGATACATTGGCTAAAAGTACTTCCAAAGGTCGAACAGTTACGGATACCACGCTGCTACATGAAGAATCTCTTAAATTGGGACGATGTTATAACTCAGCTGCACATTTTTGTAGACGCCAGTGAGCAAGCATGTGCTGTTGTATCTTACCTGAGGATTGAAAAAGGGCAGGAGGTGGAATGCGCATTAGTCGGTTCTAAAACTAAAGTTGCACCATTAAAAATACGCTCCATTCCGAGATTAGAATTGGATGCAGCAGTAATGGGAAGTAGATTCGCCAAAAACATACAAGAACAGTTAACCGTTAAGATAGGAAAAGTTTTCTTCTGGACCGATTCGAAAGTTGTATTAAGCTGGATAAGAGGAGATCCAAGGAAATACACAAAATTCGTTGGTTTTCGAGTAGCTGAGATTCAAGAAAATTCAAGCGTCAAAGACTGGCGATATGTGGCTACAAAAGATAACGTTGCGGATGAAGGGACTAAATGGGTGAAACCACCCAAGCTGGACAAATGTGATCGTTGGTTTAGAGGTCCAGCCTTTTTGTATCTAAATCAATCAGAATGGCCCGTAGATATTACAGACTTTGCTGAATCATTAGAGGAACTAATAAATCTACATACAATAGATACGACTATTATCAACTGTAATAGATTTTCAAAGTGGAAGAGACTGCTAAACACAATGGCTTACGTAGTCAGATTCATTCATAACACCAAGACAAAAAGCCATCGTCATCTGAAACGCAAATGTATATTAACCAGTGAAGAACTTCAATTGGCGGAGATCATAATACTCAAGTCAGCGCAAAAAGAAACCTACAGCCATGAGATAAGTCATATTCGTAAACAAACTGGAATGAAACTACAAGGACTTCAAGCTACAGTCGACCGCACAAGTTCCATATATCAATTCTCTCCATTCCTCGATGAAGAGGGACTCTTGAGGGTAAGAGGAAGAACGGATGCTGCAACTTGCATTAGCTACGACGCTAAAAGACCGATCATCCTTCCAAGAAGTCATTACATCACGCAATTAATTGTACAAAATGCGCGTGAAAAATTCTTGCATCGGAACTATGAGAGTGTTGTAAATCAATTGCGACAACGTTTTTGGATCCCGAAACTTAGGTGCGTTGTAAAGAATATCAGCCTAATTTGCCATAAAGTTCGAAAGGCAAAACCACAAGAACCAGAGATGGCTCCACTACCACTGGCAAGATTGGCTGCCTTTACTGAACCATTTTCTTTTGTGGGAGTTGATTATTTTGGACCTTTCAATGTGTCTATTGGTCGTCGCACTGAAAAAAGATGGGGTGTGCTTTTCACGTGTCTTACAATAAGAGCAGTACATGTGGAAATAGCATACAAATTGGATGCAGACGCATTTATTTTATGTTTCCGTGATTTTATAAACCGACGAGGATTTCCAAAGAAAATATATAGCGATAGAGGAACGAATTTCATCGGAGCGGAGAGGATATTGAGGGAGTCTTTACTTGCCATCGATCTTGATAAGATAGCTCAACACTTCGTAAGTCCAACACTGAACTGGAGGTTTAATCCACCTGCATCGCCACACATGGGTGGGTCATGGGAACGGCTCGTTAAATCATTCAAAATAGCTCTATACGACTCACTACCAACGAGAACGCCTTCAGATCCTTTGTTAAGAAGTTGTCTTATTGCAGCTGAAAATATTATTAACTGTAGGCCCCTTACCTACATGCCGCTTGAAAGTGATCTGCAAGAAGCCTTAACGCCGAACCATTTTTTAAGATTGACGTCTGGAGCAACAAAACAAATGGGAGTAATCGATAACAGTGCAAAGATTTTAAAATGTGCTTATCAATACAAAGACCAATTTGCTGACAAGTGTTGGAAAAGGTTCCTAACCGAATATGCACCAGAGCTAACTTTAAGAACTAAATGGCACTAGCCAATATTACCATTGAAAGTTGGAAGCATCGTTTTAGTCATCGATGAGGATTTACCTAGGAATAACTATCCAAAAGGAAGAGTCATCGAGGTCCGAACAGCAAAAGACGGTCAAGTGCGCAGTGCTGTTATTCAAACTGCAGAAGGGATCCTGGAGAGACCAACCGTTAAAATTGCCATAATAGATTTAAAAAAGTATGAGACTACAGCGACATCTAATCCTGAATTCGCTGTACTGGGAGGGAGTGTCAAGAAAAGTTCAGATCGAACCACTGACTAAAAATAATACTTTACATTCTAAAAAACAATCAACTGAAACTTGGAGGGCGAATATTTATTTTTTCTACAAAATTCTAAATTTTCATGGATTCGGAAAAAACAAGCAACAATCAAAGAAGTCAACTAAAATTTTTGAGCCTTTCTCTTTAAACTAATTTAATTACATAAATTTTAAGCTTTTTAAATAAATAAAAGAAATTTCCTACAGAGATTGGTGACTTTTAACCGAACTATTTTCAAGAACTGGCATTAATAGATTTTTGTTTTAGATACAAACAAAAAAGGTCAACTTTTTGAATTTGAGTATCCAGATGCTGCACGGTTTCTTCGACATCTCCCAAACCAGTTGACCTACAGCGATCCACTAAATACGCCTGAATTCTAGATTCAATTATCTAACAACTGGCATTAATAGATTTTTGTTTTAGATACAAACAAAAAAGGTCAACTTTTTGAATTTGAGTATCCAGATGCTTTCTTCGATATCTCCCAAACCAGTTGACCTACAGCGATCCTCTAAATATGCCTGAATTCTAGATTCAATTATCTAACAACTGGCATTAATAGATTTTTGTTTTAGATACAAACAAAAAAGGTCAACTTTTTGAATTTGAGTATCCAGATGCTGCACGGTTTCTTCGATATCTCCCAAACCAGTTGACCTACAGCAATCTACCAAATATGCCTGAATTCTAGATTCAATTATCTAACAACTGGCATTAATAGATTTTTGTTTTAGATACAAACAAAAAAGGTCAACTTTTTGAATTTGAGTATCCAGATGCTGCACGGTTTCTTCGATATCTCCCAAACCAGTTGACCTACAGCAATCTACCAAATATGCCTGAATTCTAGATTCAATTCTCTAACAACTGGCTTAATAGATTTTTGTTTTAGATACAAACAAAAAAGGTCAACTTTTTGAATTTGAGTATCCAGATGCTGCACGGTTTCTTCGATATCTCCCAAACCAGTTGACCTACAGCAATCTACCAAATATACCTGAATTCTAGATTCAATTATCTAACAACTGGCATTAATATATTTTTGTTTTAGATACAAACAAAAAAGGTCAACTTTTTGAATTTGAGTATCCAGATGCTGCACGGTTTCTTCGATATCTCCCAAACCAGTTGACCTACAGCGATCCATTAAATGCGTCTGAATTCTAGATTCAATTATCTAACAACTGGCATTAATAGATTTTTGTTTTAGATACAAACAAAAAAGGTCAACTTTTTGAATTTGAGTATCCAGATGCTGCACGGTTTCTTCGATATCTCCCAAACCAGTTGACCTACAGCAATCTACCAAATATGCCTGAATTCTAGATTCAATTATCTAACAACTGGCATTAATAGATTTTTGTTTTAGATACAAACAAAAAAGGTCAACTTTTTGAATTTGAGTATCCAGATGCTGCACGGTTTCTTCGATATCTCCCAAACCAGTTGACCTACAGCAATCTACCAAATGTACCTGAATTCTAGATTCAATTATCTAACAACTGGCATTAATATATTTTTGTTTTAGATACAAACAAAAAAGGTCAACTTTTTGAATTTGAGTATCCAGATGCTGCACGGTTTCTTCGATATCTCCCAAACCAGTTGACCTACAGCGATCCATTAAATGCGACTGAATTCTAGATTCAATTATCTAACAACTGGCATTAATAGATTTTTGTTTTAGATACAAACAAAAAAGGTCAACTTTTTGAATTTGAGTATCCAGATGCTGCACGGTTTCTTCGACATCTCCCAAACCAGTTGACCTACAGCAATCTACCAAATATGCCTGAATTCTAGATTCAATTATCTAACAACTGGCATTAATAGATTTTTGTTTTAGATACAAACAAAAAAGGTCAACTTTTTGAATTTGAGTACCCAGATGCTTTCTTCGATATCTCCCAAACCAGTTGACCTACAGCGATCCATTAAATGCGCCTGAATTCTAGATTTAATTATCTAACAACTTGCATTAATAAATTTTTCTTTTAGATACAAACAAAAAAGGTCAACTTTTTGAATTTGAGTATCCAGATGCTGCACGGTTTCTTCGATATCTCCCAAACCCGTTGACCTACAGCGATCCTCTAAATATGCCTGAATTCTAGATTCAATTATCTAACAACTGGCATTAATAGATTTTTGTTTTAGATACAAACAAAAAAGGTCAACTTTTTGAATTTGAGTATCCAGATGCTGCACGGTTTCTTCGATATCTCCCAAACCAGTTGACTTACAGCGATCCTCTAAATATGCCTGAATTCTAGATTCAATTATCTAACAACTGGCATTAATAGATTTTTGTTTTAGATACAAACAAAAAAGGTAAACTTTTTGAATTTGAGTATCCAGATGCTGCACGGTTTCTTCGACATCTCCCAAACCAGTTGACCTAGAGCGATCCACTAAATACGCCTGAATTCTAGATTTAATTATCTAACAACTGGCATTAATAGATTTTTGTTTTAGATACAAACAAAAAAGGTCAACTTTTTGAATTTGAGTATCCAGATGCTTTCTTCGATATCTCCCAAACCAGTTGACCTACAGCGATCCTCTAAATATGCCTGAAGTCTAGATTCAATTATCTAACAACTGGCATTAATAGATTTTTGTTTTAGATACAAACAAAAAAGGTCAACTTTTTGAATTTGAGTACCCAGATGCTTTCTTCGATATCTCCCAAACCAGTTGACCTACAGCGATCCATTAAATGCGCCTGAATTCTAGATTTAATTATCTAACAACTTGCATTAATAAATTTTTCTTTCAGATACAAACAAAAAAGGTCAACTTTTTGAATTTGAGTATCCAGATGCTGCACGGTTTCTTCGATATCTCCCAAACCCGTTGACCTACAGCGATCCTCTAAATATGCCTGAATTCTAGATTCAATTATCTAACAACTGGCATCAATAGATTTTTGTTTTAGATACAAACAAAAAAGGTCAACTTTTTGAATTTGAGTATCCAAGTGCTGCACGGTTTCTTCGACATCTCCCAAAGCAGTTGACCTACAGCGATCCACTAAATACGCCTGAATTCTAGATTCAATTATCTAACAACTGGCATTAATAGATTTTTGTTTTAGATACAAACAAAAAAGGTCAACTTTTTGAATTTGAGTATCCAGATGCTTTCTTCGATATCTCCCAAACCAGTTGACCTACAGCGATCCTCTAAATATGCCTGAATTTAAGATTCAATTATCTAACAATTGGCATTAATAGATTTTTGTTTTAGATACAAACAAAAAAGGTCAACTTTTTGAATTTGAGTATCCAGATGCTGCACGGTTTCTTCGATATCTCCCAAACCAGTTGACCTACAGAGATCCTCTAAATATGCCTGAATTCTAGATTCAATTATCTAACAACTGGCATTAATAGATTTTTGTTTTAGATACAAACAAAAAAGGTCAACTTTTTGAATTTTGAGTATCCAGATGCTGCACGGTTTCTTCAATATCTCCCAAACCAGTTGACCTACAGCAATCTACCAAATATGCCTGAATTCTAGATTCAATTCTCTAACAACTTTCTTAATAGATTTTTGTTTTAGATACAAACAAAAAAGGTCAACTTTTTGAATTTGAGTATCCAGATGCTGCACGGTTTCTTCGATATCTCCCAAACCAGTTGACCTACAGCAATCTACCAAATATGCCTGAATTCTAGATTCAATTATCTAACAACTGGCATTAATATATTGTTGTTTTAGATACAAACAAAAAAGGTCAACTTTTTGAATTTGGGTATCCAGATGCTGCACGGTTTCTTCGACATCTCCCAAACCAGTTGACCTACAGCGATCCTCTAAATATGCCTGAATTCTAGATTCAATTATCGAACAACTGGCATTAATAGATTTTTGTCTTAGATACAAACAAAAAAGGTCAACTTTTTGAATTTGAGTATCCAGATGCTGCACGGTTTCTTCGATATCTCCCAAACCAGTTGACCTACAGGGATCCTCTACAAATGCCTGAATTCTAAATTCAATTATCTAACAACTGGCTTAATAGATTTTTGTTTTAGATACAAACAAAAAAGGTCAACTTTTTGAATTTGAGTATCCAGATGCTGCACGGTTTCTTCGATATCTCCCAAACCAGTTAACCTACAGCAATCTACCAAATATGCCTGAATTCTAGATTCAATTATCTAACCACTGGCAAAATTAGATTTTTGTTTTAGATACAAACAAAAAAGGTCAACTTTTTGAATTTGAGTATCCAGATGCTGCACGGTTTCTTCGACATCTCCCAAACCATTTGACCTACAGCGATCCACTAAATACGCCTGAATTCTAGATTCAATTATCTAACAACTGGCATTAATAGATTTTTTTTTAGATACAAACAAAAAAGGTCAACTTTTTGAATTTGAGTATCCGGATGCTGCACGGTTTCTTCGATATCTCCCAAACCAGTTGACCTACAACAATCTACCAAATATGCCTGAATTCTAGATTCAATTATCTAACAACTGGCCTTAATAGATTTTTGTTTTAGATACAAACAAAAAAGGTCAACTTTTTGAATTTGAGTATCCAGATGCTGCACGGTTTCTTCGATATCTCCCAAACCAGTTGACCTACAGCAATCTACCAAATATGCCTGAATTCTAGATTCAATTATCTAACAACTGGCATTAATAGATTTTTGTTTTAGGTACAAACAAAAAAGGTCAACTTTTTGAATTTGAGTACCCAGATGCTTTCTTCGATATCTCCCAAACCAGTTGACCTACAGCGATCCTCTAAATATGCCTAAATTCTAGATTCAATTATCTAACAACTGGCATTAATAGATTTTTGTTTTAGATACAAACAAAAAAGGTCAACTTTTTGAATTTGAGTATCCAGATGCTGCACGGTTTCTTCGATATCTCCCAAACCAGTTGACGTACAGGAATCTACCAAATATGCCTGAATTCTAGATTCAATTATCTAACAACTGGCATTAATAGATTTTTGTTTTAGATACAAACAAAAAAGGTCAACTTTTTGAATTTGAGTATCCAGATGCTGCACGGTTTCTTCGACATCTCCCAAACCAGTTCACCTACAGCGATCCACTAAATACGCCTGAATTCTAGATTCAATTATCTAACAACTGGCATTAATAGATTTTTGTTTTAGATACAAACAAAAAAGGTCAACTTTTTGAATTTGAGTATCCAGATGCTGCACGGTTTCTTCGATATCTCCCAAACCAGTTGACCTACGGCAATCTACCAAATATGCCTGAATTCTAGATTCAATTATCTAACAACTGGCATTAATAGATTTTTGTTTTAGATACAAACAAAAAAGGTCAACTTTTTGAATTTGAGTATCCAGATGCTGCACGGTTTCTTCGACATCTCCCAAACCAGTTGACCTACAGCGATCCACTTAATACGCCTGAATTCTAGATTCAATTATCTAACAACTGGCAAAAATAGATTTTTGTCTTAGATACAAACAAAAAAGGTCAACTTTTTGAATTTGAGTATCCAGATGCTGCACGGTTTCTTCGATATCTCCCAAACCAGTTGACCTACAGCGATCCTCTTAATAGGCCTGAATTCTAAATTCAATTATCTAACAACTGGCTTAATAGATTTTTGTTTTAGATACAAACAAAAAAGGTCAACTTTTTGAAATTGAGTATCCAGATGCTGCACGGTTTCTTCGATATCTCCCAAACCAGTTGACCTACAGCAATCTACCAAATATGCACGGTTTCTTCGATATCTCCCAAACCCGTTGACCTACAGCAATCTACCAAATATGCCTGAATTCTAGATTCAATTATCTAACAACTGGCAAAAATAGATTTTTGTTTCAGATACAAACAAAAAAGTCAACTTTTTGAATTTGAGTATCCAGATGCTTCACGGTTTCTTCGATATCTCCCAAACCAGTTGACCTACAGCAATCTACCAAATATGCCTGAATTCTAGATTCAATTATCTAACAACTGACATTAATAGATTTTTGTTTTAAATACAATCAAAAAAGGTCAACTTTTTGAATTTGAGTATCCAGATGCTGCACGGTTTCTTCGATATCTCCCAAACCAGTTGACCTACAGCGATCCTCTAAATATACCTGAATTCTAGATTCAATTATCTAACAACTGGCATTAATAGATTTTTGTTTTAGATACAAACAAAAAAGGTCAACTTTTTGAATTTGAGTATCCAGATGCTAAACGGTTTCTTCGATATCTCCCAAACCAGTTGACCTACAGCGATCCTCTACATATGCCTGAATTCAAAATTCAATTATCTAACAACTGGCTTAATAGATTTTTGTTTTAGATACAAACAAAAAAGGTCAACTTTTTGAATTTGAGTATCCAGATGCTGTACTATTTCTTCGATATCTCCCAAACCAGTTGACCTACAGCAATCTACCAAATATGCACGGTTTCTTCGATATATCCCAAACCTGTTGACCTACAGCAATCTACCAAATATGCCTGAATTCTAGATTCAATTATCTAACAACTGGCTTAATAGATTTTTGTTTTAGATACAAACAAAAAAGGTCAACTTTTTGAATTTGAGTATCCAGATGCTGCACGGTTTCTTCGATATCTCCCAAACCAGTTGACCTACAGCGATCCTATAAATATGCCTGAATTCTAGATTCAATTATCTAACAACTGGCATTGATAGATTTTTGTTTTATATACAAACAAAAAAGGTCAACTTTTTGAATTTGAGTATCCATATGCTTTCTTCGATATCTCCCAAACCAGTTGACCTACAGCAATCTACCAAATATGCCTGAATTCTAGATTCACTTCTCTAACAACTGGGTTAATAGATTTTTATTTTATATACAAACAAAAAAGGTCAACTTTTTGAATTTGAGTATCCAGATGCTGCACGGTTTCTTCGATATCTCCCAAACCAGTTGACCTACAGCGATCCACTAAATACGCCTAAATTCTAGATTCAATCATCTAACTGGCATTAATAGATGTTGGTTTTAGATACAAACAAAAAAAGGTCAACTTTTTGAATTTGAGTATCCAGATGCTGCACGGTTTCTTCGATATCTCCCAAAAAAGTTGACCTAGAGCAATCTACCAAATATGCCTGAATTCTAGATTCAATTATCTAACAAATGGCATTAATAGATTTTTGTTTTAGATACAAACATAAAAGGTCAACTTTTTGAATTTGAGTATCCAGATGCTGCACGGTTTATTCGATATCTCCCAAACCAGTTGACCTACAGCGATCCTCTAAACATGCCTGAATTCTAGATTCAATTATCGAACAACTGGCATTAATAGATTTTTGTTTTAGATACAAACAAAAAAGGTAAACTTTTTGAGTTTGAGTATCCAGACGCTGCACGGTTTCTTCGATATCTCCCAAACCAGTTGACCTACAGCATTCTACCAAATATGCCTGAATTCTAGATTCAATTATCGAACAACTGGCATTAATAGATTTTTGTTTTAGATACAAACAAAAAAGGTAAACTTTTTGAGTTTGAGTATCCAGATGCTGCACGGTTTCTTCGATATCTCCCAAACCAGTTGACCTACAGCGATCCTCTAAATATGCCTGAATTCTAGATTCATTTATCGAACAACTGGCATTAATAGATTTTTGTTTTAGATAGGTACAAACAAAAAAGGTCAACTTTTTGAATTTGAGTATCCAGATGCTTCACGGTTTCTTCGATATCTCCCAAACCAGTTGACCTACAGCAATCTACCAAATATGCCTGAATTCTAGATTCAATTATCTAACAACTTGCATTAATAGATTTTTGTTTTAGATACAAACAAAAAAGGTAAACTTTTTGAGTTTGAGTATCCAGACGCTGCACGGTTTCTTCGATATCTCCCAAACCAGTTGACCTACAGCATTCTACCAAATATGCCTGAATTCTAGATTCAATTATCTAACAACTGGCATTAATAGATTTTTGTTTTAGAATCAAACAAAAAAGGTCAACTTTTTGAATTTGAGTATCCAGATGCTGCACGGTTTCTTCGATATCTTCCAAACCAGTTGACCTACAGTAATCTACCAAATATGCCTGAATTCTAGATTCAATTATATAACAACTGGCATTAATAGATTTTTGTTTTAGATACAAACAAAAACGGTCAACTTTTTGAATTTGAGTATCCAGATGCTGCACGGTTTCTTCGATATCTCCCAAACCAGTTGACCTACAGCGATCCTCTAAATATGCCTGAATTCTAGATTCATTTGTCGAACAACTGGCATTAATAGATTTTTGTTTTAGATACAAACAAAAAAGGTCAACTTTTTGAATTTGAGTATCCAGATGCTGCACGGTTTCTTCGACATCTCCCAAACCAGTTGACCTACAGCGAACCACTAAATACGCCTGAATTCTAGATTCAATTATCTAAGAACTGGCATTAATAGAGTTTTGTTTAGATACAAACAAAAAAGTTCAACTTTTTGAATTTGAGTATCCAGATGCTGCACGGTTTCTTCGATATCTCCGAAACCAGTTAACCTACAGCGATCCATTAAATACGCCTGAATTCTAGATTTAATTATCTAACAACTGGCATTAATAAATTTTTCTTTTAGATACAAACAAAAAAGGTCAACTTTTTGAATTAGAATATCCAGATGCTGCACGGTTTCTTCGATATCTCCCAAACCCGTTGACCTACAGCAATCTACCAAATATGCCTGAATTCTAGATTCAATTATCTAACAACTGGCATTAATAGATTTTTGTTTTAGATACAAACAAAAAAGGTCAACTTTTTGAATTTGAGTATCCAGATGTTGCATGGTTTCTGCGATATCTCCCAAACCAGTTGACCTACAGCGATCCTCTAAATATGCCTGAATTCTAGATTCAATTATCGAACAACAGGCATTAATAGATACTTGTTTTAGATACAAACAAAAAGGTCAACTTTTTGAATTTGAGTATCCAGATGCTGCACGGTTTCTTCGATATCTCCCAAACCAGTTGACCTACAGCGATCCTCTAAATATGCCTGAATTCTAGATTTAATTATCGAACAACTGGCATTAATAGATTTTTGTTTTAGATACAAACAAAAAAGGTAAACTTTTTGGATTTGAGTATCCAGATTGTTTAGTATTGTAAGTTTATTCGATGTTTTATTATATCTTAATTGCCTCCTGTTATGGCAATGCCTTTTCTCTATTCCAATTTCCCTTTATTTTTTTCTTAATTCTCTATTCGCTTTATCTTTATTCATTGTCACGTAATATGCTACAACGAACATGCAATAAAAAGAAGACCGTTAACTCAGTCATTTCGATCGTATACCGCCTGCCGTCCGGATGTTCTCGTATTTGCTTATAAAATTATTAAATAAATATCAATTAATAATCATCTGATTGTTTTCTTTATTTTTTCTTATTGAGTTTTTTTTTAATTATTTGGCTATCGAACATTTTGGTCCTTCGAGCCGGATAATTTTAATAAACTCGCTCGCGGTAAAATCTTCTTGTTGTCTTGTACATACATACGTACGGGACGATATACGGCAAACTTCCTTGGTGCATATATAAAAACGAACAGGCTAATTAATTACTAATTACTACTCTCTTTATTAAAATATCTTTCTTCAGTCAAGACAGTGCTTATTTTCCACTTTCCTTTTGTTCCCTTTATATATTTAAATATAAATACAGTACAAACCGTATTTCATCAATTTCGGAAAAAATCATTCGGTTTTCATATACATATTTAAACAAGTACATAAGAGAGAAACCCCGTGACATACATAATGATGTATTAATATTCCGTTTTATTACATATTATGTAATTCTGACCAAAAGTTTCCGTTTCTAACAATTCCATATACATACTCGTACTTATATATACCTATATATATATTGCTTGAATGCAAATTGCGCGATTGTTCTGTATGTCGAGTTGTATATACCTACGGTGAAATTTAAACAATTTGTTTATAACACCTATATACATATGTATATGTGAGTGTAGTGTATGATTACATAAACCTTTCTCAGCTTCTAATAGAAAGTAGTTAATTCTTTCCTTCATAATGGAACAAATTGAAGAGCTAATTGGTGAGCAGATTCAATGCAAGTTAGATTTTCTGAAGTTTAAAAAGGGCTTTTATAAACTCAACAAGGAACGCCTTGCAAAATTGGGTAGCCTACGTAGTCGCCTGGAGCTTTGCGAATCCTATATGGATAGTTTCCAATCAAATCACATGAAGATTTTAAAGCTTCTCAAAGTCGCAAAGAAAACCGAAGCAGATTTTCCGTATTTTTCCGAAGAAGAGCATGAGGAATTTCAAGATATGTGCCTTAATTTGAAGGGCGATATCTTGGATAAAATAAGTCTTCTTGAACCGCAACGTTCCTCACAAGGCAGCAGCAGTAATCAGTTAGGAAATCAGACAGTCTTCGAGCATTCATTCCGTGAAGATCACGACATTCATTTACCAAAGATTAAGCTTCCAGAGTTTGATGGTAGTTACAAGCATTGGTCAACATTTCACGATCTATATGTTGGGATGATTCATACAAAAAGTGGTTTGTCTAACGCTCAAAAACTATACTATCTCAAGAAGTGTTTGACTGGGGAAACCGAAATACTTATCCGCTCAATTCCATGCACTAATGCCAACTATGACACTGCATGGCAGAATCTCTGTGATCGATACGATAATAAGCGGTTTATAATCGAGTCTTATCTAAGGTCCCTTTGCGAACAACCAGAAATGGTAAAAGAATCTGCTGCAGGTATTAGAAAGTTGTTGGATTCCACAAGGGAGTGCTTGAATTCAATTAAGAATTTAAAGATCGACACAGATTCTTGGGATATTTTTGTATTTTTTTTAGTTTCACAGAAGTTAGATAACTGTTCGAGGAAAAACTGGGAAGCATACATTTCTGCTAAAAACTCTGAACATAAAAATAACGAACTTCCTAAATTGGTGGACTTTTACGCATTTCTTGAGGATTCCTTTCGTTCATTGGAAGCTCTAGACAACAAATTAACGCTATTCTCTAAGGAAAAAAAACAATTCTCAATACAAACCTAATATTCGAGCACGCTCGTTTCACACCACAGAGCGTAACACTAAAGCGTCGTGTCCTTGCTGTAATGAAGCTCATTACTTATATATGTGTACAAACTTTAAGTCTCTAGATAACGAGAATAAAATTGCATTAGCAAGAAACAAAAACCTTTGCCTCAATTGCCTTACTCCCGGCCATGTAGTCTCACAGTGTAAAAGCAAATCAAATTGTCAAAAGTGTAATAAACGTCATCATACCTTAATGCACATAGTAACTCCGTACACGCATGCGGAAAATAGTTCTCCTTCTTCTTACTTGGCAAACCATTCCACCGATTCCTCTGCAATTTCATCTCCACAGATTCTTCTTGCCACCGCACAGGTTAAGGTTTTCAGTGCCACTGGTGAACACATTCTTCGAGCCCTTATTGATCAAGGATCGCAAACTTTCTTTATAACAGAAAGTTGCGTACAACGCTTGCGATTAAAGAAGCAGCCTACTCAATGCATCGTTAGTGGAATAGGCTCAACCAATGCAAAAACTTGCAAGGGTTTTGTAGAATTCTGTTTAAGCTCATGTGTTAACACTGGCTTCCAAACGTTAGTGAAGGCATTTGTTATGTCGTCGATTAGCAACTATTTCGTAAATTTCAAGTCATTATCTTCCTTGCCCAAAGAGTTCGAACATTTAGCACTTGCGGATCCTACTTACCTCCACCAAAATAATATCGATATCTTGTTGGGTGCCGATATCTTCCATGAGATTATTCTGGACGGTATAATTAAATCCCGTTGTGGTCCATTGGCACAACATACCCAGCTTGGTTGGATCCTATCTGGACCTCTGAATCCTAGCTTGTTACACAGTTTTTACCCGTCAACTTCCTTACATACACAAGTCAATTTTGAAGATCCGCTTCGAAAGTTCTGGGAAATTGAAGAAGTTTCGATTTCTCGTTCTCCTTCTCCTGAAGATGTGGCTTGTGATGCATATTTCAGTGCTACTCATTCTCGTTCCTCGACTGGAAGATACATCGTGAAACTTCCCTTTAAAAACAAAGTCTTTGGTCAAGACTATCCATATTTCATAAACTCAGTTCAGAATGCAAAAAGAAGGTTTAATCATCTTGAGAATCGAGTTTTCCCGAAGTATCCCACTCTCCAAAAAGAGTATTCTAAGTTCATAAACGAATATTGTCTTCTCAACCATATGAAATTTAAATATAATGCAGATGATTTACCAATGAATGCAAACGTTTTCGTTCTGCCACATCATGGTGTTTGGAAGCTACCTTCCTTCGACAACTAAACTCAGGGTGGTTTTTGACGGTTCTGCAAAACCTTTAAATGCTTCCTCCTTAAATCAAGAACTACTTCCTGGTCCAGCCTTACACAGTGATTTAGCGTCAGTATTATTGAACTGGCGAATCTTTCTTATAGTCTTTACTTCGGACATAGAAAAAATGTTCCGACAGATTCTGGTACACCCAGACGAAACTAACTTTTAATTAATCCTCTGGAGATCCGATCCATCCACTTCCTTGAAGTTGTACGAACTTCAAACCGTCCCATACGGTACAGCATGTGCTCCATACCTCTCTATAAGAGTGCTGAAACAATTGGCAAGCGATGAAGCTTCTAACTTTCCTCTCGGATCGAAGGTTCTTAATACTAACATCTATGTCGACGATATAATCTCCGGAGCTGATGATATTGCCACAGCGAAGGCAATTCAGAAAGAGCTTAAAGAGCTTCTACTATCCGGTGGCTTCAACTTGAGGAAGTGGACCTCTAATTGTTCTGATCTACTGTCGGATTTGCAACCGGAAGATTGTGAATTTTCGTTTAACTCTGATGGCACTTCCGATTCCTCAGTCAAAGCGTTGGGTCTGTACTGGAACCCGCGAGAAGACCATTTCTATTTCAAAATATCACTAGCTGACTGTAAAGCATTTACAAAAAGAACGCTTCTCGCTGATGCTTCAAAATTGTTCGACCCACTTGGTTGGCTGGGACCGACTATCATTGTCGCTAAAATGTATCTCCAAAGATTGTGGGTAGCAGGTATTGGATGGGATGATCCACTTCCTCCTAAGCTCAAAGGGGAGTGGGAGAGCTACAGATCTAACCTGCCTTCTCTGCAGTCTATCCGGATTACCAGATGGCTTGGTACCACGAGCACTGGCTTCGGAGAAGTTCACGGATTCTCGGACGCTTCCAGCTGTGCCTATTCCGCCGTATTGTACTGTCGAACGCTGCAAGTCGATGGACATATCTCTGTTAACCTTATTACAGCTAAAACCAAGGTTGCCCCAATTAAGCAACTGTCCTTACCTCGTCTTGAGCTGTGTGGTGCCGTACTGCTATGCAAACTATACAGGAAATTTATTCTCGCAACACCTTCAGAGAGTTCAAAGCTGCAATCCTTCTTTTGGACAGACTCGACAATTGTCTTAGCCTGGATTCATTCATTGCCTATACGTTGGAAGACATTCGTGGCCAACCGGGTGAGTGAGATCCAAGAGCTCACCAACACCGACCAATGGTTTCATGTTCCATCGGATCTAAACCCTGCAGATTATGCTTCCAGAGGCGTTCAGCCTCAAGATCTGGAAAGTCATCATCTCTGGTGGAATGGTCCTCAATGGCTTAGTTGTGCTAAGTCTGAATGGCCAAACCAATGTCCTAACATGAAAGGGTGGCGACGGTGTAGAGGTTAGTGTGTTGGCTTGTGACCCGTGCGGTGCAGGTTCAATCCCCATGGTGAACAACAACATACGCCACCCAATCACATGCCTCTACACCAAAAGGAGGATTTCTGCCTGGTAGTACAATGGAACGTTACCGAGTCTGAGTGCTCTGGGATTTGGATTTCCTTTTTTTTAAAAAAAAAAAAAGGTCCTAACAGTTTTAGAACAGAGCTTGAAGAGAAAACTTCATTAGTCGCATGCACCTCGAATCTTGTTCAAGAAAATTTTCCTCTGCAGATTCAGTAGCCTTAATCGGGCGCAACGTGTTACGTGCTACACTTTGCGGTTCAAACAGATTTTGAACAAGAATAAGGAGCATTTTGTTGGTGCCTTAAAAGCTGAAGAGATTCAACTTGCTTTACAAAAGTTGATCTCTCTATCTGAATCCATATTCTTCAAAGACGAAATCACAAAGCTTGCGTCAAAACTAGAAATATCTTCTAAAAGCAAATTACTTAGTCTGCACCCGTTTCTTGATAAACAAAACCTTCTGCGCCTTGGCGGACGTTTGCGTTTTGCAAATATCGATGAGGAAACAAAGTATCCTTTAATCCTTTCGAATTCCTGCCACCTAGCAAAGCTGATAGTTGCAGACGCTCACATTAAAACCTAACATGGTGGAACACAGCTTATGATGAGCTTTATTAGATCTAAGTATTGGATCATAAATCTTAGAAGTCTGGCAAAAAAGCAATTTAATTCCTGTGTACTTTGCACACGATTTAATCGCAAACGAACTGACCAGCTTATGGGTTCTCTGCCCAAGGTAAGTGTAACAGCAAACAGACCATTTAGACACAGCGGTGTTGATTATGCTGGACCATTTGACCTGCAGTCGTTTATACAGCGACAACGGAACCAATTTTGTCGAGGCTAACAAGGAGCTTAGGAGGATGAACCGCCTCTTCTTGGATCAATTATCAAGTGACGTCCGTTCCCAACTGGAGAATGAAGGTACTTCATGGAGTTTCATTGCCCCTGCTTCCCCACATTTTGGAGGACTATGAGAAGCAGGCGTAAAATCAGTTAAGTATCATTTGAAAAGAATTCTTATGAACCGAACTTTAACCTATGAAGAAATGTATACACTTCTCATTCAAATTGAATCTTCCTTGAATTCTAGACCCCTGTGTCCTCTCACTGACGACCCCACGGACTTAAGTGTACTCACTCCAGCTCATTTCTTAATCGGAGAGCCAACGAATGTCGTCCCAGAACCATCACTTTTGGATCTTAGCAGCAACCGACTTTCTAGATGGCAACACCTACAACAATTGTTCCAACACTTCTGGGATCGCTGGACGAAAGAGTTTTTATCACGTCTACAACAACGCCCTAAGTGGACTAGACAGCGGAAGAACGTCAAGGTAAACGATATTGTAATACTCATCGATGAAAGGTACCCCCCAGCGAAGTGGCCTCTAGCTAGAGTGGTACAAATCCATCCTGGGTCTAATGGAATTTGCAGAGTGTAACGATGCCACCACCTAGCATTAATTTAATGCGAGAGAATTTTTTTTTTGCCACCTCTGTATAAAATTTATATTTCGGTGGGCAACAAATTTCTTGCCTCTACTGTAGTCTGCGCAACAGCAACCAAATTTAAATACAAGTCATACATTCTGCCAAACTTACATACACACATACCCTAGTGCGAACAATTGCCTGGAAAAAAAAATACCGATGCCCGATACCGGTCGGGTACGTGAAACAAAAACAAAACAACCAAAAAAATTATATGAGGTAAAACTTGTTTTCCCAACATACTACACCATCTCCCATGGTCGGTGCATGGCACCGTTGACGATGACGATCAGGCCAGATGGCTTGTGGTCGCTAGCCGTCCCGTGATTGGCCGAGACAAATCGCCTCACTGCTTGTGTGGAATTTTTTTGTGCACGGCACGATGGTCTGTCGACAAACCATGCTTGGGTGCGTTCTTCGAATTAAGTGCGTGTGTATGTGGGTATCACGCCACTGAGCAACGGATGACCACGGTCGACTTTAGCATGAGTGAGGAGGCAGGGGTCGATTTTGCAGGAAAAGAATTAAAAGACATGTCGTGATTGGTGCAGAGCGAGAGTTTGCATGCGAGACATTTTAAAAGCGGCATTGGGATTGGGCATGAGGGATAGTGAGATAGGTGGACAGAAGAAAAGGGTCTTGTTTGAGTTGTGGAAGAAGTCAGTCTGATTTTGGTTTTGGAAAGAGTTGGTTGGAGTGTTGACTTGTACAGTCATGGCGAGGGCCAGAAATAAAATTAAACGAACAAAATAATAGTTTAAGTAATGGCGTGGTCCAAAAATAATAGTTTAAATAATGGCGTGGTCCAAAAATTATTTTTACGATTTTAGTGAAATAAAACATAAAGTGGCGTGGCCCAAAAGTAAATTAAATAATGGCGTGGTCCCCAAAAATTTATTTTTGAATATAAAAATTCAATGGCGTGGTCCCCAATAATATTAAGTCTTCAGCATTTAAGTGGCGTGGTCCAAAAATTATTTTTGTTTTAAACAATGGCGTGGTCCCCAATAATATTAAGTCTGATTTTGGTTTTGGAAAGAGTTGGTTGGAGTGTTGACTTGTACAGTCATGGCGAGGGCCAGAAATAAAATTAAACGAACAAAATAATAGTTTAAGTAATGGCGTGGTCCAAAAATTATAGTTTAAATAATGGCGTGGTCCAAAAATTATTTTAACGATTTTAGTGAAGTAAAACATAAAGTGGCGTGGTCCAAAAATAATAATTTAAACAATGGCGTGGTCCCCAATAATATTAAGTCTGATTTTGGTTTTGGAAGGAGTTGGTTGGAGTGTTGACTTGTACAGTCATGGCGAGGGCCAGAAATAAAATTAAACGAACAAAATAATAGTTTAAGTAATGGCGTGGTCCAAAAATTATTTTAACGATTTTAGTGAAATAAAACCTAAAGTGGCGTGGTCCAAAAATTAATTTTGTTTTAAACAATGGCGTGGTCCCCAAAAATTTATTTTTGAACATAAAAATTCAGTGGCGTGGTCCCCTAAATATTTCTGAACATAAAAATTCAGTGGCGTGGTCCCCAAAAATTTATTGTTGAATATAAAGATTCAGTGGCGTGGTCCAAAAATTAATTTTGTTTTAAACAATGGCGTGGTCCCCTAATTATTTTTGAATATAAAAATTCAATGGCGTGGTCCCCAATAATATTAAGTCTTCAGCATTTCAGTGGCGTGGTCCAAAAATTAATTTTGTTTTAAACAATGGCGTGGTCCCCTAAATATTTTTGAATATAAAAATTCAATGGCGTGGTCCCCAAAATATTTTTGAACATAAAATTCAATGGCGTGGTCCCCAATAATATTAAGTCTTCAGCAATTCAGTGGCGTGGTCCAAAAATTAATTTTGTTTTAAACAATGGCGTGGTCCCCAAAAATTTATTTTTGAACATAAAAATTCAATGGCGTGGTCCCCTAAATATTTCTGAACATAAAAATTCAGTGGCGTGGTCCCAAATTTTATTTCTGAACATAAAAAGTCAGTGGCGTGGTCCCAATTATGCATATAATGAAAAAAAAAACAACTATCTACACCACACGCTTCATTTTTTTTGGCGGTGAATACTGTATAACCGTCCCCTGGACGAGTCCTGCTACGCGTGGAGTCAACGTTATGTGCATCCGCTAGCCGCTACATCACCAGATCCTGGAACGGGGAGATAGTTTGTAAGATCGTATCATTACGTAGATTATAGTTGTTGATTTATATGGAGCATTTCGTGTCACCCATATAGCTTGTTACTAATAATAAAAAAAAAAAAAAAAAAAAAACACAAATATATATATTATAAAATTTTATATTATTTTTATCTTACTATTATTGCTAGTATTTATTTAACTAAGAATTACTAACGAAAAGAGTCTGAAACGTTTGAATAGGATTAATTTCTACAGATACCTCTATCAACAGAGAACTTTGCCTTATATCTTTTACTTAGTTAAAATTGAGGTCGCGAATCGCATCCTTGACCGTTCGTGCCTGTGGGTAACGGGATTTACAAATTTTTGTTTCAGCTACTTTCAGACGATAGATCTATCGACGGAGAGGAGGCGGGGTTACCAGGTAAATCTTACCAAATTATTATCCAGTCGTTCATGGCCTAATTATAGTGCAAGCCATCGTGGTCAAGAGGTGATCCGTGTTGCCTGACAGCCTTCAGCTGCTATAACGGTACATGATAAGAATTAAATTTAACTCGTTTATTGTTTTGATACGTAACACAGAAGAACAACCAAATGGTGGTGCGGCAGATAGAAACGCCCATGATTTGGTAGTTGTAGAAAACTTTTCAATATATCGAGCAAACTAGCTTTAACACTGTGTGGTATCGGCACAATATACGTAGCGTTGGCCAAGAGGTCCCCTAAATCTGACGACTCATTATATAAGCTCAATTCTCGATTATACCTTAAGTATTGTATGTAGTTAGTATGAATAAGTAAATAATAAAAATTTGTTCGGTGAATTAAACTCGTGTGTTGGTCTACTACTTTGTTCGGGATGATCAATGATAATCTAGGAATTGATCATCAAAGGATGGGAGGGCAATTGGGAGGATTCAACTTCATCTGAATCCTCGAACTTGGTCGCTGTCAGTCTTTCCCTGTTTCAACCTTTTTATATTTTTTTTACCTTTCCTTACAGCTTTATCCTCCCATTACCAGCACGTCTAAGTTTTGTTGTTAATGTACCGATGCATTCAAAGACCCACCCCCGGACTGAAGCACAGCCGCAGATATATAGACGTGCGCATCGAGGCCTGAGCCAACTACAACGGAGTCCTCTGATTCTCCCTGCTCAGGTGTTCTGGCTCACAAACAGTGAGGAGTTTACTCCACACCTACAACCTGCCAGGCACTATGGTCTGATAAACATTACAATAAATGGCGCCCAACGTGGGGCAAAGACACCGCAGTGTGTTAGGATTATCTCCTGATACATTTTTGGGGTTTTACCCACAGTTTAGTTCGAAGGGGGGTTAACTTAGTTAATTCACCATCGAACTGTTCACTCTTGAAGGCTCACGAGTATATGGAACCGCGAATCACGGAGGTCAATTCTGTTGTTCGACCAGTACCAGTGATGCCCTCATATCTTCATTTTTAACGTATTCCCGAAGTGTATGGAATCGCGGATTTGAGACACTTTAGTCTATCTTCCGACCGACGCTTCTGAATCACGACATTTTTTTTGTTAACTCCGAAAATATCTGGAATTACGAACGGTATGCCTTTGAGGTACCTGCTCGTCCGATAGTTGAAGAGTTATCTCGTATTATTTTCATGACTTGGGAATCAACATGAGTACGGAATTGCGAAAGTATGGCTAGTTGTCGCTGTGCACTTCGACCTACCATAATTGGTTCTCAACCCCATAAACTACTATGTGGTTGGAATCATGAACGGACTTACCATACTAAGGTGTCCAGTCATCCACCACATCACAACGTAAATTTTCACTTTTTAACATTACCTTTCAGTATTCTATATACTGACAGAAACCAAGTTCCTTTATAGACCAACACCGAATTTATGAAACCGAATTATTCTTATGTATCATTATAACATTCAAATTATTTTCCATTGAATTATTAGTATATATCATAGTATTTATCATTAGCCAGGACAATCCTAGGTTATTCACTTTTTTTAAATTTTTGATTTTTAGATTTTTTTTTTGGTATAATTTTTTTTTCGTAAACACTTTACTTATATAATTTGTTTTGTATTGCGGCTATCTCACATCCCATTCACGATGAGTACAAGACACAGCTTGGATGGTAACACCATGCCCAAGCCGGCGGAAAATATTTGCACCATCTGTCACAAGTTATTAGGCAGTTCAGCAGATCTAGCTTTGACCAATTGTAACCACACCTTTCACAAAGGATGTATCACCGAACGTTTAAAGAAATCACCTATGTGTCCAGTATGTGGATACAAATGTTTTGCCAAAGATTTAGTTCGGGTTGATAGAAAGAACACCGAGTCAGAAGCAGGAAAGCGTTATCAAACGAGATTCCAGGAGAAAGGGCAGAATCCGTTAGATTGGTCAATGCAACCATCTTCCTTTGTGGAAGTAGGCACAGTCGTGACAGGTACCAAGCCTAAAACCCCCTTGTCTTTGACAACCAATGCTAACGTATCACTTCACTCCACCGATAACCCTGATACCATTCACCTGACTGAACCAACGCACGGCGTTGAGTCCACAGAAATTCATGCCACAGGCATAACGAGGAATGGAGCAAACGGTATAGCGTCAGCTCAAAACTCCCCGAGCTCAGACGCACTGAACACCATTACCGCTCAGCTAATGAGTACTCTAGACCAAAAATTGCGTGATGGTTTCGAACACTTAGTGAAGCGTTTCGAACATTCAGTAGCCGTGAGTAGAACCCATCCGTTGACAAACCATTCCGAAACCCAAAATTCTGCTCGTGAGCCGAATTGGCCTCATGAGGAGCCATACCCACTTAGAGAACCTCGTAGTACTAACCGAAGATCTGCCCAATGGATCCAAGAACCCCATTGGAGGTCAGAGCATCATTCACAACATTCAGGTACACCAGCTAGGATGGACAGCAGCCGTGCTGCGCAAATCATCCAGAGCTGGAATATTCATTTTGATGGTTCAAACAGAGGTTTGACCGTAGACCACTTTATTTATCAGTTGTCCGCCCTGACCAAAGATTGCCTTAACAACAATTTTCCGATTCTCTGCGACCACCTGCACATTCTCTTTACCGAGAGAGCGAGAGACTGGTACTGGAGGTACCGTAAGTCGGTAGATCGAATTCACTGGGATCACTTCTGTCAAGCTCTTCGTTTACAATTCCAAGACCATATGTCTGATACAGACATTCGTGAACTCGTATGTAATCGAAAACAGAAAGACAAGGAACCATTCGAGGAGTTCTATACTTCGATCATGAAGCTGTGTGACCGGCTAATAATTCCACTGAAGGAACCTGAACTTGTCGAAGTTCTACATCGTAATCTTCGAGCTGACATTCGTCAGCAGACCTTTTACATGAACTTCACGTCCGTGTCACAGCTGAGAAACTTTTGTCTGCGTAGAGAGACCATCTTTCAAGAATGCCCGGTCAAAACAAACTTTCCTTACCGGCAAAGTATTTTTAGGCGACCTGTTAACGAATTAGGTCCGCCCTTTTGCGAAGAGGAAACCCAAGAAAATAATCAGAAGGTTGCGGAACTAAGTAAGTTGATATGCTGGAATTGCCGCGTAGAAGGACATGCATATAAAGAATGTCTAGAAAAGCGGACTGTGTTTTGCTACGGCTGCGGAACCCAAAACTCGTATCGACCGACCTGTAACACTTGTAAGCTGCAGGGAAACTCGAGGAGGGACGGAGGAAAGAACACCCACCTACGTCCTCAGTAACTCGATTGGGTGAAAGTAATAACGATGACATAGTCACGTTATCTCCTCCTTCCACTAATGTGGACTTGCAGGAAACTCCTATCACCACTCTGAGGAATACGTCCCTGAAACCCGTGCTTGCTCGAAGAGAAACGAAATTGTTCCCTATTCTACCTTATCATACTAAAATTGCCAATTACAACTCGGCTAGAACCAAGATTTTTAATACCCCCTCATCTGCCTTATCATCGATCAATGTTACCAAACGATATCCTCGTCGCTCGACTCGTCGGTTGCGAACATTCTGGAAACAAGTCGGCTTGATCAGGAAGCAACTGAACCAGTCAGTAGCTACCTTACTCAAAAGTAACACTGATATAAGACCTTACGCTAAAGTGAGCATTCTCAATCAATCCTTTTTAGGACTGTTGGATAGCGGTGCTTCAGTATCTTGTTTCGGCGGAAATGCTGCCAAAGATATCCTGGCTAAGAACCTGGTACACAACAAATTTTCAACATCCGTCAGTACAGCGGATGGCACGGCCCAAAAAGTAGTAGGCAGTATTCAAGCGGATGTGACCTACAACGGAGTGTCTCACACCCTCACGCTTTACATAATCCCGACACTGGCACAAGACCTGTATCTGGGAGTAGATTTTTGGTCCACTTTCAAAATCGCGCCACATATCATCAACGAAGTTTCCACCTCACCAGCGAACCCCTCCAACCAGGAGCTATATAAGTACCACGACCTAACACAGACTCAAAAGATGGAACTAGACAATGCAGTGGCAATGTTTCCATCATTTGCCAAGGACGGTCTGGGAAGGACCAGTTTGTTAGAACACGTAATAGAAATTGAGAAGGAAGCTCGTCCCATTAAACAGCGTTATTTTCCGACTTCACCTGCGGTGGAGACGATGATTCACGCGGAAATAGATAGAATGTTAGCACTTGACGTGATAGAGGAGTCACAGAGTCCCTGGAGTAGTCCAGTGGTCCTGATTAGGAAACCAGGAAAGGTCAGGTTATGTCTCGATTCGAGGAAGGTCAACAATGTTACAGTAAAAGACGCATATCCCTTACCGCACATTGATGGCATCCTCAGTAGGTTGCCGAAAACAGAGTACATATCCAGTTTAGATCTAAAAGATGCCTTCTGGCAGATTCCCCTTGAAACTAGTTCTAGGGAGAAGACCGCCTTCACGGTGCCTAATCGTCCGCTGTACCACTTTAAGGTGATGCCTTTCGGGCTCTGTAACTCACCCCAAACCATGTGTCGGTTGATGGATCGAGTGATCCCTCCGAACCTTAAGGAACGCGTCCTAGTCTATCTGGATGACCTTTTGCTACTCTCATCCACTTTTGAGGAACACCTCCAATTGTTGAACGAAGTCGCTCGGAGATTGCGAATGGGCGGATTGACTCTAAATGTAGAGAAGAGCAAATGGTGTATTAAGGAAGTGAAGTATTTAGGATTCATTGTAGGCCATGGAACCATCCACACCGATCCCGATAAAGTGAAAGCCATCGCTGACTTTCCTCAACCCACAACCGTACGTCAAATGAGACGATTCCTCGGAATGGCGGGTTGGTATCGGAGATTTATCGAGGATTTTGCCGGCGTCACAGCTCCCTTGTCGGACCTGTTGAAAAAATCCAAAGTCTTTCAATGGACCGAAGACGCTCAAGTAGCCTTCGAGCGCATAAAAGTTAAACTGACGACAGCCCCCGTCCTGATAAACCCCGATTACACGAAGCCGTTCGTGATTCAATGCGATGCCAGCTTAAGTGGAGTAGGTGGAGTTTTGGCCCAAGCGAATGATGAAGGAGTTGAGCTCCCTATTGCTTATTTCTCACAGAAACTGAGCGCTACTCAACAAAAATATAGCGTTACTGAACTAGAATTGCTAGCTGCCATGCTAAGCCTCAAAAAGTTTAGGCCCTATGTAGAGGGACAACAATTTAAGATCATCACTGATCATGCCAGCCTGAAATGGTTAATGAACCAAACCGATCTCTCGGGACGTTTGGCCAGGTGGTCACTGAAACTACAGGGATTTACTTTTCTGATAGAGCATCGGAAGGGCTCTCAAAACATCGTACCAGATACACTGTCGCGAGCAGGCGAAGTCAAGGTCAGCGAGATAAGCGAATCAATTCCGGAACTCGACTTAGAGTCTAAACATTTCGATTCGGTGGATTATCAGAACCTTCGTTCGCACGTGCTCGAGAATCAGTCTAAACTACCAGATTTGAAAGTCGTGGATAAATTCGTCTACAGGCGATCCGAGTTCTATAGAGGGGATGAAAAACAAGAAGGTACGGCGTGGAAGCTTTGGATTCCTTCGAACATGATTTCAGAATTGTTGCAACAGTTTCATGATTCCCCCAAATTCGGTCACGGAGGCATAGTTAAAACCCTCGAACGATTGAGGAGGAATTTTTTTTGGCCTAAGATGGTGTTAGATGTAAAAAACTACGTGAACAAATGTGCAATCTGTAAGCAATGCAAAGCCCCTAACCAAGCTCTACGTGCTCCCATGAGAAATCAGTTGAGGTCTGAACGACCGTTTCAAAAATTATACATGGATTTTCTCGGCCCCTACCCAAGGTCGAAGCTCGGGAACGTTGGGATTTTCATTGTTTTAGATCATTTAACAAAGTTCCCTCTGCTAAAACCAGTTAAGAAAATTTGTGCTGCTGCTGCTATTGAGTACCTGGAGAAGGACGTGTTTAGTGTGTTCGGAGTGCCCGAAGACGTGCGTACGGATAATGGTTCCCAATTCAAGAGTGAGTCGTTTAAAAACTTCCTGACAAAAAACGGCGTTCACCATACTTTCACCGCTATTTATTCACCACAAAGCAACGCGGCCGAGAGAGTGAATCGCTCCATACTGGCGGGAATAAGAGCATACCTGAGTAAAGATCAGAGAGGTTGGGACGCGAATCTGCATCTGATAGGAAGTGGATTGCGTAGTTCATACCACCAGTCTATCGGGGTCTCCCCGTTCTTCACATTGTTTGGTCATCAAATGGTCACTCACGGTAAAACCTATGATCTGCTGCGGAAATTAGGATCGCTAGGAAGCGGAGAAGCTATCTGGAATGAATCCGACAAATTAACCTTGATTCGAGAGCAAGTCCAGGCGAATATTCAAAGAGCGCACAATAATAATGCAAAGCGGTACAACCTGCGCAGTACATCTGGAAAATTTGTGGTAGGCCAAAAAGTGTTTCGGCGCAACTACTCACAAAGCGACGCTAAGAAAAAATTTAATCACAAACTGGCGCCGAAGTTCTTAGAAGCCCAAGTGGTTAGGAAAGTCGGAGCAAATAATTATGAGTTAAGAGATGCGAACGGCAAGACGGCAATTTTCAATTCTAAAGATATTCGCGCCTAGAAGCTTCAGAGTTTGTGCCTCGCCTTGATGAAGTCCAGTCCCAAAATCTGTTTTGTAACGATGCCACCACCTAGCATTAATTTAATGCGAGAGAATTTTTTTTTTGCCACCTCTGTATAAAATTTATATTTCGGTGGGCAACAAATTTCTTGCCTCTACTGTAGTCTGCGCAACAGCAACCAAATTTAAATACAAGTCATACATTCTGCCAAACTTACATACACACATACCCTAGTGCGAACAATTGCCTGGAAAAAAAAATACCGATGCCCGATACCGGTCGGGTACGTGAAACAAAAACAAAACAACCAAAAAAATTATATGAGGTAAAACTTGTTTTCCCAACATACTACACCATCTCCCATGGTCGGTGCATGGCACCGTTGACGATGACGATCAGGCCAGATGGCTTGTGGTCGCTAGCCGTCCCGTGATTGGCCGAGACAAATCGCCTCACTGCTTGTGTGGAATTTTTTTGTGCACGGCACGATGGTCTGTCGACAAACCATGCTTGGGTGCGTTCTTCGAATTAAGTGCGTGTGTATGTGGGTATCACGCCACTGAGCAACGGATGACCACGGTCGACTTTAGCATGAGTGAGGAGGCAGGGGTCGATTTTGCAGGAAAAGAATTAAAAGACATGTCGTGATTGGTGCAGAGCGAGAGTTTGCATGCGAGACATTTTAAAAGCGGCATTGGGATTGGGCATGAGGGATAGTGAGATAGGTGGACAGAAGAAAAGGGTCTTGTTTGAGTTGTGGAAGAAGTCAGTCTGATTTTGGTTTTGGAAAGAGTTGGTTGGAGTGTTGACTTGTACAGTCATGGCGAGGGCCAGAAATAAAATTAAACGAACAAAATAATAGTTTAAGTAATGGCGTGGTCCAAAAATAATAGTTTAAATAATGGCGTGGTCCAAAAATTATTTTTACGATTTTAGTGAAATAAAACATAAAGTGGCGTGGCCCAAAAGTAAATTAAATAATGGCGTGGTCCCCAAAAATTTATTTTTGAATATAAAAATTCAATGGCGTGGTCCCCAATAATATTAAGTCTTCAGCATTTAAGTGGCGTGGTCCAAAAATTATTTTTGTTTTAAACAATGGCGTGGTCCCCAATAATATTAAGTCTGATTTTGGTTTTGGAAAGAGTTGGTTGGAGTGTTGACTTGTACAGTCATGGCGAGGGCCAGAAATAAAATTAAACGAACAAAATAATAGTTTAAGTAATGGCGTGGTCCAAAAATTATAGTTTAAATAATGGCGTGGTCCAAAAATTATTTTAACGATTTTAGTGAAGTAAAACATAAAGTGGCGTGGTCCAAAAATAATAATTTAAACAATGGCGTGGTCCCCAATAATATTAAGTCTGATTTTGGTTTTGGAAGGAGTTGGTTGGAGTGTTGACTTGTACAGTCATGGCGAGGGCCAGAAATAAAATTAAACGAACAAAATAATAGTTTAAGTAATGGCGTGGTCCAAAAATTATTTTAACGATTTTAGTGAAATAAAACCTAAAGTGGCGTGGTCCAAAAATTAATTTTGTTTTAAACAATGGCGTGGTCCCCAAAAATTTATTTTTGAACATAAAAATTCAGTGGCGTGGTCCCCTAAATATTTCTGAACATAAAAATTCAGTGGCGTGGTCCCCAAAAATTTATTGTTGAATATAAAGATTCAGTGGCGTGGTCCAAAAATTAATTTTGTTTTAAACAATGGCGTGGTCCCCTAATTATTTTTGAATATAAAAATTCAATGGCGTGGTCCCCAATAATATTAAGTCTTCAGCATTTCAGTGGCGTGGTCCAAAAATTAATTTTGTTTTAAACAATGGCGTGGTCCCCTAAATATTTTTGAATATAAAAATTCAATGGCGTGGTCCCCAAAATATTTTTGAACATAAAATTCAATGGCGTGGTCCCCAATAATATTAAGTCTTCAGCAATTCAGTGGCGTGGTCCAAAAATTAATTTTGTTTTAAACAATGGCGTGGTCCCCAAAAATTTATTTTTGAACATAAAAATTCAATGGCGTGGTCCCCTAAATATTTCTGAACATAAAAATTCAGTGGCGTGGTCCCAAATTTTATTTCTGAACATAAAAAGTCAGTGGCGTGGTCCCAATTATGCATATAATGAAAAAAAAAACAACTATCTACACCACACGCTTCATTTTTTTTGGCGGTGAATACTGTATAACCGTCCCCTGGACGAGTCCTGCTACGCGTGGAGTCAACGTTATGTGCATCCGCTAGCCGCTACATCACCAGATCCTGGAACGGGGAGATAGTTTGTAAGATCGTATCATTACGTAGATTATAGTTGTTGATTTATATGGAGCATTTCGTGTCACCCATATAGCTTGTTACTAATAATAAAAAAAAAAAAAAAAAAAAACACAAATATATATATTATAAAATTTTATATTATTTTTATCTTACTATTATTGCTAGTATTTATTTAACTAAGAATTACTAACGAAAAGAGTCTGAAACGTTTGAATAGGATTAATTTCTACAGATACCTCTATCAACAGAGAACTTTGCCTTATATCTTTTACTTAGTTAAAATTGAGGTCGCGAATCGCATCCTTGACCGTTCGTGCCTGTGGGTAACGGGATTTACAAATTTTTGTTTCAGCTACTTTCAGACGATAGATCTATCGACGGAGAGGAGGCGGGGTTACCAGGTAAATCTTACCAAATTATTATCCAGTCGTTCATGGCCTAATTATAGTGCAAGCCATCGTGGTCAAGAGGTGATCCGTGTTGCCTGACAGCCTTCAGCTGCTATAACGGTACATGATAAGAATTAAATTTAACTCGTTTATTGTTTTGATACGTAACACAGAAGAACAACCAAATGGTGGTGCGGCAGATAGAAACGCCCATGATTTGGTAGTTGTAGAAAACTTTTCAATATATCGAGCAAACTAGCTTTAACACTGTGTGGTATCGGCACAATATACGTAGCGTTGGCCAAGAGGTCCCCTAAATCTGACGACTCATTATATAAGCTCAATTCTCGATTATACCTTAAGTATTGTATGTAGTTAGTATGAATAAGTAAATAATAAAAATTTGTTCGGTGAATTAAACTCGTGTGTTGGTCTACTACTTTGTTCGGGATGATCAATGATAATCTAGGAATTGATCATCAAAGGATGGGAGGGCAATTGGGAGGATTCAACTTCATCTGAATCCTCGAACTTGGTCGCTGTCAGTCTTTCCCTGTTTCAACCTTTTTATATTTTTTTTACCTTTCCTTACAGCTTTATCCTCCCATTACCAGCACGTCTAAGTTTTGTTGTTAATGTACCGATGCATTCAAAGACCCACCCCCGGACTGAAGCACAGCCGCAGATATATAGACGTGCGCATCGAGGCCTGAGCCAACTACAACGGAGTCCTCTGATTCTCCCTGCTCAGGTGTTCTGGCTCACAAACAGTGAGGAGTTTACTCCACACCTACAACCTGCCAGGCACTATGGTCTGATAAACATTACAAGAGTGGTGTCACTTTTCGCTAATGGAAAGGTCTTCAAACGACCTGTGGGAAAACTACGCTTGCTTCCAATAAATAACCCAATTTGTGACTTCGCATCTTCAAGCAACTTCAACCAACTTTAACTTAAACGGATATCTCGTCGAATCAGCGAGTATCAGGCGCTGCAAAACCTGATCAACCAAAAAAAAATATATATAACAAAATTTTTGTTATTTTTTGTTTGATGTATTTGAGAGGAAATGCTCATACATTACTCATTTAAGAATTTTTATATAATCACTTGAAGTTTCCTTTAGTTAAGAACATTCGTTCTTGGCCGGCGGTATGTTTAGTATTGTAAGTTTATTCGATGTTTTATTATATCTTAATTGCCTCCTATTATGGCAATGCCTTTTCTCTATTCCAATTTCCCTTTATTTTTTTCTTAATTCTCTATTCCCTTTATCTTTATTCATTATCACGTAATATGCTACAACGAACATGCAATAAAAAGAAGAACGTTAACTCAGTCATTTCGATCGTATACCGCCTGCCGTCCGGATGTTCTCGTATTTGCCTATTAAATTTATTATATAAATATCAATTATAATCATCTGATTGTTTTCTTTATTTTTTCTTATTGAGTTTTTTTTTAATTATTTGGCTATCGAACACAGATGCTGCACGGTTTCTTCGATATCTCCCAAACCAGTTGACCTACAGCAATCTACCAAATATGCCTGAATTCTAGATTCACTTCTCTAACAACTGGCTTAATAGATTTTTGTTTTAGATACAAACCAAAAAGGTCAACTTTTTGAATTTGAGTATCCAGATGCTGCACGGTTTCTTCGATATCTCCCAAACCAGTTGACCTACAGCGATCCTCTAAATATGCCTGAATTCTAGATTCAATTATCTAACAACTGGCATTAATAGATTTTTGGTTTAGATACAAACAAAAAAGGTCAACTTTTTGAATTTGAGTATCCAGATGCTGCACGGTTTCTTCGATATCTCCCAAACCAGTTGACCTATAGCGATCCTCTAAATTTGCCTGAATTCTAGATTCAATTATCTAACAACTGACATTAATAAATTTTTGTTTTAGATACAAACAAAAAAGATCAACTTTTTCAATTTGAGTATCCAGATGCTGCACGATTTCTTCGATATCTCCCAAACCGTTGAACTACAGCAATTTACCAAATATACCTGAATTCTAGATTCAATTATCTAACAACTGGCATTAATAGATTTTTGTTTTAGATACGAACAAAAAAGGTCAACTTTTTGAATTTGAGTATCCAGATGCTGCACGGTTTCTTCGACATCTCCCAAACCAGTTGACCTACAGCGATCCACTAAATACGCCTGAATTCTAGATTCAAATATCTAACAACTGGCATTAATAGATTTTTGTTTTAGATACAAACAAAAAAGGTCAACTTTTTGAATTTGATTATCCGGATGCTGCACGGTTTCTTCGATATCTCCCAAACCAGTTGACCTACAGCAATCTACCAAATATGCCTGAATTCTAGAATCAATGATCTAACAACTGGCCTTAATAGATTTTTGTTTTAGATACAAACGAAAAATGTCAACTTTTTGAATTTGAGTATCCAGATGCTGCACGGTTTCTTCGATATCTCCCAAACCAGTTGACCTACAGCAATCTACCAAATATGCCTGAATTCTAGATTCAATTATCTAACAACTGGCATTAATAGATTTTTGTTTTAGATACAAACAAAAAAGGTCAACTTTTTGAATTTGAGTATCCAGATGCTTTCTTCGATATCTCCCAAACCAGTTGACCTACAGCGATCCTCTAAATATGCCTGAATTCTAGATACAATTATCTAACAACTGGCATTAATAGATTTTTGTTTTAGATACAAACAAAAAAGGTCAACTTTTTGAATTTGAGTATCCAGATGCTGCACGGTTTCTTGGACATCTCCCAAACCAGTTGACCTAGAGCGATCCACTAAATACGCCTGAATTCTAGATTCAATTATCTAACAACTGGCATTAATAGATTTTTGTTTTAGATACAAACAAAAAAGGTCAACTTTTTGAATTTGAGTATCCAGATGCTGCACGGTTTCTTCGATATCTCCAAAACCAGTTGACCTATAGCAATCTACCAAATATGCCTGAATTCTAGATTCAATTATCTAACAACTGGCATTAATAGATTTTTGTTTTAGATACAAACAAAAAAGGTCAACTTTTTGAATTTGAGTATCCAGATGCTGCACGGTTTCTTCGACATCTCCCAAACCAGTTGACCTAGAGCGATCCACTAAATACGCCTGAATTCTAGATTCAATTATCTAACAACTGGCATTAATAGATTTTTGTTTTAGATACAAACAAAAAAGGTAAACTTTTTGAATTTGAGTATCCAGATGCTTTCTTCGATATCTCCCAAACCAGTTGACCTACAGCGATCCTCTAAATATGCCTGAATTCTAGATTCAATTATCTAACAACTGGCATTAATAGATTTTTGTTTTAGATACAAACAAAAAAGGTCAACTTTTTGAATTTGAGTATCCAGATGCTGCACGGTTTCTTCGATATCTCCAAAACCAGTTGACCTATAGCAATCTACCAAATATGCCTGAATTCTAGATTCAATTATCTAACAACTGGCATTAATAGATTTTTGTTTTAGATACAAACAAAAAAGGTCAACTTTTTGAATTTGAGTATCCAGATGCTGCACGGTTTCTTCGACATCTCCCAAACCAGTTGACCTACAGCGATCCACTAAATACGCCTGAATTCTAGATTCAATTATCTAACAACTGGCATTAATAGATTTTTGTTTTAGATACAAACAAAAAAGGTCAACTTTTCGAATTTGAGTATCCAGATGCTTTCTTCGATATCTCCCAAACCAGTTGACCTACAGCGATCCTCTAAATATGCCTGAATTCTAGATTCAATTATCTAACAACTGGCATTAATAGATTTTTGTTTTAGATACAAACAAAAAAGGTCAACTTTTTGAATTTGAGTATCCAGATGCTGCACGGTTTCTTCGACATCTCCCAAACCAGTTGACCTACAGCGATTCACTAAATACGCCTGAATTCTAGATTCAAATATCTAACAACTGGCATTAATAGATTTTTGTTTTAGATACAAACAAAAAAGGTCAACTTTTTGAATTTGATTATCCGGATGCTGCACGGTTTCTTCGATATCTCCCAAACCAGTTGACCTACAGCAATCTACCAAATATGCCTGAATTCTAGAATCAATGATCTAACAACTGGCCTTAATAGATTTTTGTTTTAGATACAAACGAAAAATGTCAACTTTTTGAATTTGAGTATCCAGATGCTGCACGGTTTCTTCGATATCTCCCAAACCAGTTGACCTACAGCAATCTACCAAATATGCCTGAATTCTAGATTCAATTATCTAACAACTGGCATTAATAGATTTTTGTTTTAGATACAAACAAAAAAGGTCAACTTTTTGAATTTGAGTATCCAGATGCTTTCTTCGATATCTCCCAAACCAGTTGACCTACAGCGATCCTCTAAATATGCCTGAATTCTAGATACAATTATCTAACAACTGGCATTAATAGATTTTTGTTTTAGATACAAACAAAAAAGGTCAACTTTTTGAATTTGAGTATCCAGATGCTGCACGGTTTCTTCGACATCTCCCAAACCAGTTGACCTAGAGCGATCCACTAAATACGCCTGAATTCTAGATTCAATTATCTAACAACTGGCATTAATAGATTTTTGTTTTAGATACAAACAAAAAAGGTCAACTTTTTGAATTTGAGTATCCAGATGCTGCACGGTTTCTTCGATATCTCCAAAACCAGTTGACCTATAGCAATCTACCAAATATGCCTGAATTCTAGATTCAATTATCTAACAACTGGCATTAATAGATTTTTGTTTTAGATACAAACAAAAAAGGTCAACTTTTTGAATTTGAGTATCCAGATGCTGCACGGTTTCTTCGACATCTCCCAAACCAGTTGACCTAGAGCGATCCACTAAATACGCCTGAATTCTAGATTCAATTATCTAACAACTGGCATTAATAGATTTTTGTTTTAGATACAAACAAAAAAGGTAAACTTTTTGAATTTGAGTATCCAGATGCTTTCTTCGATATCTCCCAAACCAGTTGACCTACAGCGATCCTCTAAATATGCCTGAATTCTAGATTCAATTATCTAACAACTGGCATTAATAGATTTTTGTTTTAGATACAAACAAAAAAGGTCAACTTTTTGAATTTGAGTATCCAGATGCTGCACGGTTTCTTCGATATCTCCAAAACCAGTTGACCTATAGCAATCTACCAAATATGCCTGAATTCTAGATTCAATTATCTAACAACTGGCATTAATAGATTTTTGTTTTAGATACAAACAAAAAAGGTCAACTTTTTGAATTTGAGTATCCAGATGCTGCACGGTTTCTTCGACATCTCCCAAACCAGTTGACCTACAGCGATCCACTAAATACGCCTGAATTCTAGATTCAATTATCTAACAACTGGCATTAATAGATTTTTGTTTTAGATACAAACAAAAAAGGTCAACTTTTCGAATTTGAGTATCCAGATGCTTTCTTCGATATCTCCCAAACCAGTTGACCTACAGCGATCCTCTAAATATGCCTGAATTCTAGATTCAATTATCTAACAACTGGCATTAATAGATTTTTGTTTTAGATACAAACAAAAAAGGTCAACTTTTTGAATTTGAGTATCCAGATGCTGCACGGTTTCTTCGACATCTCCCAAACCAGTTGACCTACAGCGATCCACTAAATACGCCTGAATTCTAGATTCAAATATCTAACAACTGGCATTAATAGATTTTTGTTTTAGATACAAACAAAAAAGGTCAACTTTTTGAATTTGATTATCCGGATGCTGCACGGTTTCTTCGATATCTCCCAAACCAGTTGACCTACAGCAATCTACCAAATATGCCTGAATTCTAGAATCAATGATCTAACAACTGGCCTTAATAGATTTTTGTTTTAGATACAAACGAAAAATGTCAACTTTTTGAATTTGAGTATCCAGATGCTGCACGGTTTCTTCGATATCTCCCAAACCAGTTGACCTACAGCAATCTACCAAATATGCCTGAATTCTAGATTCAATTATCTAACAACTGGCATTAATAGATTTTTGTTTTAGATACAAACAAAAAAGGTCAACTTTTTGAATTTGAGTATCCAGATGCTTTCTTCGATATCTCCCAAACCAGTTGACCTACAGCGATCCTCTAAATATGCCTGAATTCTAGATACAATTATCTAACAACTGGCATTAATAGATTTTTGTTTTAGATACAAACAAAAAAGGTCAACTTTTCGAATTTGAGTATCCAGATGCTGCACGGTTTCTTCGATATCTCCAAAACCAGTTGACCTATAGCAATCTACCAAATATGCCTGAATTCTAGATTCAATTATCTAACAACTGGCATTAATAGATTTTTGTTTTAGATACAAACAATAAAGGTCAACTTTTTGAATTTGAGTATGCAGATGCTGCACGGTTTCTTCGATATATCCCAAACCAGTTGACCTACAGCAATCAACCAAATATGCCTGAATTCTAGATTCAATTATCTAACAACTGGCATTAATAGATTTTTGTTTTAGATACAAACAAAAAAGGTCAACTTTTTGAATTTGAGTATCCAGATGCTGCACGGTTTCTTCGACATCTCCCAAACCAGTTGACCTACAGCGATCCACTTAATACGCCTGAATTCTAGATTCAATTATCTAACAACTGGCATTAATAGATTTTTGTTTTAGATACAAACAAAAAAGGTCAACTTTTCGAATTTGAGTATCCAGATGCTTTCTTCGATATCTCCCAAACCAGTTGACCTACAGCGATCCCCTAAATATGTCTGAATTCTAGTACCCCTTCGGGTAGGGGCTAGAATTCACCCGAGGTAGGCATGCCTGTCGTAAGAGGCGACTAAAATCCAACCTCCGTATACCGAGCGTATAGTGTATACAAAAAATGCAATGAACAAAACGAAACGATTAATTACCCCAGGTGGCAGTCCAGCTTTACTGGAAAATCCACCCTCTTCGGAGGTCGGCTCTACGGATTCTGGGGAGAGCCGCTTATTGCAATCCATTGACCCTTTTATTAAAAGTTCAAGGGTATCTCGATCACCTCCATCAAGATCGAATAACCCCGGGAAAAGAAGTCCGCCGGGAGCGCCAGCGCGTGAAAAACAGGACTCAGTGAAAAATACAAGTTTTGAGGAAGAAAATAAAGCACTCCGAATCAAGCTTAAGGAAATGGATCTACTCTATCAAGATCTTAAGAAAGAGATAGATCTGTTAAAAGAAGAAAATAAGGTCCTAAGGAACACTTATTTGCAGAAGGAACGCGAATGTACTCCTCCACGCCTAGCTAGTCCGGAATACCACACCGACGAAGAAGAGCTAGCACGCGAAACGAATCGGGTCCCTAAGAAAAGACCTACTAAAAAAAGGAGAGCTGGTTCTTCGCCCGAAGTCGAGTCCCCAAAAGAACAAAAGCGTAAAGTACCGCAAGAAAAACAACTCAAAGCGCAAATTCGCGCACCGCCTCCAATAAATGTCGTTGGTGTAACGGAGTATAATAAGTTGCACAGCCTCCTTAAAGGAACGTTAAAATCGAAATTTAAGGTCACATCTTTGAGGAATAATGCGTGGAAAATTAACGTTGATAACCACGAAGACTACCGGGCAATTTCTCACAAGTTAAATGCCGAGAAGTTCCAGTGGTATACTTTCGAAATAAAGTCTGAAAGGCCAGATCGTGTTGTAGCAAGGGGACTCCACCCCTCATGCACCAAAGAAGAGGTTATTAACGACCTCCAAGCCAAAGGGTTTAAAATTCTTGATGCCGTTAATATCATCAAGAAGGAGAAGCAACAAACGGAAGAAGATAGGGATATCCTGGTAAGGCGTGGACTTCCGCTCTTTATGCTTACCTTCGATAGGTCTGATAACATCGAAGATATATACCGAATTAAATCTATAGTAAATATTGTGGTAAAAATCGAGCCTATGCGTAGAAATTCGAAAATAATTCCACAGTGCAAACGTTGCCAAGAATTTAATCATACGCAAATGTATTGCAAAAAAGAGCCGCGATGTGTGAAATGCGCCGGAAATCACTTTTCCCATGACTGTAGAGGAAATAAACAATCCTCCGCTACCTGTGCTAATTGTAAGGGAAACCACCCGGCAAATTATAGAGGTTGTGAAGTAGCTAAGGAGTTGCAAAAACGGAGAGATGCGTTCCTCAAGCCTAAAAATAGGAATACAAAACCGTTAGCCAAGCCGAAGTCCAAGACTGCCCATGAGGTAGTAGGCAATACAAAACCTCCGGTTCAAGAGCGCAAAAATGTCAGAGAAAGAGAGACAACAGAAAAGCCCTCAACCTCTGTTGTCAAAAGAAACGCTATTGAAAAGTTACCATCAGGAAAGCCATCGAATAGTGGCCCTCGGACAGCCAGAGTGCAGACCTACGCTCAGGCCGCGGCATTCGAAGGAGCAAAAAACGTTGAAACTTCGCCGGACCCTGTTTCTCTCGTTTTCTCAGTTATTCTCGAGATACTTGAAGAACAAAGTAAAATAAATAAAATTATTCTCGATCGGCTGGTTAAGCTCGAAAATAATTCATGGAAAACGCGCACTTCAAATACAACATGAATGAAAAACCAAGGTTAAAAATATGCACTTGGAATGCAAACGGACTTTTGCAAAAACTTGACGTATTGGAAATATTCATACGTGAGAAAGATCTTGACATTTGCTTGATATCTGAAACTCACGCAAAAAAGGGATTGAATTTAAAAATAAAAGGATATAATGATTTCCACGCTTATCACCCTTCGGGAAACGCGAGAGGTGGATCATCATTGTTTATTAAAGACTGCATTGAACAATACGAAGACCTGAAGATAGAGCTTGAAACTATGCAACTGTGCACGATTCGAGTAAAAAATAGTCAGCGTACTCTTAGAATTTCATCTATCTACTGTCCACCGCGTTCCGCGATTGAAAAAAGTGATTACCCAAACCAGTTGACCTACAGCGATCCACTAAATACGCCTGAATTCTAGATTCAATTATCTAACAACTGGCATTAATAGATTTTTGTTTTAGATACAAACAAAAAAGGTCAACTTTTCGAATTTGAGTATCCAGATGCTTTCTTCGATATCTCCCAAACCAGTTGACCTACAGCGATCCTCTAAATATGCCTGAATTCTAGATTCAATTATCTAACAACTGGCATTAATAGATTTTTGTTTTAGATACAAACAAAAAAGGTCAACTTTTTGAATTTGAGTATCCAGATGCTGCACGGTTTCTTCGACATCTCCCAAACCAGTTGACCTACAGCGATCCACTAAATACGCCTGAATTCTAGATTCAAATATCTAACAACTGGCATTAATAGATTTTTGTTTTAGATACAAACAAAAAAGGTCAACTTTTTGAATTTGATTATCCGGATGCTGCACGGTTTCTTCGATATCTCCCAAACCAGTTGACCTACAGCAATCTACCAAATATGCCTGAATTCTAGAATCAATGATCTAACAACTGGCCTTAATAGATTTTTGTTTTAGATACAAACGAAAAATGTCAACTTTTTGAATTTGAGTATCCAGATGCTGCACGGTTTCTTCGATATCTCCCAAACCAGTTGACCTACAGCAATCTACCAAATATGCCTGAATTCTAGATTCAATTATCTAACAACTGGCATTAATAGATTTTTGTTTTAGATACAAACAAAAAAGGTCAACTTTTTGAATTTGAGTATCCAGATGCTTTCTTCGATATCTCCCAAACCAGTTGACCTACAGCGATCCTCTAAATATGCCTGAATTCTAGATACAATTATCTAACAACTGGCATTAATAGATTTTTGTTTTAGATACAAACAAAAAAGGTCAACTTTTCGAATTTGAGTATCCAGATGCTGCACGGTTTCTTCGATATCTCCAAAACCAGTTGACCTATAGCAATCTACCAAATATGCCTGAATTCTAGATTCAATTATCTAACAACTGGCATTAATAGATTTTTGTTTTAGATACAAACAATAAAGGTCAACTTTTTGAATTTGAGTATGCAGATGCTGCACGGTTTCTTCGATATATCCCAAACCAGTTGACCTACAGCAATCAACCAAATATGCCTGAATTCTAGATTCAATTATCTAACAACTGGCATTAATAGATTTTTGTTTTAGATACAAACAAAAAAGGTCAACTTTTTGAATTTGAGTATCCAGATGCTGCACGGTTTCTTCGACATCTCCCAAACCAGTTGACCTACAGCGATCCACTTAATACGCCTGAATTCTAGATTCAATTATCTAACAACTGGCATTAATAGATTTTTGTTTTAGATACAAACAAAAAAGGTCAACTTTTCGAATTTGAGTATCCAGATGCTTTCTTCGATATCTCCCAAACCAGTTGACCTACAGCGATCCCCTAAATATGTCTGAATTCTAGTACCCCTTCGGGTAGGGGCTAGAATTCACCCGAGGTAGGCATGCCTGTCGTAAGAGGCGACTAAAATCCAACCTCCGTATACCGAGCGTATAGTGTATACAAAAAATGCAATGAACAAAACGAAACGATTAATTACCCCAGGTGGCAGTCCAGCTTTACTGGAAAATCCACCCTCTTCGGAGGTCGGCTCTACGGATTCTGGGGAGAGCCGCTTATTGCAATCCATTGACCCTTTTATTAAAAGTTCAAGGGTATCTCGATCACCTCCATCAAGATCGAATAACCCCGGGAAAAGAAGTCCGCCGGGAGCGCCAGCGCGTGAAAAACAGGACTCAGTGAAAAATACAAGTTTTGAGGAAGAAAATAAAGCACTCCGAATCAAGCTTAAGGAAATGGATCTACTCTATCAAGATCTTAAGAAAGAGATAGATCTGTTAAAAGAAGAAAATAAGGTCCTAAGGAACACTTATTTGCAGAAGGAACGCGAATGTACTCCTCCACGCCTAGCTAGTCCGGAATACCACACCGACGAAGAAGAGCTAGCACGCGAAACGAATCGGGTCCCTAAGAAAAGACCTACTAAAAAAAGGAGAGCTGGTTCTTCGCCCGAAGTCGAGTCCCCAAAAGAACAAAAGCGTAAAGTACCGCAAGAAAAACAACTCAAAGCGCAAATTCGCGCACCGCCTCCAATAAATGTCGTTGGTGTAACGGAGTATAATAAGTTGCACAGCCTCCTTAAAGGAACGTTAAAATCGAAATTTAAGGTCACATCTTTGAGGAATAATGCGTGGAAAATTAACGTTGATAACCACGAAGACTACCGGGCAATTTCTCACAAGTTAAATGCCGAGAAGTTCCAGTGGTATACTTTCGAAATAAAGTCTGAAAGGCCAGATCGTGTTGTAGCAAGGGGACTCCACCCCTCATGCACCAAAGAAGAGGTTATTAACGACCTCCAAGCCAAAGGGTTTAAAATTCTTGATGCCGTTAATATCATCAAGAAGGAGAAGCAACAAACGGAAGAAGATAGGGATATCCTGGTAAGGCGTGGACTTCCGCTCTTTATGCTTACCTTCGATAGGTCTGATAACATCGAAGATATATACCGAATTAAATCTATAGTAAATATTGTGGTAAAAATCGAGCCTATGCGTAGAAATTCGAAAATAATTCCACAGTGCAAACGTTGCCAAGAATTTAATCATACGCAAATGTATTGCAAAAAAGAGCCGCGATGTGTGAAATGCGCCGGAAATCACTTTTCCCATGACTGTAGAGGAAATAAACAATCCTCCGCTACCTGTGCTAATTGTAAGGGAAACCACCCGGCAAATTATAGAGGTTGTGAAGTAGCTAAGGAGTTGCAAAAACGGAGAGATGCGTTCCTCAAGCCTAAAAATAGGAATACAAAACCGTTAGCCAAGCCGAAGTCCAAGACTGCCCATGAGGTAGTAGGCAATACAAAACCTCCGGTTCAAGAGCGCAAAAATGTCAGAGAAAGAGAGACAACAGAAAAGCCCTCAACCTCTGTTGTCAAAAGAAACGCTATTGAAAAGTTACCATCAGGAAAGCCATCGAATAGTGGCCCTCGGACAGCCAGAGTGCAGACCTACGCTCAGGCCGCGGCATTCGAAGGAGCAAAAAACGTTGAAACTTCGCCGGACCCTGTTTCTCTCGTTTTCTCAGTTATTCTCGAGATACTTGAAGAACAAAGTAAAATAAATAAAATTATTCTCGATCGGCTGGTTAAGCTCGAAAATAATTCATGGAAAACGCGCACTTCAAATACAACATGAATGAAAAACCAAGGTTAAAAATATGCACTTGGAATGCAAACGGACTTTTGCAAAAACTTGACGTATTGGAAATATTCATACGTGAGAAAGATCTTGACATTTGCTTGATATCTGAAACTCACGCAAAAAAGGGATTGAATTTAAAAATAAAAGGATATAATGATTTCCACGCTTATCACCCTTCGGGAAACGCGAGAGGTGGATCATCATTGTTTATTAAAGACTGCATTGAACAATACGAAGACCTGAAGATAGAGCTTGAAACTATGCAACTGTGCACGATTCGAGTAAAAAATAGTCAGCGTACTCTTAGAATTTCATCTATCTACTGTCCACCGCGTTCCGCGATTGAAAAAAGTGATTACACGAACTTGCTTAAATCGCTCAAACCAAATTTCATTATTGGCGGCGATTTTAATGCGAAACACACGTTCTGGGGTTCTAGATACATCTCGCGAAAAGGTAGAATGCTCTATGGGGCAGGTATGGAGTACAGTTGCGATTTCCACTCGACGGGCAAACCGACCTACTGGCCAACTGATACTTCAAAAATACCTGATCTGATAGATTTTTTCGTCGTGAAAGGAATAACTACCAACCACATTAAAATTGAAGAGAGCTTTGATCTGTCATCTGATCATTCACCGGTTATTTTAACATTGAGCGTAAAACTAGCCAATAACCTAGAGCCAGCGAGATTAACTGGTAGATCAACTAACTGGGAAGGCCTTAGGAACGAAATTGAAGAGAATGTTGAACTGAGCGTTCCACTTACGACACCCTATGAACTTGAGACTGAAGTTGATCGCTTCGTTGAGATCGTACAGCTCGCCTCCTGGAATAATACGCCTAATCCAAGAAAAACGCCGGCTAAATACGGCTTACGATATCCTCAAGAAATAAAAGAATTGGTCAACGAAAAAAGGAAGGCGCGTAAAAAATGGCAACAGAGTCGCGCTCCGCAACATAAAGCACATTTGAATTATTTGTGCAATTTGTTGAAGACAGCTATTAAGGATTTTAAAAATCGGGCGTTAGGTTCCTACCTTGAAAATTTAACAGCGAAAAAAGATTCCAATTATTCACTTTGGAAAGCTATAAAAGGCACCAAAAGGCCTAAAATCCCCGCGCCGCCAATTAAAATAAATCAAAATGAATGGGCAAGGGAAGATAAGGAAAAAGCGGACGTTTTTGCCGCCCATCTAGAAGAAACCTTTAAACCGAACGATGGTCAAGCGGTCCACGACAATATTAATAGGACGGAATTACTACCTGACAATTTAACACTCACAAGTGCAACGCTAAGGGAACTAAAACTTGAAATCGAATCTCTAAAACCTAAGAAAGCTCCTGGTTATGATTTGATCACTGGAGAAGTTCTCAAAGTCCTACCAAGAAAAGCATTAATTAAGCTTCTTCAGATTATAAATGCGGCACTCAGACTAAAACACGTGCCGAGCCAATGGAAAGTTGCGGAGGTCATAATGGTTTTAAAACCAGGAAAACCGCCAAATGAAGTAAAATCATATAGACCAATTTCCCTCCTTCCAGTGATATCCAAAGTTTTCGAGAGAATACTATTAAGGCGAATACAACCGGTTATAGAAGAAAATAATCTTATCCCTGACCACCAGTTTGGGTTCAGAACCAAGCATTCGACGATTGACCAAGTGCATAGAATTACTGACGTAATCGAGAAAGCATTTGAAGAAAAAAAGATATGCTCAAGCGTATTCCTTGACGTCTCACAAGCCTTTGATAAGGTGTGGCACGACGGCTTAAAATTTAAATTACGACAAGTTCTTCCCGTATGCCTATATGATATTCTAGAATCATATCTCGGGAATAGACTCTTCCGTGTTAGAAATGGGAACGAATACTCGGAGCTCAAAGAAATTTCGGCCGGCGTACCGCAAGGTAGCGTCCTCGGGCCGCTTCTCTATCTCTTATATACACGCGATATACCAAGAGAAAATGAAACTACCCTTGCTACGTTCACCGACGACACCGCTATCCTTGCAGTAGGTAATACAATTGAAGAAACGACTGCAAAACTACAAATCGCACTGAATAAGGTAAATGAATGGACGAGGGACTGGCGGATCGCCCTCAACGAAACTAAATCTGTTCTCGTGAATTTCACGTATAAGAAAACTAATGACTTGCCAATTTTCCTAAACATGTCCCGAATACCCTTTGCAAATGAGGCCAAATACCTGGGAATGACTCTCGACGCAAAGCTAAAATGGAGTTCGCACGTGAAAATGAAACGTAAAGAACTCGATATCAAATATAGAGAAATGTACTGGTTACTCGGAAAACATTCCCAGCTCAGTACCGAGAACAAACTGCTTTTATACAAGCAAGTGCTAAAGCCGGTGTGGACCTACGGTATTCAACTTTGGGGTTGTACCAAGAAAACAAATGCCAATATTTTACAAACTTTTCAAAACAAAGTGCTTAGAGAAATTGTACAAGCACCATGGTATATTAGAAACGACGATATCCACAGGGATCTCGGAATTCCAACAATCGAAGCTGAAACTAGAAGCTTCGCGAGAAAGCATAGAAACCGACTAATCGGACATACCAACAATACAGTCCGACAAATCTTGGATGAGAGCAATTTATTGCGCCGACTACAAAGAACGAAACCGTTCGACTTGGCAAGATAAGATTAACCGCGCCTAAATTGCGGAACATGCAGGATCTTTCATTGGAAAGTAACCTGTCAAAAGTTATTATTTCGTGATAGAAAAATTGCTTGATAAGTTATATCTTAGTTGCAGTACCCATCAATCTATCGAAGGGAGGTGTTTTTAGTCAGTAAAAATCTGACACTACTATGAGCACGCGCTTGCTATTCTCATAGTGTCTTTGGAAGATCTTCACCTACCCTCTTACAAAAAAAAAAAAAAAAAAAAAAAAATATGCCTGAATTCTAGATTCAATTATCTAACAACTGGCATTAATAGATTTTTGTTTTAGATACAAACAAAAAAGGTGAACTTTTTGAATTTGAGTATCCAGATGCTGCACGGTTTCTTCGATATCTTCCAAACCAGTTGACCTACAGCAATCTACCAAATATGCCTGAATTCTAGATTCAATTCTCTAACAACTGGCTTAATAGATTTTTGTTTTAGATACAAACAAAAAAGTTCAACTTTTTGAATTTGAGTATCCAGATGCTAAACGGTTTCTTCGATATCTCCCAAACCAGTTGACCTACAGCGATCCTCTAAATATGCCTGAGTTCTAGATTCAATTATCTAACGACTGGCATTAATAGATTTGTGTTTTAGATACAAACAAAAAAGGTCAACTTTTTGAATTTGAGTATCCAGATGCTGCACGGTTTCTTCGATATCTCTCAAACCAGTTGACCTACAGCGTTCCTCTAAATATGCCTGAATTCTAGATTCAATTATCTAACAACTGGCTTAATAGATTTTTGTTTTATATACAAGCAAAAAAGGTCAACTTTTTGAATTTGAGTACCCAGATGCTGCACGGTTTCTTCGATATCTCCCAAACCAGTTGACCTACAGCCATCTACCAAATATGCCTGAATTCTAGATTCAATTATCTAACAACTGGCATTAATAGATTTTTGTTTTATATACAAACAAAAAAGGACAACTTTTTGAATTTGAGTATCCAGATGCTTTCTTCGATATCTCCCAAACCAGTTGACCTACAGCGATCCTCTAAATATGCCTGAGTTCTAGATTCAATTATCTAACGACTGGCATTAATAGATTTGTGTTTTAGATACAAACAAAAAAGGTCAACTTTTTGAATTTGAGTATCCAGATGCTGCACGGTTTCTTCGATATCTCTCAAACCAGTTGACCTACAGCGTTCCTCTAAATATGCCTGAATTCTAGATTCAATTATCTAACAACTGGCTTAATAGATTTTTGTTTTATATACAAGCAAAAAAGGTCAACTTTTTGAATTTGAGTACCCAGATGCTGCACGGTTTCTTCGATATCTCCCAAACCAGTTGACCTACAGCCATCTACCAAATATGCCTGAATTCTAGATTCAATTATCTAACAACTGGCATTAATAGATTTCTGTTTTAGATACAAACAAAAAAGTTCAACTTTTTGAATTTGAGTATCCAGATGCTAAACGGTTTCTTCGATATCTCCCAAACCAGTTGACCTACAGCGATCCTCTAAATATGCCTGAGTTCTAGATTCAATTATCTAACGACTGGCATTAATAGATTTGTGTTTTATATACAAGCAAAAAAGGTCAACTTTTTGAATTTGAGTACCCAGATGCTGCACGGTTTCTTCGATATCTCCCAAACCAGTTGACCTACAGCCATCTACCAAATATGCCTGAATTCTAGATTCAATTATCTAACAACTGGCATTAATAGATTTTTGTTTTATATACAAACAAAAAAGGACAACTTTTTGAATTTGAGTATCCAGATGCTTTCTTCGATATCTCCCAAACCAGTTGACCTACAGCGATCCACTAAATACGCCTGAATTCTAGATTCACCTATCTAACAATTGGCATTAATAGATTTTTGTTTTAGATACAAACAATAAAGGTCAACTTTTTGAATTTGAGTATCCAGATGCTGCACGGTTTCTTCGATATCTCCCAAACCAGTTGACCTACAGCGATCCACTAAATACGCCTGAATTCTAGATTCAATTATCTAACAATTGGCATTAATAGATTTTTGTTTTAGATACAAACAAAAAGGTCAACTTTTTGAATTTGAGTATCCATATGCTGCACGGTTTCTTCGATATCTCCCAAACCAGTTGACCTATAGCAATCTACCAAATATGCCTGAATTCTAGATTCAATTATCTAACAACTGGCATTAATAGATTTTTGTTTTAGATACAAACAAAAAGGTCAACTTTTTGAATTTGAGTATCCAGATGCTGCACGGTTTCTTCGACATTTCAAAGACCAGTTGACCTACAGCGATCCACTAAATATGCCTGAATTCTAGATTCAATTATCTAACAACTGGCATTAATAAATTTTTGTTTTAGATACAAACAAAAAAGGTCAACTTTTTGAATTTGTGTATCCAGATGCTGCACGGTTTCTTCGATATCTCCCAAACCAGTTGACCTACAGCGATCCTCTAAATATGCCTGAGTTCTAGATTCAATTATCTAACGACTGGCATTAATAGATTTGTGTTTTAGATACAAACAAAAAAGGTCAACTTTTTGAATTTGAGTATCCAGATGCTGCACGGTTTATTCGATATCTCTCAAACCAGTTGACCTACAGCGATCCTCTAAATATGCCTGAATTCTAGATTCAATAATGTAACAACTGGCTTAATAGATTTTTGTTTTATAAACAAACAAAAAAGGTCAACTTTTTGAATTTGAGTACCCAGATGCTGCACGGTTTCTTCGATATCTCCCAAACCAGTTGACCTACAGCCATCTACCAAATATGCCTGAATTCTAGACTCAATTATCTAATAACTGGCATTAATAGATTTTTGTTTTATATACAAACAAAAAAGGACAACTTTTTGAATTTGAGTATCCAGATGCTTTCTTCGATATCTCCCAAACAAGTTGACCTACAGCGATCCACTAAATACGCCTGAATTCTAGATTCACTTATCTAACAATTGGCATTAATAGATTTTTGTTTTAGATACAAACAAAAAAGGTCAACTTTTTGAATTTGAGTATCCAGATGCTGCACAGTTTCTTCGATATCTTCCAAACCAGTTGACCTACAGCAATCTACCAAATATGCCTAAATTGTAGATTCAATTATCTAACAACTGGCATTAATAGATTTTTGTTTTAGATACAAACAAAAAAGGTCAACTTTTTGAATTTGAGTATCCAGATGCTGCACGGTTTCTTCGATATCTCCCAAACCAGTTGACCTACAGCGATCCACTAAATACGCCTGAATTCTAGATTCAATTATCTAACAATTGGCATTAATAGATTTTTGTTTTAAATACAAACAAAAAAGGTCAACTTTTTGAATTTGAGTATCCAGATGCTGCACGGTTTCTTCGATATCTCCCAAACCAGTTGACCTACAGCAGTCTACCAAATATGCCTGAATTCCAGATTCAATTATCTAACAACTGGGTTAATAGATTTTTGTTTTATATACAAACAAAAAAGTCAACTTTTTGAATTTGAGTATCCAGATGCTGCACGGTTTCTTCGATATGTCCCAAACCAGTTGACCTACGGTAATCTACCAAATATGCCTGAATTCTAGATTCAATTATCTAACAACTGGCATTAATAGATTTTTGTTTTAGATACAAACAAAAAAGGTCAACTTTTTGAATTTGAGTATCCAGATGCTGCACGGTTTCTTCCATATCTCCCAAACCAGTTGACCTACAGTCATCTACCAAATATGCCTGAATTCTAGATTCAATTATCTAACAACTGGCATTAATAGATTTTTGTTTTAGATACAAACAAAAAAGGTCAACTTTTTGAATTTGAGTATCCAGATGCTGCACGGTTTCTTCGATATCTCCCAAACCAGTTGACCTACAGGGATCCTCTAAATATGCTTGAATTCTAGATTCAATTATCTAACAACTGGCTTAATAGATTTTTGTTTTAGATACAAACAAAAAAGGTCAACTTTTTGAATTTGTGTATCCAGATGCTGCACGGTTTCTCCGATATCTCCCAAACCAGTTGACCTACAGCAATCTACCAAATATGCCTGAATTCTAGATTCAATTATCTAACAACTGGCATTAATAGATTTTGTTTTAGATACAAACAAAAAAGGTCAACTTTTTGAATTTGAGTATCCAGATGCTGCACGGTTTCTTCGATATCTCCCAAACCAGTTGACCTACAGCAATCTACCAAATATGCCTGAATTCTAGATTCAATTATCTAACAACTGGCATTAATAGATTTTTGTTTTAGATACAAACAAAAAGGTCAACTTTTTGAATTTGATTATCCGGATGCTGCACGGTTTCTTCGATATCTCCCAAACCAGTTGACCTACAGCAATCTACCAAATATGCCTGAATTCTAGATTCAATTATCTAACAACTGGCCTTAATAGATTTTTGTTTTAGATACAAACAAAAAAGGTCAACTTTTTGAATTTGAGTATCCAGATGCTGCACGGTTTCTTCGATATCTCCCAAACCAGTTGACCTACAGCAATCTACCAAATATGACTGAATTCTAGATTCAATTATCTAACAACTGGCATTAATAGATTTTTGTTTTAGATACAAACAAAAAAGGTCAACTTTTTGAATTTGGGTATCCGGATGCTTTCTTCGATATCTCCCAAACCAGTTGACCTACAGCGATCCTCTAAATATGCCTGAATTCTAGATTCAATTATCTAACAACTGGCATTAATAGATTTTTGTTTTAGATACAAACAAAAAAGGTCAACTTTTTGAATTTGAGTATCCAGATGCTGCACGGTTTCTTCGATATCTCCAAAACCAGTTGACCTATAGCAATCTACCAAATATGCCTGAATTCTAGATTCAATTATCTAACAATTGGCATTAATAGATTTTTGTTTTAGATACAAACAAAAAAGGTCAACTTTTTGAATTTGAGTATCCAGATGCTGCACGGTTTCTTCGACATTTCAAAGACCAGTTGACCTACAGCGATCCACTAAATATGCCTGAATTCTAGATTCAATTATCTAACAACTGGCATTAATAGATTTTTGTTTTAGATACAAACAAAAAAGGTCAACTTTTTGAATTTGAGTATCCAGATGCTTTCTTCGATATCTCCCAAACCAGTTGACCTACAGCGATCCTCTAAATATGCCTAAATTCTAGATTCAATTATCTAACAACTGGCATTAATAGATTTTTGTTTTAGATACAAACAAAAAAGGTCAACTTTTTGAATTTGAGTATCCAGATGCTGCACGGTTTCTTCGATATCTCCTAAACCACTTGACCTACAGCCATCTACCAAATATGCCTGAATTCTAGATTCAATTATCTAACAACTGGCATTAATAGATTTTTGTTTTAGATACAAACAAAAAAGGTCAACTTTTTGAATTTGAGTATCCAGATGCTGCACGGTTTCTTCGATATCTCCCAAACCAGTTGACCTACAGCGATCCACTAAATACGCCTGAATTCTAGATTCAATTATCTAACAACTGGCATTAATAGATTTTTGTTTTAGATACAAACAAAAAAGGTCAACTTTTTGAATTTGAGTATCCAGATGCTGCACGGTTTCTTCGATATCTCCCAAACCAGTTGACCTACAGCAGTCTACCAAATATGCCTGAATTCCAGATTCAATTATCTAACAACTGGGTTAATAGATTTTTGTTTTATATACAAACAAAAAAGTCAACTTTTTGAATTTGAGTATCCAGATGCTGCACGGTTTCTTCGATATGTCCCAAACCAGTTGACCTACGGTAATCTACCAAATATGCCTGAATTCTAGATTCAATTATCTAACAACTGGCATTAATAGATTTTTGTTTTAGATACAAACAAAAAAGGTCAACTTTTTGAATTTGAGTATCCAGATGCTGCACGGTTTCTTCCATATCTCCCAAACCAGTTGACCTACAGTCATCTACCAAATATGCCTGAATTCTAGATTCAATTATCTAACAACTGGCATTAATAGATTTTTGTTTTAGATACAAACAAAAAAGGTCAACTTTTTGAATTTGAGTATCCAGATACTGCACGGTTTCTTCGATATCTCCCAAACCAGTTGACCTACAGGGATCCTCTAAATATGCTTGAATTCTAGATTCAATTATCTAACAACTGGCTTAATAGATTTTTGTTTTAGATACAAACAAAAAAGGTCAACTTTTTGAATTTGTGTATCCAGATGCTGCACGGTTTCTCCGATATCTCCCAAACCAGTTGACCTACAGCAATCTACCAAATATGCCTGAATTCTAGATTCAATTATCTAACAACTGGCATTAATAGATTTTGTTTTAGATACAAACAAAAAAGGTCAACTTTTTGAATTTGAGTATCCAGATGCTGCACGGTTTCTTCGACATCTCCCAAACCAGTTGACCTACAGCGATCCACTAAATACGCCTGAATTCTAGATTCAATTATCTAACAACTGGCATTAATAGATTTTTGTTTTAGATACAAACAAAAAGGTCAACTTTTTGAATTTGATTATCCGGATGCTGCACGGTTTCTTCGATATCTCCCAAACCAGTTGACCTACAGCAATCTACCAAATATGCCTGAATTCTAGATTCAATTATCTAACAACTGGCATTAATAGATTTTTGTTTTAGATACAAACAAAAAGGTCAACTTTTTGAATTTGAGTATCCAGATGCTGCACGGTTTCTTCGATATCTCCCAAACCAGTTGACCTACAGCAATCTACCAAATACGACTGAATTCTAGATTCAATTATCTAACAACTGGCATTAATAGATTTTTGTTCTAGATACAAACAAAAAAGGTCAACTTTTTGAATTTGGGTATCCAGATGCTTTCTTCGATATCTCCCAAACCAGTTGACCTACAGCGATCCTCTAAATATGCCTGAATTCTAGATTCAATTATCTAACAACTGGCATTAATAGATTTTTGTTTTAGATACAAACAAAAAAGGTCAACTTTTTGAATTTGAGTATCCAGATGCTGCACGGTTTCTTCGATATCTCCAAAACCAGTTGACCTATAGCAATCTACCAAATATGCCTGAATTCTAGATTCAATTATCTAACAATTGGCATTAATAGATTTTTGTTTTAGATACAAACAAAAAAGGTCAACTTTTTGAATTTGAGTATCCAGATGCTGCACGGTTTCTTCGACATTTCAAAGACCAGTTGACCTACAGCGATCCACTAAATACGCCTGAATTCTAGATTCAATTATCTTACAACTGGCATTAATAGATTTTTGTTTTAGATACAAACAAAAAAGGTCAACTTTTTGAATTTGAGTATCCAGATGCTTTCTTCGATATCTCCCAAACCAGTTGACCTACAGCGATCCTCTAAATATGCCTGAATTCTAGATTCAATTATCTAACAACTGGAATTAATAGATTTTTGTTTTAGATACAAACAAAAAAGGTCAACTTTTTGAATTTGAGTATCCAGATGCTGCACGGTTTCTTCGATATCTCCTAAACCACTTGACCTACAGCCATCTACCAAATATGCCTGAATTCTAGATTCAATTATCTAACAACTGGCATTAATAGATTTTTGTTTTAGATACAAACAAAAAAGGTCAACTTTTTGAATTTGAGTATCCAGATGCTGCACGGTTTCTTCGATATCTCCCAAACCAGTTGACCTACAGCGATCCTCTAAATATGCCTGAATTCTAGATTCAATTATCTAACAACTGGCTGAATAGATTTTTGTTTTAGATACAAACAAAAAAGGTCAACTTTTTGAATTTGAGTATCCAGATGCTTTCTTCGATATCTCCCAAACCAGTTGACCTACAGCGATTCTCTAAATATGCCTGAATTCTAGATTCAATTATCTAACAACTGGCATTAATAGATTTTTGTTTTAGATACAAACAAAAAAGGTCAACTTTTTGAATTTGAGTATCCAGGTGCTGCACGGTTTCTTCGATATCTCCTAAACCACTTGACCTACAGCCATCTACCAAATATGCCTGAATTCTAGATTCAATTATCTAACAACTGGCATTAATAGATTTTTGTTTTAGATACAAACAAAAAAGGTCAACTTTTTGAATTTGAGTATCCAGATGCTGCACGGTTTCTTCTATATCTCCCAAACCAGTTGACCTACAGTCATCTACCAAATATGCCTGAATTCTAGATTCAATTATCTAACAACTGGCATTAATAGATTTTTGTTTTAGATACAAACAAAAAAGGTCAACTTTTTGAATTTGAGTATCCAGATGCTGCACGGTTTCTTCGATATCTCCCAAACCAGTTGACCTACAGGGATCCTCTAAATATGCTTGAATTCTAGATTCAATTATCTAACAACTGGCTTAATAGATTTTTGTTTTAGATACAAACAAAAAAGGTCAACTTTTTGAATTTGTGTATCCAGATGCTGCACGGTTTCTCCGATATCTCCCAAACCAGTTGACCTACAGCAATCTACCAAATATGCCTGAATTCCAGATTCAATTATCTAACAACTGGCATTAATAGATTTTGTTTTAGATACAAACAAAAAAGGTCAACTTTTTGAATTTGAGTATCCAGATGCTGCACGGTTTCTTCGACATCTCCCAAACCAGTTGACCTACAGCGATCCACTAAATACGCCTGAATTCTAGATTCAATTATCTAACAACTGGCATTAATAGATTTTTGTTTTAGATACAAACAAAAAGGTCAACTTTTTGAATTTGATTATCCGGATGCTGCACGGTTTCTTCGATATCTCCCAAACCAGTTGACCTAAAGCAATCTACCAAATATGCCTGAATTCTAGATTCAATTATCTAACAACTGGCCTTAATAGATTTTTGTTTTAGATACAAACAAAAAAGGTCAACTTTTTGAATTTGAGTATCCAGATGCTGCACGGTTTCTTCGATATCTCCCAAACCAGTTGACCTACAGCAATCTACCAAATATGACTGAATTCTAGATTCAATTATCTAACAACTGGCATTAATAGATTTTTGTTTTAGATACAAACAAAAAAGGTCAACTTTTTGAATTTGGGTATCCGGATGCTTTCTTCGATATCTCCCAAACCAGTTGACCTACAGCGATCCTCTAAATATGCCTGAATTCTAGATTCAATTATCTAACAACTGGCATTAATAGATTTTTGTTTTAGATACAAACAAAAAAGGTCAACTTTTTGAATTTGAGTATCCAGATGCTGCACGGTTTCTTCGATATCTCCAAAATCAGTTGACCTATAGCAATCTTCCAAATATGCCTGAATTCTAGATTCAATTATGTAACAATTGGCATTAATAGATTTTTGTTTTAGATACAAACAAAAAAGGTCAACTTTTTGAATTTGAGTATCCAGATGCTGCACGGTTTCTTCGACATTTCCCAGACCAGTTGACCTACAGCGATCCACTAAATACGCCTGAATTCTAGATTCAATTATCTAACAACTGGCATTAATAGATTTTTGTTTTAGATACAAACAAAAAAGGTCAACTTTTTGAATTTGAGTATCCAGATGCTGCACGGTTTCTTCGATATCTCCCAAACCAGTTGACCTACAGCGATCCTCTAAATATGCCTGAATTCTAGATTCAATTATCTAACAACTGGCTTAATAGATTTTTGTTTTAGATACAAACAAAAAAGGTCAACTTTTTGAATTTGAGTATCCAGATGCTGCACAGTTTCTTCGATATCTCCCAAACAGTTTGACCTACAGCAATCTACCAAATATGCCTGAATTCTAGATTCAATTATCTAACAACTGGCATTAATAGATTTTTGTTTTAGATACAAACAAAAAAGGTCAACTTTTTGAATTTGAGTATCCAGATGCTTTCTTCGATATCTCCCAAACCAGTTGACCTACAGCGATCCTCTAAATATGCCTGAATTCTAGATTCAATTATCTAACAACTGGCATTAATAGATTTTTGTTTTAGATACAAACAAAAAAGGTCAACTTTTTGAATTTGAGTATCCAGATGCTGCACGGTTTCTTCGATATCTCCTAAACCACTCGACCTACAGCCATCTACCAAATATGCCTGAATTCTAGATTCAATTATCTAACAACTGGCATTAATAGATTTTTGTTTTAGATACAAACAAAAAAGGTCAACTTTTTGAATTTGAGTATCCAGATGCTGCACGGTTTCTTCGATATCTCCCAAACCAGTTGACCTACAGCGATCCTCTAAATATGCCTGAATTCTAGATTCAATTATCTAACAACTGGCTTAATAGATTTTTGTTTTAGATACAAACAAAAAAGGTCAACTTTTTGAATTTGAGTATCCAGATGCTGCACAGTTTCTTCGATATCTCCCAAACAGTTTGACCTACAGCAATCTACCAAATATGCCTGAATTCTAGATTCAATTATCTAACAACTGGCATTAATAGATTTTTGTTTTAGATACAAACAAAAAAGGTCAACTTTTTGAATTTGAGTATCCAGATGCTGCACGGTTTCTTCGATATCTCCCAAACCAGTTGACCTAAAGCCATCTACCAAATATGCCTGAATTCTAGATTCAATTATCTAACAACTGGCATTAATAGATTTTTGTTTTAGATACAAACAAAATAGGTCAACTTTTTGAATTTGAGTATCCAGATGCTGCACGGTTTCTTCGATATCTCCCAAACCAGTTGACCTACAGTGATCCTCTAAATATGCCTGAATTCTAGATTCAATTATTTAACAACTGGCTTAATAGATTTTTGTTTTAGATTCAAACAAAAAAGGTCAACTTTTTGAATTTGAGTATAAAGATGCTGTACGGTTTCTTCGATATCTCCCAAACCAGTTGACCTACAGCAATCTACCAAACATGCCTGAATTCTAGATTCAATTATCTAACAACTGGCATTAAAAGATTTTTGTTTTAGATACAAACAAAAAAGGTAAACTTTTTGAATTTGAGTATCCAGATGCTGCACGGTTTCTTCGATATCTCCCAAACCAGTTGACCTAGAGCGATCCTCTAAATATGCCTGAATTCTAGATTCAATTATCTAACAACATGCTTAATAGATTTTTGTTTTAGATACAAACAAAAAAGGTCAACTTTTTGAATTTGAGTATCCAGATGCTGCACGGTTTCTTCGATATCTCCCAAACCAGTTGACCTACAGCAATCTTCCAAATATGCCTGAATTCTAGATTTAATTATCTAACAACTGGCATTAATAGATTTTTGTTTTAGATACAAACAAAAAAGGTCCACTTTTTGAATTTGAGTATCCAGATGCTGCACGGTTGCTTCGATATCTCCCAAACCAGTTGACCTACAGCAATCTACCAAATTTGCCTGAATTTTAGATTCAATTCTCGAACAACTGGCTTAATAGATTTTTGTTTTAGATACAAACAAAAAAGGTCAACTTTTTGAATTTGAGTATCCAGATGCTGCACGGTTTCTTCGATATCTCCCAAACCAGTTGACCTACAGCGATCCTCTAAATATGCCTGAATTCTAGATTCAATTATCTAACAACTGGCATTAATAGATTTTTGCTTTAGATACAAACAAAAAAGTTCAACTTTTTCAATTTGAGTATCCAGATGCTGCACGGTTTCTTCGATATCTCCCAAACCAGTTGACCTAGAGCGATCCTCTAAATATGCCTGAATTCTAGATTCAATTATCTAACAACATGCTTAATAGATTTTTGTTTTAGATACAAACAAAAAAGGTCAACTTTTTGAATTTGAGTATCCAGATGCTGCACGGTTTCTTCGATATCTCCAAAACCAGTTGACCTATAGCAATCTACCAAATATGCCTGAATTCTAGATTCAATTATCTAACAATTGGCATTAATAGATTTTTGTTTTAGATACAAACAAAAAAGGTCAACTTTTTGAATTTGAGTATCCAGATGCTGCACGGTTTCTTCGACATTTCCCAGACCAGTTGACCTACAGCGATCCACTAAATACGCCTGAATTCTAGATTCAATTATCTAACAACTGGCATTAATAGATTTTTGTTTTAGATACAAACAAAAAAGGTCAACTTTTTGAATTTGAGTATCCAGATGCTTTCTTCGATATCTCCCAAACCAGTTGACCTACAGCGATCCTCTAAATATGCCTGAATTCTAGATTCAATTATCTAACAACTGGCATTAATAGATTTTTGTTTTAGATACAAACAAAAAAGTTCAACTTTTTGAATTTGAGTATCCAGATGCTGCACGGTTTCTTCGATATCTCCTAAACCACTTGACCTACAGCCATCTACCAAATATGCCTGAATTCTAGATTCAATTATCTAACAACTGGCATTAATAGATTTTTGTTTTAGATACAAACAAAAAAGGTCAACTTTTTGAATTTGAGTATCCAGATACTGCAGTGTTTCTTCGATATCTCCCAAACCAGTTGACCTACAGCGATCCTCTAAATATGCCTGAATTCTAGATTCAATTATCTAACAACTGGCTTAATAGATTTTTGTTTTAGATACAAACAAAAAAGGTCAACTTTTTGAATTTGAGTATCCAGATGCTGCACAGTTTCTTCGATATCTCCCAAACAGTTTGACCTACAGCAATCTACCAAATATGCCTGAATTCTAGATTCAATTATCTAACAACTGGCATTAATAGATTTTTGTTTTAGATACAAACAAAAACGGTCAACTTTTTGAATTTGAGTATCCAGATGCTGCACGGTTTCTTCGATATCTCCCAAACCAGTTGACCTAAAGCCATCTACCAAATATGCCTGAATTCTAGATTCAATTATCTAACAACTGGCATTAATAGATTTTTGTTTTAGATACAAACAAAATAGGTCAACTTTTTGAATTTGAGTATCCAGATGCTGCACGGTTTCTTCGATATCTCCCAAACCAGTTGACCTACAGTGATCCTCTAAATATGCCTGAATTCTAGATTCAATTATTTAACAACTGGCTTAATAGATTTTTGTTTTAGATTCAAACAAAAAAGGTCAACTTTTTGAATTTGAGTATAAAGATGCTGCACGGTTTCTTCGATATCTCCCAAACCAGTTGACCTACAGCAATCTACCAAACATGCCTGAATTCTAGATTCAATTATCTAACAACTGGCATTAATAGATTTTTGTTTTAGATACAAACAAAAAAGGTAAACTTTTTGAATTTGAGTATCCAGATGCTGCACGGTTTCTTCGATATCTCCCAAACCAGTTGACCTAGAGCGATCCTCTAAATATGCCTGAATTCTAGATTCAATTATCTAACAACATGCTTAATAGATTTTTGTTTTAGATACAAACAAAAAAGGTCAACTTTTTGAATTTGAGTATCCAGATGCTGCACGGTTTCTTCGATATCTCCCAAACCAGTTGACCTACAGCAATCTTCCAAATATGCCTGAAATCTAGATTTAATTATCTAACAACTGGCATTAATAGATTTTTGTTTTAGATACAAACAAAAAAGGTCCACTTTTTGAATTTGAGTATCCAGATGCTGCACGGTTGCTTCGATATCTCCCAAACCAGTTGACCTACAGCAATCTACCAAATTTGCCTGAATTTTAGATTCAATTCTCGAACAACTGGCTTAATAGATTTTTGTTTTAGATACAAACAAAAAAGGTCAACTTTTTGAATTTGAGTATCCAGATGCTGCACGGTTTCTTCGATATCTCCCAAACCAGTTGACCTACAGCGATCCTCTAAATATGCCTGAATTCTAGATTCAATTATCTAACAACTGGCATTAATAGATTTTTGCTTTAGATACAAACAAAAAAGTTCAACTTTTTCAATTTGAGTATCCAGATGCTGCACGGTTTCTTCGATATCTCCCAAACCCGTTGACCTACAGCAATCTACCAAATATTTCTGAATTCTAGATTCAATTATCTAACAACTGGCATTAATAGATTTTTGTTTTAGATACAAACAAAAAAGGTCAACTTTTTGAATTTGAGTATCTAGATGCTGCACAGTTTCTTCGATATCTCCCAAACAGTTTGACCTACAGCAATCTACCAAATATGCCTGAATTCTAGATTCAATTATCTAACAACTGGCATTAATAGATTTTTGTTTTAGATACAAACAAAAAAGGTCAAGTTTTTGAATTTGAGTATCCAGATGCTGCACGGTTTCTTCGATATCTCCCAAACCAGTTGACCTACAGCCATCTACCAAATATGCCTGAGTTCTAGATTCAATTATCTAACAACTGGCATTAATAGATTTTTGTTTTAGATACAAACAAAAAAGGTCAACTTTTTGAAATTGAGTATCCAGATGCTGCACAGTTTCTTCGATATCTCCCAAACCAGTTGACCTACAGTGATCCTCTAAATATGCCTGAATTCTAGATTCAATTATTTAACAACTGGCTTAATAGATTTTTGTTTTAGATACAAACAAAAAAGGTCAACTTTTTGAATTTGAGTATCCAGATGCTGCACGGTTTCTTCGATATCTCCCAAACCAGTTGACCTACGGCAATCTACCAAATATGCCTGAATTCTAGATTCAATTATCTAACAACTGGCATTAATAGATTTTTGTTTTAGATACAAACAAAAAAGGTAAACTTTTTGAATTTGAGTATCCAGATACTGCACGGTTTCTTCGATATCTCCCAAACCAGTTGACCTACAGCGATCCACTAAATACGCCTGAATTCTAGATTCAATTATCTAACAACTGGCATTAATAGATTTTTGTTTTAGATACAAACAAAAAAGGTCGACTTTTTGAATTTGATTATCCGGATGCTGCACGGTTTCTTCGATATCTCCCAAACCAGTTGACCTACAGCAATCTACCAAATATGCCTGAGTTCTAGATTCAATTATCTAACAACTGGCCTTAATAGATTTTTGCTTTAGATACAAACAAAAAAGGTCAACTTTTTGAATTTGAGTATCCAGATGCTGCACGGTTTCTTCGATAACTCCCAAACCAGTTGACCTACAGCAATCTACCAAATATACCTGAATTGTAGATTCAATTATCTAACAACTGGCATTAATAGATTTTTGTTTTAGATACAAACAAAAAAGGTCAACTTTTTGAATTTGAGTATCCAGATGCTTTCTTCGATATCTCCCAAACCAGTTGACCTACAGCGATTCTCTAAATATGCCTGAATTCTAGATTCAATTATCTAACAACTGGCATTAATAGATTTTTGTTTTAGATACAAACAAAAAAGGTCAACTTTTTGAATTTGAGTATCCAGATGCTGCACGGTTTCTTCGATATCTCCCAAACCAGTTGACCTACAGCGATCCTCTAAATATGCCTGAATTCTAGATTCAATTATCTAGCAACTGGCTTAATAGATTTTTGTTTTAGATACAAACAAAAAAGGTCAACCTTTTGAATTTGAGTATCCAGATGCTGCACGGTTTCTACGATATCTCCCAAACCAGTTGATCTACAGCAATCTACCAAATATGCCTGAATTCTAGATTCAATTATCTAACAACTGGCATTAATAGATTTTTGTTTTAGATACAAACAAAAAAGGTCTACTTTTTGAATTTGAGTATCCAGATGCTGCACGGTTGCTTCGATATCTCCCAAACCAGTTGATCTACAGCAATCTGCCAAATATGCCTGAATTCTAGATTCAATTATCTAACAACTGGCATTAATAGATTTTTGTTTTAGATACGAACAAAAATGGTCAACTTTTTGAAATTGAGTATCCAGATGCTGCACGGTTTCTTCGATATCTCCCTAACCAGTTGACCGACAGCAATCTACCAAATATGCCTGAATTCTAGATTCAATTATCTAACAACTGGCATTAATAGATTTTTGTTTTATATATACAAACAAAAAAGGTCAACTTTTTGCATTTGAGTATCCAGATGCTGCACGGTTTCTTCGATATCTCCCAAACCAGTTGACCTACAGCAATCTACCATATATGCCTGAATTCTAGATTCAATTATTTAACAACTGGCTTAATAGATTTTTGTTTTAGATACAAACAAAAAAGGTCAACTTTTTGAATTTGAGTTTCCAGATGCTGCACGGTTTCTTCGATATCTCCCAAACCAGTTGACCTACGGCAATCTACCAAATATGCCTGAATTCTAGATTCAATTATCTAACAACTGGCATTAATAGATTTTTGTTTTAGATACAAACAAAAAAGGTAAACTTTTTGAATTTGAGTATCCAGATGGTGCACGGTTTCTTCGATATCTCCCAAACCAGTTGACCTACAGCGATCCACTAAATACGCCTGAATTCTATATTCAATTATCTAACAACTGGCATTAATAGATTTTTGTTTTAGATACAAACAAAAAAGGTCGACTTTTTGAATTTGATTATCCGGATGCTGCACGGTTTCTTCGATATCTCCCAAACCAGTTGATCTACAGCAATCTACCAAATATGCCTGAATTCTAGATTCAATTATCTAACAACTGGCCTTAATAGATTTTTGTTTTAGATACAAACAAAAAAGGTCAACTTTTTGAATTTGAGTATCCAGATGCTGCACGGTTTCTTCGATAACTCCCAAACCAGTTGACCTACAGCAATCTACCAAATATACCTGAATTGTAGATTCAATTATCTAACAACTGGCATTAATAGATTTTTGTTTTAGATACAAACAAAAAAGGTCAACTTTTTGAATTTGAGTATCCAGATGCTTTCTTCGATATCTCCCAAACCAGTTGACCTACAGCGATTCTCTAAATATGCCTGAATTCTAGATTCAATTATCTAACAACTGGCATTAATAGATTTTTGTTTTAGATACAAACAAAAAAGGTCAACTTTTTGAATTTGAGTATCCAGATGCTGCACGCTTTCTTCGATATCTCCCAAACCAGTTGACCTACAGCCATCTACCAAATATGCCTGAATTCTAGATTCAATTATCTAACAACTGGCATTAATAGATTTTTGTTTTAGATACAAACAAAAAAGGTCAACCTTTTGAATTTGAGTATCCAGATGCTGCACGGTTTCTTCGATAACTCCCAAACCAGTTGACCTACAGCAATCTACCAAATATACCTGAATTGTAGATTCAATTATCTAACAACTGGCATTAATAGATTTTTGTTTTAGATACAAACAAAAAAGGTCAACTTTTTGAATTTGAGTATCCAGATGCTGCACGGTTTCTTCGATATCTCCCAAACCAGTTGACCTACGGCAATCTACCAAATATGCCTGAATTCTAGATTCAATTATCTAACAACTGGCATTAATAGATTTTTGTTTTAGATACAAACAAAAAAGGTAAACTTTTTGAATTTGAGTATCCAGATGCTGCACGGTTTCTTCGATATCTCCCAAACCAGTTGACCTACAGCGATCCACTAAATACGCCTGAATTCTAGATTCAATTATCTAACAACTGGCATTAATAGATTTTTGTTTTAGATACAAACAAAAAAGGTAAACTTTTTGAATTTGAGTATCCAGATGCTGCACGGTTTCTTCGATATCTCCCAAACCAGTTGACCTACAGCGATCCACTAAATACGCCTGAATTCTAGATTCAATTATCTAACAACTGGCATTAATAGATTTTTGTTTTAGATACAAACAAAAAAGGTCAACTTTTTGAATTTGAGTATCCAGATGCTGCACGGTTTCTTCGATAACTCCCAAACCAGTTGAACTACAGCAATCTACCAAATATACCTGAATTGTAGATTCAATTATCTAACAACTGGCATTAATAGATTTTTGTTTTAGATACAAACAAAAAAGGTCAACTTTTTGAATTTGAGTATCCAGATGCTTTCTTCGATATCTCCCAAACCAGTTGACCTACAGCGATTCTCTAAATATGCCTGAATTCTAGATTCAATTATCTAACAACTGGCATTAATAGATTTTTGTTTTAGATACAAACAAAAAAGGTCAACTTTTTGAATTTGAGTATCCAGATGCTGCACGCTTTCTTCGATATCTCCCAAACCAGTTGACCTACAGCCATCTACCAAATATGCCTGAATTCTAGATTCAATTATCTAACAACTGGCATTAATAGATTTTTGTTTTAGATACAAACAAAAAAGGTCAACCTTTTGAATTTGAGTATCCAGATGCTGCACGGTTTCTTCGATAACTCCCAAACCAGTTGACCTACAGCAATCTACCAAATATACCTGAATTGTAGATTCAATTATCTAACAACTGGCATTAATAGATTTTTGTTTTAGATACAAACAAAAAAGGTCAACTTTTTGAATTTGAGTATCCAGATGCTGCACGGTTTCTTCGATATCTCCCAAACCAGTTGACCTACGGCAATCTACCAAATATGCCTGAATTCTAGATTCAATTATCTAGCAACTGGCATTAATGGATTTTTGTTTTAGATACAAACAAAAAAGGTCAACTTTTTGAATTTGAGTATCCAGATGCTGCACGGTTGCTTCGATATCTCCCAAACCAGTTGATCTACAGCAATCTGCCAAATATGCCTGAATTCTAGATTCAATTATCTAACAACTGGCATTAATAGATTTTTGTTTTAGATACAAACAAAAATGGTCAACTTTTTGAAATTGAGTATCCAGATGCTGCACGGTTTCTTCGATATCTCCCTAACCAGTTGACCGACAGCAATCTACCAAATATGCCTGAATTCTAGATTCAATTATCTAACAACTGGCATTAATAGATTTTTGTTTTATATATACAAACAAAAAAGGTCAACTTTTTGCATTTGAGTATCCAGATGCTGCACGGTTTCTTCGATATCTCCCAAACCAGTTGACCTACAGCGATCCTCTAAATATGCCTGAATTCTAGATTCAATTATCTAGCAACTGGCTTAATAGATTTTTGTTTTAGATACAAACAAAAAAGTTCAACCTTTTGAATTTGAGTATCCAGATGCTGCACGGTTTCTACGATATCTCCCAAACCAGTTGATCTACAGCAATCTACCAAATATGCCTGAATTCTAGATTCAATTATCTAACAACTGGCATTAATAGATTTTTGTTTTAGATACAAACAAAAAAGGTCGACTTTTTGAATTTGATTATCCGGATGCTGCACGGTTTCTTCGATATCTCCCAAACCAGTTGATCTACAGCAATCTGCCAAATATGCCTGAATTCTAGATTCAATTATCTAACAACTGGCATTAATAGATTTTTGTTTTAGATACAAACAAAAATGGTCAACTTTTTGAAATTGAGTATCCAGATGCTGCACGGTTTCTTCGATATCTCCCTAACCAGTTGACCGACAGCAATCTACCAAATATGCCTGAATTCTAGATTCAATTATCTAACAACTGGCATTAATAGATTTTTGTTTTATATATACAAACAAAAAAGGTCAACTTTTTGCATTTGAGTATCCAGATGCTGCACGGTTTCTTCGATATCTCCCAAACCAGTTGACCTACAGCGATCCTCTAAATATGCCTGAATTCTAGATTCAATTATCTAGCAACTGGCTTAATAGATTTTTGTTTTAGATACAAACAAAAAAGTTCAACCTTTTGAATTTGAGTATCCAGATGCTGCACGGTTTCTACGATATCTCCCAAACCAGTTGATCTACAGCAATCTACCAAATATGCCTGAATTCTAGATTCAATTATCTAACAACTGGCATTAATAGATTTTTGTTTTAGATACAAACAAAAAAGGTCGACTTTTTGAATTTGATTATCCGGATGCTGCACGGTTTCTTCGATATCTCCCAAACCAGTTGCCTCAAGCAATCTACCAAATATACCTGAATTCTAGATTCAATTATCTAACAACTGGCCTTAATAGATTTTTGTTTTAGATACAAACAAAAAAGGTCAACTTTTTGAATTTGAGTATCCAGATGCTGCACGGTTTCTTCGATAACTCCCAAACCAGTTGACCTACAGCAATCTACCAAATATACCTGAATTGTAGATTCAATTATCTAACAACTGGCATTAATAGATTTTTGTTTTAGATACAAACAAAAAAGGTCAACTTTTTGAATTTGAGTATCCAGATGCTTTCTTCGATATCTCCCAAACCAGTTGACCTACAGCGATTCTCTAAATATGCCTGAATTCTAGATTCAATTATCTAACAACTGGCATTAATAGATTTTTGTTTTAGATACAAACAAAAAAAGGTCAACTTTTTGAATTTGAGTATCCAGATGCTGCACGCTTTCTTCGATATCTCCCAAACCAGTTGACCTACAGCCATCTACCAAATATGCCTGAATTCTAGATTCAATTATCTAACAACTGGCATTAATAGATTTTTGTTTTAGATACAAACAAAAAAGGTCAACTTTTTGAATTTGAGTATCCAGATGCTGCACGGTTTCTTCGATATCTCCCAAACCAGTTGACCTACAGCGATCCACTAAATATGCCTGAATTCTAGATTTAATTATCTAACAACTGGCTTAATAGATTTTTGTTTTAGATACAAACAAAAAAGGTCAACCTTTTGAATTTGAGTATCCAGATGCTGCACGGTTTCTTCGATATCTCCCAAACCAGTTGATCTACAGCAATCTACCAAATATGCCTGAATTCTAGATTCAATTATCTAACAACTGGCATTAATAGATTTTTGTTTTAGATACAAACAAAAAAGGTCAACTTTTTGAATTTGAGTATCCAGATGCTGCACGGTTGCTTCGATATCTCCCAAACCAGTTGATCTACAGCAATCTGCCAAATATGCCTGAATTCTAGATTCAATTATCTAACAACTGGCATTAATAGATTTTTGTTTTAGATACAAACAAAAATGGTCAACTTTTTGAAATTGAGTATCCAGATGCTGCACGGTTTCTTCGATATCTCCCTAACCAGTTGACCGACAGCAATCTACCAAATATGCCTGAATTCTAGATTCAATTATCTAACAACTGGCATTAATAGATTTTTGTTTTATATATACAAACAAAAAAGGTCAACTTTTTGCATTTGAGTATCCAGATGCTGCACGGTTTCTTCGATATCTCCCAAACAAGTTGACCTACAGCAATCTACCATATATGCCTGAATTCTAGATTCAATTATCTAACAACTGGCATTAATAGATTTTTGTTTTAGATACAAACAAAAAAGGTCAACTTTTTGAATTTGAGTATCCAGATGCTGCACGGTTTCTTCGATATCTCCGAAACCAGTTGACCTACAGCCATCTACCAAAAATGCCTGAATTCTAGATTCAATTATCTAACAACTGGCATTAATAGATTTTTGTTTTAGATACAAACAAAAAAGGTCAACTTTTTGAATTTGAGTATCCAGATGCTGCACGGTTTCTTCTATATCTGCCAAACCAGTTGACCTACAGCGATCCACTAAATACGCCTGAATTCTAGATTCAATTATCTAACAATTGGCATTAATAGATTTTTGTTTTAGATACAAAAAAAAGGTCAACATTTTGAATTTGAGTATCCAGATGCTGCGCGGTTTCTTCGATATCTCCCAAACCAGTTGACCTACAGCGATCTACCGAATATGCTGAATTCTTGATTCAAGTATCTAAAAACTGGCATTAATAGATTTTGGTTCCAGATACAAATAAAAAAGTTCAACTTTTTGAATTTTAGTATCCAGATGCTGCACGGTTTCTTCGATATCTCCCAAACCAGTTGACCTACAGCGATCTACCGAATATGCTAAATTCTTGATTCAAGTATCTAAAAACTGGCATTAATAGATTTTGGTTCTAGATACAAATAAAAAAGTTCAACTTTTTGAATTTTAGTATCCAGATGCTGCACGGTTTCTTCGATATCTCCCAAACCAGTTGACCTACAGCGATCTACCGAATATGCAGAATTCTCGATTCAAGTATCTAAAAACTGGCATTAATAGATTTTAGTTCTAGATACAAATAAAAAAGTTCAACTTTTTGAATTTTAGTATGCAGATGCTGCACGGTTTCTTCGATATCTCCCAAACCAGTTGACCTACAGCGATCTACCGAATATGCTGAATTCTTGATTCAAGTATCTAAAAACTGGCATTAATAGATTTTGGTTCTAGATACAAATAAAAAAGTTCAACTTTTTGAATTTTAGTATCCAGATGCTGCACGGTTTCTTCGATATCTCCCAAACCAGTTGACCTACAGCGATCTACCGAATATGCTGAATTCTTGATTCAAGTATCTAAAAACTGGCATTAATAGATTTTGGTTCTAGATACAAATAAAAAAGTTCAACTTTTTGAATTTTAGTATCCAGATGCTGCACGGTTTCTTCGATATCTCCCAAACCAGTTGACCTACAGCGATCTACCGAATATGCTGAATTCTTGATTCAAGTATCTAAAAACTGACATTAATAGATTTTGGTTCTAGATACAAATAAAAAAGTTCAACTTTTTGAATTTTAGTATCCAGATGCTGCACGGTTTCTTCGATATCTCCCAAACCAGTTGACCTACAGCGATCTACCGAATATGCTGAATTCTTGATTCAAGTATCTAAAAACTGGCATTAATAGAATTTGGTTCTAGATACAAATACAAAAGTTCAACTTTTTGAATTTTAGTATCCAGATGCTGCACGGTTTCTTCGATATCTCCCAAACCAGTTGACCTACAGCGATCTACCGAATATGCTGAATTCTTGATTCAAGTATCTAAAAACTGGCATTAATAGATTTTGGTTCTAGATACATATAAAAAAGTTCAACTTTTTGAATTTTAGTATTCAGATGCTGCACGGTTTCTTCGATATCTCCGAAACCAGTTGACCTACAGCGATCTACCGAATATGCTGAATTCTTGATTCAAGTATCTAAAAACTGGCATTAATAGATTTTGGTTCTAGATACAAATAAAAAAGTTCAACTTTTTGAATTTTAGTATCCAGATGCTGCACGGTTTCTTCGATATCTCCCAAACCAGTTGACCTACAGCGATCTACCGAATATGCTGAATTCTTGATTCAAGTATCTAAAATCTGGCATTAATAGATTTTGGTTCTAGATACAAATAAAAAAGTTCAACTTTTTGAATTTTAGTATCCAGATGCTGCACGGTTTCTTCGATATCTCCCAAACCAGTTGACCTACAGCGATCTACCGAATATGCTGAATTCTTGATTCAAATATCTAAAAACTGGCATTAATAGATTTTGGTTCTAGATACAAATAAAAAAGTTGAACTTTTTGAATTTTAGTATCCAGATGCTGCACGGTTTCTTCGATATCTCCCAAACCAGTTGACCTACAGCGATCTACCGAATATGCTGAATTCTTAATTCAAGTATCTAAAAACTGACATTAATAGATTTTGGTTCTAGATACAAATAAAAAAGTTCAACTTTTTGAATTTTAGTATCCAGATGCTGCACGGTTTCTTCGATATCTCCCAAACCAGTTGACCTACAGCAATCTACCGAATATGCTGAATTCTTGATTCAAGTATCTAAAAACTGGCATTAATAGAATTTGGTTCTAGATACAAATACAAAAGTTCAACTTTTTGAATTTTAGTATCCAGATACTGCACGGTTTCTTCGATATCTCCCAAACCAGTTGACCTACAGCGATCTACCGAATATGCTGAATTTTTGATTCAAGTATCTAAAAACTGGCATTAATAGATTTTGGTTCTAGATACAAATAAAAAAGTTCTACTTTTTGAATTTTAGTATCCAGATGCTGCACGGTTTCTTCGATATCTCCCAAACCAGTTGACCTACAGCGATCTACCGAATATGCTGAATTCTTGATTCAAGTATCTAAAAACTGGCATTAATAGATTTTGGTTCCAGATACAAATAAAAAAGTTCAACTTTTTGAATTTTAGTATCCAGATGCTGCACGGTTTCTTCGATATCTCCCAAACCAGTTGACCTACAGCGATCTACCGAATATGCTGAATTCTTGATTCAAGTATCTAAAAACTAGCATTAATAGATTTTGGTTCTAGATACAAATAAAAAAGTTTAACTTTTAGAATTTTAGTATCCAGATGCTGCACGGTTTCTTCGATATCTCCCAAACCAGTTGACCTACAGCGATCTACCTAATATGCTGAATACTTGATTCAAGTATCTAAAAACTGGCATTAATAGATTTTGGTTCTAGATACAAATAAAAAAGTTCAACTTTTTGAATTTTAGTATCCAGATGCTGCACGGTTTCTTCGATATCTCCCAAACCAGTTGACCTACAGCGATCTACCGAATATGCTGAATTCTTGATTCAAGTTTCTAAAAACTGGCATTAATAGATTTTGGTTCTAGATACAAATAAAAAAGTTCAACTTTTTGAATTTTAGTATCCAGATGCTGCACGGTTTCTTCGATATCTCCCAAACCAGTTGACCTACAGCGATCTACCGAATATGCTGAATTCTTGATTCAAGTATCTAAAAACTGGCATTAATAGATTTTGGTTCTAGATACAAATAAAAAAGTTCAACTTTTTGAATTTTAGTATGCAGATGCTGCACGGTTTCTTCGATATCTCCCAAACCAGTTGACCTACAGCGATCTACCGAATATGCTGAATTCTTGATTCAAGTATCTAAAAACTGGCATTAATAGATTTTGGTTCTAGATACAAATAAAAAAGTTCAACTTTTTGAATTTTAGTATCCAGATGCTGCACGGTTTCTTCGATATCTCCCAAACCAGTTGACCTACAGCGATCTACCGAATATGGTGAATTCTGGATTCAAGTATCTAAAAACTGGCATTAATAGATTTTGGTTCTAGATACAAATAAAAAAGTTCTACTTTTTGAATTTTAGTATCCAGATGCTGCACGGTTTCTTCGATATCTCCCAAACCAGTTGACCTACAGCGATCTACCGAATATGCTGAATTCTTGATTCAAGTATCTAAAAACTGGCATTAATAGATTTTGGTTCTAGATACAAATAAAAAAGTTCAACTTTTTGAATTTTAGTATCCAGATGCTGCACGGTTTCTTCGATATCTCCCAAACCAGTTGACCTACAGCGATCTACCGAATATGCTGAATTCTTGATTCAAGTATCTAAAAACTGGCATTAATAGATTTTGGTTCTAGATACAAATAAAAAAGTTTAACTTTTAAAATTTTAGTATCCAGATGCTGCACGGTTTCTTCGATATCTCCCAAACCAGTTGACCTACAGCGATCTACCTAATATGCTGAATTCTTGATTCAAGTATCTAAAAACTGGCATTAATAGATTTTGGTTCTAGATACAAATAAAAAAGTTGAACTTTTTGAATTTTAGTATCCAGATGCTGCACGGTTTCTTCGATATCTCCCAAACCAGTTGACCTACAGCGATCTACCGAATATGCTGAATTCTTGATTTAAGTATCTAAAAACTGGCATTAATAGATTTTGGTTCTAGATACAAATAAAAAAGTTCAACTTTTTGAATTTTAGTATCCAGATGCTGGACGGTTTCTTCGATATCTCCCAAACCAGTTGACCTACAGCGATCTACCGAATATGCTGAATTCTTGATTCAAGTATCTAAAAACTGGCATTAATAGATTTTGGTTCTAGATACAAATAAAAAAGTTCAACTTTTTGAATTTTAGTATCCAGATGCTGCACGGTTTCTTCGATATCTCCCAAACCAGTTGACCTACAGCGATCTACCGAATATGCTGTATTCTTGATTTAAGTATCTAAAAACTGGCATTAATAGATTTTGGTTCTAGATAGAAATAAAAAAGTTGAACTTTTTGAATTTTAGTATCCAGATGCTGCACGGTTTCTTCGATATCTCCCAAACCAGTTGACCTACAGCGATCTACCGAATATTCTGAATTCTTGATTCAAGTATCTAAAAACTGGCATTAATAGATTTTGGTTCTAGATACAAATAAAAAAGTTCAACTTTTTGAATTTTAGTATCCAGATGCTGCACGGTTTCTTCGATATCTCCCAAACCAGTTGACCTACAGCGATCTACCGAATATGCTGAATTCTTGATTCAAGTATCTAAAAACTGGCATTAATAGATTTTGGTTCTAGATACAAATAAAAAAGTTCAACTTTTTGAATTTTAGTATCCAGATGCTGCACGGTTTCTTCCATATATCCCAAACCAGTTGACCTACAGCGATCTACCGAATATGCTGAATTCTTGATTCAAGTATCTAAAAACTGGCATTAATAGATTTTGGTTCTAGATACAAATAAAAAAGTTCAACTATTTGAATTTTAGTATCCAGATGCTGCACGGTTTCTTCGATATCTCCCAAACCAGTTGACCTACAGCGATCTACCGAATATGCTGACTTCTTGATTTAAGTATCTAAAAACTGGCAATAATATATTTTGGTTCTAGATACAAATAAAAAAGTTCAACTTTTTGAATTTTAGTATCCAGATGCTGGACGGTTTCTTCGATATCTCCCAAACCAGTTGACCTCCAGCGATCTACCGAATATGCTGAATTCTTGATTCAAGTATCTAAAAACTGGCATTAATAGATTTTGGTTCTAGATACAAATAAAAAAGTTCAACTTTTTGAATTTTAGTATCCAGATGCTGCACGGTTTCTTCGATATCTCCCAAACCAGTTGACCTACAGCGATCTACCGATTATGCTGAATTCGTGATTTAAGTATCTAAAAACTGGCATTAATAGATTTTGGTTCTAGATACAAATAGAAAAGTTCAACTTTTTGAATTTTAGTATCCAGCTGCTGGACGGTTTCTTCGATATCTCCCAAACCAGTTGACCTACAGCGATCTACCGAATATGCTGAATTCTTGATTCAAGTATCTAAGAACTGGCATTAATAGATTTTGGTTCTAGATACAAATAAAAAAGTTCAACTTTTTGAATTTTAGTATCCAGATGCTGCACGGTTTCTTCGATATCTCCCAAACCAGTTGACCTACAGCGATCTACCGAATATGCTGAATTCTTGATTTAAGCATATAAAAACTGGCATTAATAGATTTTGGTTCTAGATACAAATAAAAAAGTTCAACTTTTTGAATTTTAGTATCCAGATGCTGGACGGTTTCTTCGATATCTCCCAAACCAGTTGACCTACAGCGATCTACCGAATATGCTGAATTCTTGATTCAAGTATCTAAAAACTGGCATTAATAGATTTTGGTTCTAGATACAAATAAAAAAGTTCAACTTTTTGAATTTTAGTATCCAGATGCTGCACGGTTTCTTCGATATCTCCCAAACCAGTTGACCTACAGCGATCTACCGAATATGCTGAATTCTTGATTCAAGTATCTAAAAACTGGCATTAATAGATTTTGGTTCTAGATACAAATAAAAAAATTCAACTTTTTGAATTTTAGTATGCAGATGCTGCACGGTTTCTTCGATATCTCCCAAACCAGTTGACCTACAGCGATCTACCGAATATGCTGAATTCTTGATTCAAGTATCTAAGAACTGGCATTAATAGATTTTGGTTCTAGATACAAATAAAAAAGTTCAACTTTTTGAATTTTAGTATCCAGATGCTGCACGGTTTCTTCGATATCTCCCAAACCAGTTGACCTACAGCGATCTACCGAATATGCTGAATTCTTGATTTAAGCATATAAAAACTAGCATTAATAGATTTTGGTTCTAGATACAAATAAAAAAGTTCAACTTTTTGAATTTTAGTATCCAGATGCTGGACGGTTTCTTCGATATCTCCCAAACCAGTTGACCTACAGCGATCTACCGAATATGCTGAATTCTTGATTCAAGTATCTAAAAACTGGCATTAATAGATTTTGGTTCTAGATACAAATAAAAAAGTTCAACTTTTTGAATTTTAGTATCCAGATGCTGCACGGTTTCTTCGATATCTCCCAAACCAGTTGACCTACAGCGATCTACCGAATATGCTGAATTCTTGATTCAAGTATCTAAAAACTGGCATTAATAGATTTTGGTTCTAGATACAAATAAAAAAATTCAACTTTTTGAATTTTAGTATGCAGATGCTGCACGGTTTCTTCGATATCTCCCAAACCAGTTGACCTACAGCGATCTACCGAATATGCTGAATTCTTGATTCAAGTATCTAAAAACTGGCATTAATAGATTTTGGTTCTAGATACAAATAAAAAAATTCAACTTTTTGAATTTTAGTATGCAGATGCTGCACGGTTTCTTCGATATCTCCCAAACCAGTTGACCTACAGCGATCTACCGAATATGCTGAATTCGTGATTTAAGTATCTAAAAACTGGCATTAATAGATTTTGGTTCTAGATACAAATAAAAAAATTCAACTTTTTGAATTTTAGTATGCAGATGCTGCACGGTTTCTTCGATATCTCCCAAACCAGTTGACCTACAGCGATCTACCGAATATGCTGAATTCGTGATTTAAGTATCTAAAAACTGGCATTAATAGATTTTGGTTCTAGATACAAATAGAAAAGTTCAACTTTTTGAATTTTAGTATCCAGATGCTGGACGGTTTCTTCGATATCTCCCAAACCAGTTGACCTACAGCGATCTACCGAATATGCTGAATTCTTGATTCAAGTATCTAAGAACTGGCATTAATAGATTTTGGTTCTAGATACAAATAAAAAAGTTCAACTTTTTGAATTTTAGTATCCAGATGCTGCACGGTTTCTTCGATATCTCCCAAACCAGTTGACCTACAGCGATCTACCGAATATGCTGAATTCTTGATTCAAGTATCTAAAAACTCGCATTAATAGATTTTGGTTCTAGATACAAATAAAAAAGTTCAACTTTTTGAATTTTAGTATCCAGATGCTGCACGGTTTCTTCGATATCTCCCAAACCAGTTGACCTACAGCGATCTACCGAATATGCTGAATTCTTGATTCAAGTATCTAAAAACTGGCATTAATAGATTTTGGTTCTAGATACAAATAAAAAAATTCAACTTTTTGAATTTTAGTATGCAGATGCTGCACGGTTTCTTCGATATCTCCCAAACCAGTTGACCTACAGCGATCTACCGAATATGCTGAATTCTTGATTCAAGTATCTAAAAACTGGCATTAATAGATTTTGGTTCTAGATACAAATAAAAAAATTCAACTTTTTGAATTTTAGTATGCAGATGCTGCACGGTTTCTTCGATATCTCCCAAACCAGTTGACCTACAGCGATCTACCGAATATGCTGAATTCTTGATTCAAGTATCTAAAAACTGGCATTAATAGATTTTGGTTCTAGATACAAATAAAAAAGTTCAACTTTTTGAATTTTAGTATCCAGATGCTGCACGGTTTCTTCGATATCTCCCAAACCAGTTGACCTACAGCGATCTACCGAATATGCTGAATTCTTGATTCAAGTATCTAAAAACTGGCATTAATAGATTTTGGTTCTAGATACAAATAAAAAAATTCAACTTTTTGAATTTTAGTATGCAGATGCTGCACGGTTTCTTCGATATCTCCCAAACCAGTTGACCTACAGCGATCTACCGAATATGCTGAATTCTTGATTCAAGTATCTAAAAACTGGCATTAATAGATTTTGGTTCTAGATACAAATAAAAAAATTCAACTTTTTGAATTTTAGTATGCAGATGCTGCACGGTTTCTTCGATATCTCCCAAACCAGTTGACCTACAGCGATCTACCGAATATGCTGAATTCGTGATTTAAGTATCTAAAAACTGGCATTAATAGATTTTGGTTCTAGATACAAATAAAAAAATTCAACTTTTTGAATTTTAGTATGCAGATGCTGCACGGTTTCTTCGATATCTCCCAAACCAGTTGACCTACAGCGATCTACCGAATATGCTGAATTCGTGATTTAAGTATCTAAAAACTGGCATTAATAGATTTTGGTTCTAGATACAAATAGAAAAGTTCAACTTTTTGAATTTTAGTATCCAGATGCTGGACGGTTTCTTCGATATCTCCCAAACCAGTTGACCTACAGCGATCTACCGAATATGCTGAATTCTTGATTCAAGTATCTAAGAACTGGCATTAATAGATTTTGGTTCTAGATACAAATAAAAAAGTTCAACTTTTTGAATTTTAGTATCCAGATGCTGCACGGTTTCTTCGATATCTCCCAAACCAGTTGACCTACAGCGATCTACCGAATATGCTGAATTCTTGATTCAAGTATCTAAAAACTCGCATTAATAGATTTTGGTTCTAGATACAAATAAAAAAGTTCAACTTTTTGAATTTTAGTATCCAGATGCTGCACGGTTTCTTCGATATCTCCCAAACCAGTTGACCTACAGCGATCTACCGAATATGCTGAATTCTTGATTCAAGTATCTAAAAACTGGCATTAATAGATTTTGGTTCTAGATACAAATAAAAAAATTCAACTTTTTGAATTTTAGTATGCAGATGCTGCACGGTTTCTTCGATATCTCCCAAACCAGTTGACCTACAGCGATCTACCGAATATGCTGAATTCTTGATTCAAGTATCTAAAAACTGGCATTAATAGATTTTGGTTCTAGATACAAATAAAAAAATTCAACTTTTTGAATTTTAGTATGCAGATGCTGCACGGTTTCTTCGATATCTCCCAACCCAGTTGACCTACAGCGATCTACCGAATATGCTGAATTCGTGATTTAAGTATCTAAAAACTGGCATTAATAGATTTTGGTTCTAGATACAAATAAAAAAATTCAACTTTTTGAATTTTAGTATGCAGATGCTGCACGGTTTCTTCGATATCTCCCAAACCAGTTGACCTACAGCGATCTACCGAATATGCTGAATTCGTGATTTAAGTATCTAAAAACTGGCATTAATAGATTTTGGTTCTAGATACAAATAGAAAAGTTCAACTTTTTGAATTTTAGTATCCAGATGCTGGACGGTTTCTTCGATATCTCCCAAACCAGTTGACCTACAGCGATCTACCGAATATGCTGAATTCTTGATTCAAGTATCTAAGAACTGGCATTAATAGATTTTGGTTCTAGATACAAATAAAAAAGTTCAACTTTTTGAATTTTAGTATCCAGATGCTGCACGGTTTCTTCGATATCTCCCAAACCAGTTGACCTACAGCGATCTACCGAATATGCTGAATTCTTGATTTAAGCATATAAAAACTGGCATTAATAGATTTTGGTTCTAGATACAAATAAAAAAGTTCAACTTTTTGAATTTTAGTATCCAGATGCTGGACGGTTTCTTCGATATCTCCCAAACCAGTTGACCTACAGCGATCTACCGAATATGCTGAATTCTTGATTCAAGTATCTAAAAACTGGCATTAATAGATTTTGGTTCTAGATACAAATAAAAAAGTTCAACTTTTTGAATTTTAGTATCCAGATGCTGCACGGTTTCTTCGATATCTCCCAAACCAGTTGACCTACAGCGATCTACCGAATATGCTGAATTCTTGATTCAAGTATCTAAAAACTGGCATTAATAGATTTTGGTTCTAGATACAAATAAAAAAATTCAACTTTTTGAATTTTAGTATGCAGATGCTGCACGGTTTCTTCGATATCTCCCAAACCAGTTGACCTACAGCGATCTACCGAATATGCTGAATTCGTGATTTAAGTATCTAAAAACTGGCATTAATAGATTTTGGTTCTAGATACAAATAGAAAAGTTGAACTTTTTGAATTTTAGTATCCAGATGCTGGACGGTTTCTTCGATATCTCCCAAACCAGTTGACCTACAGCGATCTACCGAATATGCTGAATTCTTGATTCAAGTATCTAAAAACTGGCATTAATAGATTTTGGTTCTAGATACAAATAAAAAAGTTAAACTTTTTGAATTTTAGTATCCAGATGCTGCACGGTTTCTTCGATATCTCCCAAACCAGTTGACCTACAGCGATCTACCAAATATGCTGAATTCTTGATTCAAGTATCTAAAAACTGGCATTAATAGATTTTGGTTCTAGATACAAATAAAAAAGTTGAACTTTTTGAATTTTAGTATCCAGATGCTGCACGGTTTCTTCGATATCTCCCAAACCATTTGACCTACAGCGATCTACCGAATATGCTGAATTCTTGATTCAAGTATCTAAAAACTGGCATTAATAGATTTTGGTTCTAGATACAAATAAAAAAGTTCAACTTTTTGAACTTTAGTATCCAGATGCTGGACGGTTTCTTCGATATCTCCCAAACCAGTTGACCTACAGCGATCTACCGAATATGCTGAATTCTTGATTTAAGTATCTAAAAACTGGCATTAATAGATTTTGGTTCTAGATACAGATAAAAAAGTTGAACTTTTTGAATTTTAGTATCCAGATGCTGCACGGTTTCTTCGATATCTCCCAAACCAGTTGACCTACAGCGATCTACCGAATATGCTGAATTCTTGATTCAAGTATCTAAAAACTGGCATTAATAGATTTTGGTTCTAGATACAAATAAAAAAGTTCAACTTTTTGAATTTTAGTATCCAGATGCTGCACGGTTTCTTCGATATCTCCCAAACCAGTTGACCTACAGCGATCTACCGAATATGCTGAATTCTTGATTCAAGTATCTAAAAACTGGCATTAATAGATTTTGGTTCTAGATACAAATAAAAAAGTTCAACTTTTTGAATTTTAGTATCCAGAAGCTGCACGGTTTCTTCGATATCTCCCAAACCAGTTGACCTACAGCGATCTACCGAATATGCTGAATTCTTGATTCAAGTATCTAAAAACTGGCATTAATAGATTTTGGTTCTAGATACAAATAAAAAAGTTCAACTGTTTGAATTTTAGTATCCAGATGCTGCACGGTTTCTTCGATATCTCCCAAACCAGTTGACCTACAGCGATCTACCGAATATGCTGAATTTTTGATTCAAGTATCTAAAAACTGGCATTAATAGATTTTGGTTCTAGATACAAATAAAAAAGTTCAACTTTTTGAATTTTAGTATCCAGATGCTGCACGGTTTCTTCGATATCTCCCAAACCAGTTGACCTACAGCAATCTACCGAATATGCTGAATTCTTGATTCAAGTATCTAAAAACTGGCATTAATAGATTTTTGTTCTAGATACAAATAAAAAAGTTCAACTTTTTGAATTTTAGTATCCAGATGCTGCACGGTTTCTTCGATATCTCCCAAACCAGTTGACCTACAGCGATCTACCGAATATGCTGAATTCTTGATTCAAGTATCTAAAAACTGGCATTAATAGATTTTGGTTCTAGATACGGGTACAAATAAAAAAGTTCAACTTTTTGAATTTTAGTATCCAGATGCTGCACGGTTTCTTCGATATCTCCCAAACTAGTTGACCTACAGCGATCTGCCGAATACGCTGAATTCTTGATTCAAGTATCTAAAAACTGGCATTAATAGATTTTGGTTCTAGATACAAATAAAAAAGTTCAACTTTTTGAATTTTAGTATCCAGATGCTGCACGTTTTCTTCGATATCTCCCAAACCAGTTGACCTACAGCGATCTTCCGAATATGCTGAATTCTTGATTCAAGTATCTAAAAACTGGCATTAATAGATTTTGGTTCTAGATACAAATAAAAAAGTTCAACTTTTTGAATTTTAGTATCCAGATGCTGCACGGTTTCTTCGATATCTCCCAAACCAGTTGACCTACAGCAATCTACCGAATATGCTGAATTCTTGATTCAAGTATCTAAAAACTGGCATTAATAGATTTTTGTTCTAGATACAAATAAAAAAGTTCAACTTTTTGAATTTTAGTATCCAGATGCTGCACGGTTTCTTCGATATCTCCCAAACCAGTTGACCTACAGCGATCTACCGAATATGCTGAATTCTTGATTCAAGTATCTAAAAACTGGCATTAATAGATTTTGGTTCTAGATACAAATAAAAAAGTTAAACTTTTTGAATTTTAGTATCCAGATGCTGCACGGTTTCTTCGATATTTCCCAAACCAGTTGACCTACAGCGATCTACCGAATATGCTGAATTCTTGATTCAAGTATCTAAAAACTGGCATTAATAGATTTTGGTTCTAGATACAAATAAGAAAGTTCAACTTTTTGAATTTTAGTATCCAGATGCTGCACGGTTTCTTCGATATCTCCCAAACCAGTTGACCTACAGCGATCTACCGAATATGCTGAATTCTTGATTCAAGTATCTAAAAACTGGCATTAATAGATTTTGGTTCTAGATACGAGTACAAATAAAAAAGTTCAACTTTTTGAATTTTAGTATCCAGATGCTGCACGTTTTCTTCGATATCTCCCAAACCAGTTGACCTACAGCGATCTACCGAATATGCTGAATTCTTGATTCAAATATCTAAAAACTGGCATTAATAGATTTTGGTTCTAGATACAAATAAAAAAGTTCAACTTTTTGAATCTTAGTATCCAGATGCTGCACGGTTTATTCGATATCTCCCAAACCAGTTGACCTACAGCGATCTACCGAATATGCTGAATTCTTGATTCAAGTATGTAAAAACTGGCATTAATAGATTTTGGTTCTAGATACAAATAAAAAAGTTGAACTTTTTGAATTTTAGTATCCAGATGCTGCACGGTTTCTTCGATATCTCCCAAACCAGTTGACCTACAGCGATCTACCGAATATGCTGAATTCTTGATTCAAGTATCTAAAAACTGGCATTAATAGATTTTGGTTCTAGATACAAATAAAAAAGTTAAACTTTTTGAATTTTAGTATCCAGATGCTGCACGGTTTCTTCGATATTTCCCAAACCAGTTGACCTACAGCGATCTACCGAATATGCTGAATTCTTGATTCAAGTATCTAAAAACTGGCATTAATAGATTTTGGTTCTAGAGACAAATAAGAAAGTTCAACTTTTTGAATTTTAGTATCCAGATGCTGCACGGTTTCTTCGATATCTCCCAAACCAGTTGACCTACAGCGATCTACCGAATATGCTGAATTCTTGATTCAAGTATCTAAAAACTGGCATTAATAGATTTTGGTTCTAGATACGAGTACAAATAAAAAAGTTCAACTTTTTGAATTTTAGTATCCAGATGCTGCACGTTTTCTTCGATATCTCCCAAACCAGTTGACCTACAGCGATCTACCGAATATGCTGAATTCTTGATTCAAGTATCTAAAAACTGGCATTAATAGATTTTGGTTCTAGATACAAATAAAAAAGTTCAACTTTTTGAATCTTAGTATCCAGATGCTGCACGGTTTATTCGATGTCTCCCAAACCACTTGACCTACAGCGATCTACCGAATATGCTGAATTCTTGATTCAAGTATGTAAAAACTGGCATTAATAGATTTTGGTTCTAGATACAAATAAAAAAGTTGAACTTTTTGAATTTTAGTATCCAGATGCTGCACGGTTTCTTCGATATCTCCCAAACCAGTTGACCTACAGCGATCTACCGAATATGCTGAATTCTTGATTCAAGTATCTAAAAACTGGCATTAATACATTTTGGTTCTAGGTACAAATAAAAAAGTTCAACTTTTTGAATTTTAGTATCCAGATGCTGCACGGTTTCTTCGATATCTCCCAAACCAGTTGACCTACAGCGATCTACCGAATATGCTGAATTCTTGATTCAAGTATCTAAAAACTGGCATTAATAGATTTTGGTTCTAGATACAAATAAAAAAGTTCAACTTTTTGAATTTTAGTATCCAGATGCTGCACGGTTTCTTCGATATCTCCCAAACCAGTTGACCTACAGCGATCTACCGAATATGCTGAATTCTTGATTCAAGTATCTAAAAACTGGCATTAATAGATTTTGGTTCTAGAAACAAATAAAAAAGTTCAACTTTTTGAATTTTAGTATCCAGATGCTGCACGGTTTCTTCGATATCTCCCAAACCAGTTGACCTACAGCGATCTACCGAATATGCTGAATTCTTGATTCAAGTATCTAAAAACTGGCATTAATAGATTTTGGTTCTAGATACAAATAAAAAAGTTCAACTTTTTGAATTTTAGTATCCAGATGCTACACGGTTTCTTCGATATCTCCCAAACCAGTTGACCTACAGCGATCTACCGAATATGCTGAATTCTTGATTCAAGTATCTAAAAACTGGCATTAATAGATTTTGGTTCTAGATACAAATAAAAAAGTTCAACTTTTTGAATTTTAGTATCCAGATGCTGCACGGTTTCTTCGATATTTCCCCAACCAGATGACCTACAGCGATCTACCGAATATGCTGAATTCTTGATTCAAGTATCTAAAAACTGGCATTAATAGATTTTGGTTCTAGATACAAATAAAAAAGTTCAACTTTTTGAATTTTAGTATCGAGATGCTGCACGGTTTCTTCGATATCTCCCAAACCAGTTCACCTACAGCGATCTACCGAATATGCTGAATTCTTGATTCAAGTATCTAAAAACTGGCATTAATAGATTTTGGTTCTAGATAGAAATAAAAAAGTTGAACTTTTTGAATTTTAGTATCCAGATGCTGCACGGTTTCTTCGATATCTCCCAAACCAGTTGACCTACAGCGATCTACCGAATATGCTGAATTCTTGATTCAAGTATCTAAAAACTGGCATTAATAGATTTTGGTTCTAGATACAAATAAAAAAGTTCAACTTTTTGAATTTTAGTATCCAGATGCTGCACGGTTTCTTCGATATCTCCCAAACCAGTTCACCTACAGCGATCTACTGAATATGCTGAATTCTTGATTTAAGTATCTAAAAACTGGCATTAATAGATTTTGGATCTAGATACAAATAAAAAAGTTCAACTTTTTGAATTTTAGTATCCAGATGCTGCACGGTTTCTTCGATATCTCCCAAACCAGTTGACCTACAGCGATCTACCGAATATGCTGAATTCTTGATTCAAGTATCTAAAAACTGGCATTAATAGGTTTTGGTTCTAGATACAAATAAAAAAGTTCAACTTTTTGAATTTTAGTATCCAGATGCTGCACGGTTTCTTCGATATCTCCCAAACCAGTTGACCTACAGCGATCTACCGAATATGCTGAATTCTTGATTCAAGTATCTAAAAACTGGCATTAATAGATTTTGGTTCTAGATACGAGTACAAATAAAAAAGTTCAACTTTTTGAATTTTAGTATCCAGATGCTGCACGGTTTCTTCGATACCTCCCAAACCAGTTGACCTACAGCGATCTACCGAATATGCTGAATTCTTGATTCAAGTATCTAAAAACTGGCATTAATAGATTTTGGTTCTAGATACAAATAAAAAAGTTCAACTTTTTGAATTTTAGTATCCAGATGCTGCACGGTTTCTTCGATATCTCCCAAACCAGTTGACCTACAGCGATCTACCGAATATGCTGAATTCTTGATTCAAGTATCTAAAAACTGGCATTAATAGACTTTGGTTCTAGATACAAATAAAAAAGTTCAACTTTTTGAATTTTAGTATGCAGATGCTGCACGGTTTCTTCGATATCTCCCAAACCAGTTGACCTACAGCGATCTACCGAATATGCTGAATTCTTGATTCAAGTATATAAAAACTGGCATTAATAGATTTTGGTTCTAGATACAAATAAAAAAGTTCAACTTTTTGAATTTTAGTATCCAGATGCTGCACGGTTTCTTCGATATCTCCCAAACCAGTTGACCTACAGCGATCTACCGAATATGCTGAATTCTTGATTCAAGTATCTAAAAACTGGCATTAATAGATTTTGGTTCTAGATACGAGTACAAATAAAAAAGTTCAACTTTTTGAATTTTAGTATCCAGATGCTGCACGGTTTCTTCGATATCTCCCAAACCAGTTGACCTACAGCGATCTACCGAATATGCTGAATTCTTGATTCAAGTATCTAAAAACTGGCATTAATAGATTTTGGTTCTAGATACAAATAAAAAAGTTCAACTTTTTGAATTTTATTATCCAGATGCTGCACGGTTTCTTCGATATCTCCCAAACCAGTTGACCTACAGCGATCTACCGAATATGCTGAATTCTTGATTCAAGTATCTAAAAACTGGCATTAATAGATTTTGGTTCTAGATACAAATAAAAAAGTTCAACTTTTTGAATTTTAGTATCCAGATGCTGCACGGTTTCTTCGATATCTCCCAAACCAGTTGGCCTACAGCGATCTACCGAATATGCTGAATTCTTGATTCAAGTATCTAAAAACTGGCATTAATAGATTTTGGTTCTAGATACAAATAAAAAAGTTCAACTTTTTGAATTTTAGTATCCAGATGCTGCACGGTTTCTTCGATATCTCCCAAACCAGTTGACCTACAGCGATCTACCGAATATGCTGAACTCTTGATTCAAGTATCTAAAAACTGGCATTAATAGATTTTGGTTCTAGATACAAATAGAAAAGTTCAATTTTTTGAATTTTAGTATCCAGATGCTGCACGGTTTCTTCGATACCTCCCAAACCAGTTGACCTACAGCGATCTACCGAATATGCTGAATTCTTGATTCAAGTATCTAAAAACTGGCATTAATAGATTTTGGTTCTAGATACAAATAAAAAAGTTCAACTTTTTGAATTTTAGTATCCAGATGCTGCACGGTTTCTTCGATATCTCCCAAACCAGTTGACCTACAGCGATCTACCGAATATGCTGAATTCTTGATTCAAGTATCTAAAAACTGGCATTAATAGACTTTGGTTCTAGATACAAATAAAAAAGTTCAACTTTTTGAATTTTAGTATGCAGATGCTGCACGGTTTCTTCGATATCTCCCAAACCAGTTGACCTACAGCGATCTACCGAATATGCTGAATTCTTGATTCAAGTATATAAAAACTGGCATTAATAGATTTTGGTTCTAGATACAAATAAAAAAGTTCAACTTTTTGAATTTTAGTATCCAGATGCTGCACGGTTTCTTCGATATCTCCCAAGCCAGTTGACCTACAGCGATCTACCGAATATGCTGAATTCTTGATTCAAGTATCTAAAAACTGGCATTAATAGATTTTGGTTCTATATACAAATAAAAAAGTTCAACTTTTTGAATTTTAGTATCCAGATGCTGCACGGTTTCTTCGATATCTCCCAAACCAGTTGACCTACAGCGATCTACCGAATATGCTAAATTCTTGATTCAAGTATCTAAAAACTGGCATTAATAGATTTTGGTTCTAGATACAAATAAAAAAGTTCAACTTTTTGAATTTTAGTATCCAGATGCTGCACGGTTTCTTCGATATCTCCCAAACCAGTTGACCTACAGCGATCTACCGAATATGCTGAATTCTTGATTCAAGTATCTAAAAACTGGCATTAATAGATTTTGGTTCTAGATACGAGTACAAATAAAAAAGTTCAACTTTTTGAATTTTAGTATCCAGATGCTGCACGGTTTCTTCGATATCTCCCAAACCAGTTGACCTACAGCGATCTACCGAATATGCTGAATTCTTGATTCAAGTATCTAAAAACTGGCATTAATAGATTTTGGTTCTAGATACAAATAAAAAAGTTCAACTTTTTGAATTTTATTATCCAGATGCTGCACGGTTTCTTCGATATCTCCCAAACCAGTTGACCTACAGCGATCTACCGAATATGCTGAATTCTTGATTCAAGTATCTAAAAACTGGCATTAATAGATTTTGGTTCTAGATACAAATAAAAAAGTTCATCTTTTTGAATTTTAGTATCCAGATGCTGCACGGTTTCTTCGATATTTCCCAAACCAGTTGACCTACAGCGATCTACCGAATATGCTGAATTCTTGATTCAAGTATCTAAAAACTGGCATTAATAGATTTTGGTTCTAGATACAAATAAAAAAGTTAAACTTTTTGAATTTTAGTATCCAGATGCTGCACGGTTTCTTCGATATCTCCCAAACCAGTTGACCTACAGCGATCTACCGAATATGCTGAATTCTTGATTCAAGTATCTAAAAACTGGCATTAATAGATTTTGGTTCTAGATACAAATAAAAAAGTTCAACTTTTTGAATTTTAGTATCCAGATGCTGCACGGTTTCTTCGATATCTCCCAAACCAGTTGACCTACAGCAATCTACCGAATATGCTGAGTTCTTGATTCAAGTATCTAAAAACTGGTATTAATAGATTTTGGTTCTAGATACAAATAAAAAAGTTCAACTTTTTGAATTTTAGTATCCAGATGCTGCACGGTTTCTTCGATATCTCCCAAACCAGTTGACCTACAGCGATCTACCGGATATGCTGAATTCTTGATTCAAGTATCTAAAAACTGGCGTTAATAGATTTTGGTTCTAGATACAAATAAAAAAGTTCAACTTTTTGAATTTTAGTATCCAGATGCTGCACGGTTTCTTCGATATCTCCCAAACCAGTTGACCTACAATGATCTACCGAATATGCTGAATTCTTGATTCAAGTATCTAAAAACTGGCATTAATAGATTTTGGTTCTAGATACAAATAAAAAAGTTCAACTTTTTGAATTTTAGTATCCAGATGCTGCACGGTTTCTTCGATATTTCCCAAACCAGTTGACCTACAGCGATCTACCGAATATGCTGAATTCTTGATTCAAGTATCTAAAAACTGGCATTAATAGATTTAGGTTCTAGATACAAATAAAAAAGTTCAACTTTTTGAATTTTAGTATCCAGATGCTGCACGGTTTCTTCGATATCTCCCAAACCAGTTGACCTACAGCGATCTACCGAATATGCTGAATTCTTGATTCAAGTATTTAAAAACTGGCATTAATAGATTTTGGTTCTAGATACAAATAAAAAAGTTCAACTTTTTGAATTTTAGTATCCAGATGCTGCACGGTTTCTTCGATATCTCCCAAACCAGTTGACCTACAGCGATCTACCGAATATGCTGAATTCTTGATTCAAGTATCTAAAAACTGGCATTAATAGATTTTGGTTCTAGATACAAATAAAAAAGTTCAACTTTTTGAATTTTAGTATCCAGATGCTGCACGGTTTCTTCGATATCTCCCAAACCAGTTGACCTACAGCGATCTACCGAATATGCTGAATTCTTGATTCAAGTATCTAAAAACTGGCATTAATAGATTTTGGTTCTAGATACAAATAAAAAAGTTCAACTTTTTGAATTTTAGTATCCAGATGCTGCACGGTTTCTTCGATATCTCCCAAACCAGTTGACCTACAGCGATCTACCGAATATGCTGAATTCTTGATTCAAGTATCTAAAAACTGGCATTAATAGATTTTGGTTCTAGATACGAGTACAAATAAAAAAGTTCAACTTTTTGAATTTTAGTATCCAGATGCTGCACGGTTTCTTCGATATCTCCCAAACCAGTTGACCTACAGCGATCTACCGAATATGCTGAATTCTTGATTCAAGTATCTAAAAACTGGCATTAATAGATTTTGGTTCTAGATACAAATAAAAAAGTTCAACTTTTTGAATTTTATTATCCAGATACTGCACGGTTTCTTCGATATCTCCCAAACCAGTTGACCTACAGCGATCTATTGAATATGCTGAATTCTTGATTCAAGTATCTAAAAACTGGCATTAATAGATTTTGGTTCTAGATACAAATAAAAAAGTTCATCTTTTTGAATTTTAGTATCCAGATGCTGCACGGTTTCTTCGATATTTCCCAAACCAGTTGACCTACAGCGATCTACCGAATATGCTGAATTCTTGATTCAAGTATCTAAAAACTGGCATTAATAGATTTTGGTTCTAGATACAAATAAAAAAGTTAAACTTTTTGAATTTTAGTATCCAGATGCTGCACGGTTTCTTCGATATCTCCCAAACCAGTTGACCTACAGCGATCTACCGAATATGCTGAATTCTTGATTCAAGTATCTAAAAACTGGCATTAATAGATTTTGGTTCTAGATACAAATAAAAAAGTTCAACTTTTTGAATTTTAGTATCCAGATGCTGCACGGTTTCTTCGATATCTCCCAAACCAGTTGACCTACAGCAATCTACCGAATATGCTGAGTTCTTGATTCAAGTATCTAAAAACTGGTATTAATAGATTTTGGTTCTAGATACAAATAAAAAAGTTCAACTTTTTGAATTTTAGTATCCAGATGCTGCACGGTTTCTTCGATATCTCCCAAACCAGTTGACCTACAGCGATCTACCGGATATGCTGAATTCTTGATTCAAGTATCTAAAAACTGGCGTTAATAGATTTTGGTCTAGATACAAATAAAAAAGTTCAACTTTTTGAATTTTAGTATCCAGATGCTGCACGGTTTCTTCGATATCTCCCAAACCAGTTGACCTACAGCGATCTACCGAATATGCTGAATTCTTGATTCAAGTATTTAAAAACTGGCATTTATAGATTTTGGTTCTAGATACAAATAAAAAAGTTCAACTTTTTGAATTTTAGTATCCAGATGCTGCACGGTTTCTTCGATATCTCCCAAACCAGTTGACCTACAGCAATCTACCGAATATGCTGAGTTCTTGATTCAAGTATCTAAAAACTGGTATTAATAGATTTTGGTTCTAGATACAAATAAAAAAGTTCAACTTTTTGAATTTTAGTATCCAGATGCTGCACGGTTTCTTCGATATCTCCCAAACCAGTTGACCTACAGCGATCTACCGGATATGCTGAATTCTTGATTCAAGTATCTAAAAACTGGCGTTAATAGATTTTGGTCTAGATACAAATAAAAAAGTTCAACTTTTTGAATTTTAGTATCCAGATGCTGCACGGTTTCTTCGATATCTCCCAAACCAGTTGACCTACAATGATCTACCGAATATGCTGAATTCTTGATTCAAGTATCTAAAAACTGGCATTAATAGATTTTGGTTCTAGATACAAATAAAAAAGTTCAACTTTTTGAATTTTAGTATCCAGATGCTGCACGGTTTCTTCGATATTTCCCAAACCAGTTGACCTACAGCGATCTACCGAATATGCTGAATTCTTGATTCAAGTATCTAAAAACTGGCATTAATAGATTTAGGTTCTAGATACAAATAAAAAAGTTCAACTTTTTGAATTTTAGTATCCAGATGCTGCACGGTTTCTTCGATATCTCCCAAACCAGTTGACCTACAGCGATCTACCGAATATGCTGAATTCTTGATTCAAGTATTTAAAAACTGGCATTAATAGATTTTGGTTCTAGATACAAATAAAAAAGTTCAACTTTTTGAATTTTAGTATCCAGATGCTGCACGGTTTCTTCGATATCTCCCAAACCAGTTGACCTACAGCGATCTACCGAATATGCTGAATTCTTGATTCAAGTATCTAAAAACTGGCATTAATAGATTTTGGTTCTAGATACAAATAAAAAAGTTCAACTTTTTGAATTTTAGTATCCAGATGCTGCACGGTTTCTTCGATATCTCCCAAACCAGTTGACCTACAGTGATCTACCGAATATGCTGAATTCTTGATTCAAGTATCTAAAAACTGGCATTAATAGATTATGGTTCTAGATACAAATAAAAAAGTTCAACTCTTTGAATTTTAGTATCCAGATGCTGCACGGTTTCTTCGATATCTCCCAAACCAGTTGATCTACAGCGATCTACCGAATATGCTGAATTCTTGATTCAAGTATCTAAAAACTGGCATTAATAGATTTTGGTTCTAGATACAAATAAAAAAGTTCAACTTTTTGAATTTTAGTATCCAGATGCTGCACGGTTTCTTCGATATTTCCCAAACCAGTTGACCTACAGCGATCTACCGAATATGCTGAATTCTTGATTCAAGTATCTAAAAACTGGCATTAATAGATTTAGGTTCTAGATACAAATAAAAAAGTTCAACTTTTTGAATTTTAGTATCCAGATGCTGCACGGTTTCTTCGATATCTCCCAAACCAGTTGACCTACAATGATCTACCGAATATGCTGAATTCTTGATTCAAGTATTTAAAAACTGGCATTAATAGATTTTGGTTCTAGATACAAATAAAAAAGTTCAACTTTTTGAATTTTAGTATCCAGATGCTGCACGGTTTCTTCGATATCTCCCAAACCAGTTGACCTACAGCGATCTACCGAATATGCTGAATTCTTGATTCAAGTATCTAAAAACTGGCATTAATAGATTTTGGTTCTAGATACAAATAAAAAAGTTCAACTTTTTGAATTTTAGTATCCAGATGCTGCACGGTTTCTTCGATATCTCCCAAACCAGTTGACCTACAGCGATCTACCGAATATGCTGAATTCTTGATTCAAGTATCTAAAAATTGGCATTAATAGATTTTGGTTCTAGATACAAATAAAAAAGTTCAACTCTTTGAATTTTAGTATCCAGATGCTGCACGGTTTCTTCGATATCTCCCAAACCAGTTGATCTACAGCGATCTACCGAATATGCTGAATTCTTGATTCAAGTATCTAAAAACTGGCATTAATAGATTTTGGTTCTAGATACAAATAAAAAAGTTCAACTTTTTGAATTTTAGTATCCAGATGCTGCACGGTTTCTTCGATATCTCCCAAACCAGTTGACCTACAGCGATCTACCGAATATGCTGAATTCTTGATTCAAGTATCTAAAAACTGGCGTTAATAGATTTTGGTTCTAGATACAAATAAAAAAGTTCAACTTTTTGAATTTTAGTATCCAGATGCTGCACGGTTTCTTCGATATCTCCCAAACCAGTTGACCTACAGCGATCTACCGAATATGCTGAATTCTTGATTCAAGTATCTAAAAACTGGCATTAATAGATTTTGGTTCTAGATACAAATAAAAAAGTTCAACTTTTTGAATTTTAGTATCCAGATGCTGCACGGTTTCTTCGATATTTCCCAAACCAGTTGACCTACAGCGATCTACCGAATATGCTGAATTCTTGATTCAAGTATCTAAAAACTGGCATTAATAGATTTTGGTTGTAGATACAAATAAAAAAGTTTGTAACGGAAGTTGTCCCTGCCTTACGAATGCGATGACCTGCAACCCCATCGATCTCTAGGAGTACAGGATTTCCTACAGAAATCGATGGGTCGTAAGGTAGGTTGTCCTGACCGTGAAGTGTGAGCAGGCATGCTTGCTTACGCGCGACACTAGCTCGACGGAGGCGTGGGTTCTTACACTTGCTGCCGGACGACCGTACAATTTCATGCCTTTTATTGCTTTAATTTTTATAGGTATGGAACCACGAAAACAAATTGCCATGACCCTTATTTAGATGGAAATAAAACCCCCGAAATTGAAGGGAATAGTTGAAATCTGGGAAACCGGAAGGTGTAGGTGGTTTCCTCAGCGTTGCCCACCCTCAGACTACTACCCCTAACAGGAATAGAGTCCATCCTTGGCCTTCACACCGCTTAATTATTGTGAAAGCCCCTTATTCAAAATAGAGAAACCTCTTAGGGTTCAATTGAATCACCACCGATGTTTTCTAACACACACATTGCACTCCCCATTAGCACTAAGGAAATTTAATAGTCGAAACTCATGACGAAATAAAAAGTGAAGGTATTTTCAAAAATAAAAATATAAAGGCATATTTATTCAGATACAAACTAAATCTAATTTAAACTTAAACGTCATCCATAGAGGCCATTTCATATGGTCATCAAAAATACGGATTGAAAGAAAATTTGCTTACTGCTACTGATTCCAATATCTAATTTTTTTTTTTTTGTTTAACCACTTAGAGCGTATGGTATGTAACAATTAAAGGTATGTATGAACTTATTAAGGTAAGTATGTATTAATTAAAGGTATGAATGACTTAATTTAAGGTATGTATGTATTTATAAAAGGTATGCATGAATTAATTTAAAGGTATGTATGAGTTAAATAAACATTTTATTTAAGTTCGAATTTCAATGATAAGCATATTTAAATTTGATTTTTTTTTTTTTTTTTCTTTTGATTTCTAAGTTTCAGTTTTATCACCTTTAGAATTTTAAATTAACATTACACAATTTAGTAAAATACTTTATATGGCATTAAAGCTCTTTATATGGCAAATAGCTCGGTCAAAAAAGGTAAAAGTAGAGACTCACCGGTTAAAATGTACCTTTATGTACCTTTCTTGATACTACGGAGCTTGATCGACGACTTGACGACTCCCATGGATGGTGTGCACAGCATTCATCGAAGCGTTGGTGTACCTAAATTGGTTATATGGACGAAAGAAAATGCATTTTAGAATTTTGACAGAGCTTTACATGGAAAATTTAGAATAAACTGTACATACTTTACTTTTGTTCTCAAGACAAAAACAAAAAAACACATGACCAGATAAAGCAGACCCTTCGCTTCAGTGAAGATCGATTATCACACATACTGATGTTCCGCTGTTGCACCTGCAGTTGACACTTGATGTTGACGAGGTGTTTGGAGATATTTGATGATGCCGTTCTGGCTGTTGATTTCGGCCACGGGTGTAGGTTTCAGCAAGTATAACCGCTGGATGATTCGATTAAGCAAGCGAGCTTTAGATGTAACTGACCTTTGCACAGCAGATAGGTCGCACCGAGTAGGTACAACTATGAAATCGGCAGCTTCGTATAGTATTCCTAGAAAATGCAGGCCAGTGTGGAGCGGCTTGGTGTTGGTTTCGGCGAGTATGACCCCTGGGTTGCTCAAGGTAGCGTGCGACACTCAAATGTGAAATCTTTTCGCACAACGGATAGGTCGCACTGAGTACTGCTACGAAATCGACAGCCTCGTATTCCTGACTAATGCAGGCCAGTGTGGACCAGCGTGCTGTTGTGAATCGCCTTTGTTTTTTTTTTTTTTTTTTTAGTATTGGCGGTTGCTGTCGCTCGACGGGATCGGTGCTTAATGCTGGCTGCTGATTTTCCAGCGAATCAGCCGTCGATGATGGACACTACGACTTTGGCGACGACACCTTCACGCCGAGTAAGTGGATAATTATGATGAAATCGTGGATTTTGGTACAAAATACAGCTTGGTCGGATCGCACCGTGACTGTCTTCATGAACGTTTAACTTTGTTTCTCGGAAGATAATCCTCGTTCTCCTGATGTCGTCCGATTGCTAATCTCTCTACTGCATGTACTATGCAATCGAAAACGTTTAATTTTTTCCGTGTTGCTGTCTTTTTATTTTCCGCGTGGGAGTACTGCTCTCGTCAAAGTCCAGATGATAAAAAAAAGATTTGACTTTTTGATGGATGAGGTAGCCAATAAAAAGATGGACGACGTAGAACTTCCGCTGATTTCATTCAATCGGTTCAAATCGGTTACAGTCGGAATTCTATGTAACACTGAACTTGACTTGAAACTTGTTCACAGGGTGTTTCTAGTTATTTGTTTTCGTTCTTTAGAAAAGTCCCCTACAAAACTTTTCAGCTTCACGAGGGCAATCGAGTGAAATTGAAATGACACAGGACTTTTTCGGATCAAAGTCGACCCACCCCTGAGAGTATAATCAGAGCTACTTGCGGATATCTTTGGCATGAAAAACACCTATCGTCCTTCCTTTCATATCTGTTAATTCATAAAGATTGTTGCCAGCTATAGTTTTAACCTTTGCCTCGGTGAATTTTGGGCACAACTTAGCATTTCTTTGTTTCGTGGCATCGCTCAAAGCAAAATTCCTTTTGAAGACAACTTGTCCAACTGTAAATTTTGAGTTTTTACTCCTCGTATTGTAGGATCGTTCGTAGTTATTATGTGTCCGTTCTAAAGATTGTTTGAGATTATTGTGTATGAGATTCATTTTCAAGGCTTTAGGCAGCACATCGAACTCGGCATTGTTTAACCCATTCAGTTTCTTGAGCAGGCGGTAGTCTTGACCATGCTCAATTTTTGATTGGCCAAAAAGAGCTTCATATGGCGAAATCCCTATTGCGGAATGGATGGTTGAGCGGAGTGCGCTGGCTATGGAATATACATGCCTGTCCCAATTAACCTGATTTGACTCCTTCGCTATATATGCTCGAATAGCAGCTAGCACAGAACGGTTGACACGCTCACTGGCATTTGCCTGTGGCGAGTATGCAGCCGTCCTAACATGTTTGCTTCCATATGCTGTGAGGAATTTTTGAAACTCATTGCTGGTAAATTGTTTCCCATTATCCGAAAGAAGTGACTCTGGTACTCCAAAAATCGAAAAAACCTGTTGTTCTAAAAACGTTATCGCTGCCATACTCGTAGCTTTTCTAATCGGCTGGATGAGTACAAATTTTGTTAGCTGGTCAAGACATAAAATCATGTACGCGTTACCATTTTTCGACCTGGGATATGGACCGAGGTAATCAATAAAGATATGCTGAAAAGGCCTATCTACCACAAAAGCCTTTCCCATTGGCGGTCTTAAAGTTGAATTTGGCGCTTTGGATGATTTGCAGATGCTGCAGTCCCCGATGAAGGCTTTAACTTGTGCCACCATATTAGGCCAGTAAAAGCGTTCACGAAGACGGTAGAGAGTTTTGGCAACTCCACCGTGCGATGCTTTTGGTGGATCATGAGCCAGACGAATCAGGTGCTTTCGCAGCGAAGAGGGAATCCATAATCTCCAAGAGTGGTCATCTGTTACTTCATTTCCAGTGATAGGTTTGACTTTCTTATACACAAAATTTTCCGATACTTGGAGATCAGGCAGTTGGTCTTTATGTTCCTTAATTGATTTGGCTAGTTCTGTATATTCTTCCGTCTTAAAACTTGGATCATCAAGATCAACGTGTAGAACATCGAACGAATTCATCCCATGCGTTGTGTCAGATACAATCTCATCCACGCAATAAATGCGAGAGAGTGCATCTGGTACTACATTTTGTGTTCCCTTTCGATGTTCTATCTCGAAGGAAAATCGCTGGAGCTTCAAACTCCATCGAGCTAGACGTCCGCTAAGATCTTTCTGGCTCATGAGCCATTTTAAGCTCGCATGGTCCGTCACTATTTTGAATTCCTGCATTTCTACATATGACCTAAATTTTTCAACGCCTAAAACTGCCGCAAGACACTCTAATTCGGTAACGCTATAATTGCGTTGCGCCGAATTGAGCTTGTGCGAGTAGTAATAAATCGGTCTATCCAGCCCATCTTCATCCTGCTGCGATAACACGCAGCCTATACCAGACGTGGACGCGTCACATAATATGGTAAACGGTTTTGTAAAATCAGGATTAACTAAAATGGGGGCTGAAGTTAAAGCGTGTTTAAGTTCCTCGAACGCAGCGATTGCCTCTGGTCCGAAGACGAAAGATTTGCCTTTCTTCAAAGTTTCTGTAATTGCACTAGCTCGGGAAGAATAGTCTTTAACGAACCTCCTATACCAACCGGACAACCCAAGAAAACGCCTAACTTGTTTAGGCGTCTTTGGTATAGGGAAACCGTTGATCGCTGAGACTTTATCTGGATCTGTTTTAAGACATCCTCCCCCGACTATATAACCCAGATATTTTAGCTCTTTAAAACAAAATTTAGACTTTACCAGATTTATAGTAAGTCCAGCCGATTGTAATCGAGCAGCTATGGTTTTCAGTAGGCTTAGATGTTCTTCAAAGTTTTTCGAAATGATTAACAAATCATCCAAATAAACAAATACATTTTGCTTTAATTCATGTGGCACTACTTTATCCATCAGCCTACACATACGCTGAGCGGCATTGCAAAGGCCGAATGGCATTACTGTGAACTGGTATAGAGGTCTGCCAGGCACCGTAAACGCAGTCTTTTCCCTTGATGTTTTCTCCAATGGAATTTGCCAAAAGGCGTCCTTCAGATCCACACTCGATATGTAGTGTGTCTCTGAAAGACGACCCAATAGCCCTTCAATATGAGGAAGTGGATAGGCGTCCTTTTTCGTGACTTGGTTAACTTTTCGCGAGTCGAGGCAAAGGCGGTTTTTTCCCGGTTTCCGCACCAAAACCACTGGCGAGTTCCAAGCACTACTACTCTCTTCGATGACACCCATCTCGAGCATCCTATCCAACTCCTCATACATCAGTTTTTGAACCGCTGGAGAAACGGGATAGTGTCTTTGTTTGACTGCACCGGCATTCCCCGTGTCGATATAGTGTTCTTCCAGGGTTGTTCGTCCCAGACCAGATTGAGCATAAGATGGAAATAGGTTTATCACGTTATCAAGTTCATTAGATTGCTTCTCTGAAAGATCATGAGCATTTTTATCGTTTGTATCTCGCAAAGACACGGACGAAATTTGTGCGAGCAATTGTGGAGCTATCCCAAATAGCTTCCAGAAATTGATGCCTAAGTAAAGTTTCTGGTCCAATGAAGGAACTAAAAACAACGAAATTTCCTGTGTATTACCCTTATAAGTGATGTTCGTGGTAATTTCACCAATAATCGATTGCAGCTGACCGCTGGCGGTTTTAACGCTCGAAGCAAATGGTCTGAAAGGAAGCCCTAATTTCTCTAATAATTCTAAGCATCCTACACCTAAGCAGCTTATGCTTGCTCCACTGTCTAGCAGACCTAGCATTTGTTGTCTAAAGATCGAGACACTAGCATAGGGTCTTGGGTCATCTGCACTACAAAGACGAGTAGCGCTGATTGCTTTATATACTTGACGTTTTTGGTTAAAACGCTCTCGGAGCTTGATTATACGATTGGATGGCTTAGAGTTAAAGATTTGAGCACGAATTTTATAATAGTTTTTTAATCTTTCATGAAGAGATGGTTTTTCTTGGATAAGTGGTAATATTATTTTATTGTCAGGCCTGTTTAATATGGATATTTTCGAGTTATTGGATTGTGTCACAGGTATACATTTTAAGATTGAGTCGTTCAAGTCAGGTGGGTTTTGTAAATTTGGTAAATTTTCGGTAGAATGTTTAGCAATTAGTTCGTTTCCGGACTCTTTATTTGGGGGCAGATCTCCCCGGATCTCGGACTGCCCCGTTTCTGGTTTCCCGAGCAACGGAGACAATGAGGAGTGGTTGTGTTTTCCAGGCCGCATCTATAGCAAAAGAGATTGCGTTGGGGACTAGTGCAATCGATAAATGAGTGACCTCGTTGCTTGCAATTCCAGCAGATGTAAGCGCTGGAATCTCGCTTTGTGTACGGAGCGGTTATAGCATCTACTTCAAGTAACTCCTCGTTGCCTGGTCTAATCTCCAGTTCATTCACCTGCCGTCTAAAATTTTGTTGATTGAATGGTTTAGTGCGTAACGCATCGCTCGGGTTCACGTACTTTTCGATGGTTCTGCATACGTGAACCATCTCAGGTAAACTATTGGTAGTAAAAGTAATCAATAACTCCCCAATACGGCGCTTGACGTTTTGCTTAAGCAAGTCTATAAGCTCTCTAGGAGACTTTGGGCAGTAAAGGCGAGTGTTCAATTGCTGAATAGCATTATAAAAGTCGTCGAAGTTTTCATTGGGTCCTTGTTTCCTGTCGAACATCCGACGGGAGAGTTCGGAATCGGTTTCCAACGTTCGATACTGTTCAAATAAAGCTATCTGAAGAGAACACCAGTTTGCGTTTGGATTCGCTTTCAGATACATCCAATACCAACTTTCTACGGCACCCGCAACAAATAGATGAAAGTGACGGAAAATGTCATCCCATGAAGCGCTGTAGCAGTCCTTTAGTCTGCTCAATCGAAAAATGAAGTCATCAACTGTCATATGTTGGTTGTCAAACCTCAAACCCCATTTCTGAAATTCCAAAGTTTTGGAAGTAGTACACGATGGAGGGAGACGTTCACTTGTATTTTCAGTATCAAGATTGAGATCGTTCAGCTGACGAACAAAATTTCGAACGTTCTCGCTGTACGGATTGGGACCAAGCTGTTCATCTAAATTGGTTTGTCTAGCTTGACTTTCATGATTGGCAGTTGCACTTCTTTGTTGAATGCTCTGCGGATTTTGTCGTCGTCTGACCTCATAATCAATATTATTATTTGATTGAGGAGTTACCGCGTTAAGCGCCTCACGTACAGTATGTGCTACTTCCTGTCGAATGATCTCTCTCTCTCTCTCAAAGTCCTGCAGTCTTTTTCGAAGATCTGCTGATCGACTAAGTCCTATTGTCGCTTTTACGACTTCTTGTATGTGTTGCGTTAAGCTTTCATTCCGACGAGGAGAATTATTCGGATTAATATTTGTTAAATTGGGTGTTTCTTCTTGAGAAATTCCAGGTTGGTTATTGGAGCAATGAGCTCGTCTTTCAACTATATTGGCTGCTAGTACAACCTCATTTGCATTTCCCTCAGACCTATTGTGATCAGGCTGCCTATTCGAATACTCAGGCTGTGTTTCAGATACATCTGAAACGTAAACGTTATCTAGTGAGTCTCGAAACGAGATTCCACTAGCGTTTCCATCTTGCCTTGTATTACGATTACCTCGTAGATAATGTGTGTTTGGTTTTTTGGGAGGCATTATTTAAGAAAAATGTAAGATGATTTCAGATAACGGATAAAAATAATTATTATACTAAATATTATAAAATGTTGAGAAAAAATATAGATAATACGATTTGGATTAGATACGTGCTTGGGTGTGTGCAATGTTTATGGAAAGTTCATCAGTGGGAAGGTAAATAGATTTCAAAACTCTTTTAATACCGGTTGATACATAAGCATATGTATGATCTAGAGTAGAAGAAGCTCAACGCTGTCTGTAGAAATGGATTTCCATACCACTATCTGCAGGTCGTTTGAGGACTAGACATTTCTTACTACCTTGATATAAAAATAATTTGATCATACATGTTTCATACTAGCTTAGCTATGTATATATAAAGGAACGACTTATTAAAATGTGTGTTAAAAATGAAAACAATGTAGTCATGGGAACGTATGTCTAGCATTTTTAGCTGAAACAGAGCTCAGGCGCAACGTAGATCGGTGATTTCCAGAATCTGAAACTCACGGTCGTCTAAGAAACTGCATCAACTACTAAATCCGCACGAATTACTAAACTTTCCTTTGCCGCATTAAACAGGGTTCACGTCTTGAATCAAAACTGATAGAACCTGGCCGTCAAATGGAATGAATAGTATCGATGTAAAAAGGTTTAAAATGCCACAGAAAGCTATGCTTCCATAGAGTATATGGTTTCTTCACGAATAATCTCTTTTGGTCATACGCTTCTCTGTGTCATCTTCGAATACAATGTGTCAACTCACTGCTAGATTAATAAGAAGTATAGTTAGGTGATGATAACTATGACATAAATTTAAATTGTAAATTGTTTCGGGCCCCACGTTGTTGAGCGCCACCTGTGTAACGGAAGTTGTCCCTGCCTTACGAATGCGATGACCTGCAACCCCATCGATCTCTAGGAGTACAGGATTTCCTACAGAAATCGATGGGTCGTAAGGTAGGTTGTCCTGACCGTGAAGTGTGAGCAGGCATGCTTGCTTACGCGCGACACTAGCTCGACGGAGGCGTGGGTTCTTACACTTGCTGCCGGACGACCGTACAATTTCATGCCTTTTATTGCTTTAATTTTTATAGGTATGGAACCACGAAAACAAATTGCCATGACCCTTATTTAGATGGAAATAAAACCCCCGAAATTGAAGGGAATAGTTGAAATCTGGGAAACCGGAAGGTGTAGGTGGTTTCCTCAGCGTTGCCCACCCTCAGACTACTACCCCTAACAGGAATAGAGTCCATCCTTGGCCTTCACACCGCTTAATTATTGTGAAAGCCCCTTATTCAAAATAGAGAAACCTCTTAGGGTTCAATTGAATCACCACCGATGTTTTCTAACACACACATTGCACTCCCCATTAGCACTAAGGAAATTTAATAGTCGAAACTCATGACGAAATAAAAAGTGAAGGTATTTTCAAAAATAAAAATATAAAGGCATATTTATTCAGATACAAACTAAATCTAATTTAAACTTAAACGTCATCCATAGAGGCCATTTCATATGGTCATCAAAAATACGGATTGAAAGAAAATTTGCTTACTGCTACTGATTCCAATATCTAAATTTTTTTTTTTTGTTTAACCACTTAGAGCGTATGGTATGTAACAATTAAAGGTATGTATGAACTTATTAAGGTAAGTATGTATTAATTAAAGGTATGAATGACTTAATTTAAGGTATGTATGTATTTATAAAAGGTATGCATGAATTAATTTAAAGGTATGTATGAGTTAAATAAACATTTTATTTAAGTTCGAATTTCAATGATAAGCATATTTAAATTTGATTTTTTTTTTTTTTTTTTCTTTTGATTTCTAAGTTTCAGTTTTATCACCTTTAGAATTTTAAATTAACATTACACAATTTAGTAAAATACTTTATATGGCATTAAAGCTCTTTATATGGCAAATAGCTCGGTCAAAAAAGGTAAAAGTAGAGACTCACCGGTTAAAATGTACCTTTATGTACCTTTCTTGATACTACGGAGCTTGATCGACGACTTGACGACTCCCATGGATGGTGTGCACAGCATTCATCGAAGCGTTGGTGTACCTAAATTGGTTATATGGACGAAAGAAAATGCATTTTAGAATTTTGACAGAGCTTTACATGGAAAATTTAGAATAAACTGTACATACTTTACTTTTGTTCTCAAGACAAAAACAAAAAAACACATGACCAGATAAAGCAGACCCTTCGCTTCAGTGAAGATCGATTATCACACATACTGATGTTCCGCTGTTGCACCTGCAGTTGACACTTGATGTTGACGAGGTGTTTGGAGATATTTGATGATGCCGTTCTGGCTGTTGATTTCGGCCACGGGTGTAGGTTTCAGCAAGTATAACCGCTGGATGATTCGATTAAGCAAGCGAGCTTTAGATGTAACTGACCTTTGCACAGCAGATAGGTCGCACCGAGTAGGTACAACTATGAAATCGGCAGCTTCGTATAGTATTCCTAGAAAATGCAGGCCAGTGTGGAGCGGCTTGGTGTTGGTTTCGGCGAGTATGACCCCTGGGTTGCTCAAGGTAGCGTGCGACACTCAAATGTGAAATCTTTTCGCACAACGGATAGGTCGCACTGAGTACTGCTACGAAATCGACAGCCTCGTATTCCTGACTAATGCAGGCCAGTGTGGACCAGCGTGCTGTTGTGAATCGCCTTTGTTTTTTTTTTTTTTTTTTTAGTATTGGCGGTTGCTGTCGCTCGACGGGATCGGTGCTTAATGCTGGCTGCTGATTTTCCAGCGAATCAGCCGTCGATGATGGACACTACGACTTTGGCGACGACACCTTCACGCCGAGTAAGTGGATAATTATGATGAAATCGTGGATTTTGGTACAAAATACAGCTTGGTCGGATCGCACCGTGACTGTCTTCATGAACGTTTAACTTTGTTTCTCGGAAGATAATCCTCGTTCTCCTGATGTCGTCCGATTGCTAATCTCTCTACTGCATGTACTATGCAATCGAAAACGTTTAATTTTTTCCGTGTTGCTGTCTTTTTATTTTCCGCGTGGGAGTACTGCTCTCGTCAAAGTCCAGATGATAAAAAAAAGATTTGACTTTTTGATGGATGAGGTAGCCAATAAAAAGATGGACGACGTAGAACTTCCGCTGATTTCATTCAATCGGTTCAAATCGGTTACAGTCGGAATTCTATGTAACACTGAACTTGACTTGAAACTTGTTCACAGGGTGTTTCTAGTTATTTGTTTTCGTTCTTTAGAAAAGTCCCCTACAAGTTCAACTTTTTGAATTTTAGTATCGAGATGCTGCACGGTTTCTTCGATATCTCCCAAACCAGTTGACCTACAGCGATCTACCGAATATGCTGAATTCTTGATTCAAGTATCTAAAAACTGGCATTAAAAGATTTTGGTTAAAGATACAAATAAAAAAGTTCAACTTTTTGAATTTTAGTATCCAGATGCTGCACGGTTTCTTCGATATCTCCCAAACCAGTTGACCTACAGCGATCTACCGAATATGCAGAATTCTTGATTCAAGTATCTAAAAACTGGCATTAATAGATTTTGGTTCTAGATACAAATAAAAAAGTTCAACTTTTTGAATTTTAGTATGCAGATGCTGCACGGTTTCTTCGATATCTCCCAAACCAGTTGACCTACAGCGATCTACCGAATATGCTGAATTCTTGATTTAAGTATCTAAAAACTGGCATTAATAGATTTTGGATCTAGATACAAATAAAAAAGTTCAACTTTTTGAATTTTAGTATCCAGATGCTGCACGGTTTCTTCGATATCTCCCAAACCAGTTGACCTACAGCGATCTACCGAATATGCTGAATTCTTGATTCAAGTATCTAAAAACTGGCATTAATAGATTTTGGTTATACTCGTAGATACAAATAAAAAAGTTCAAAATTTTGAATTTTAGTATTCAGATGCTGCACGGTTTCTTCGATATCTCCCAAACCAGTTGACCTACAGCGATCTACCGAATATGCTGAATTCTTGATTCAAGTATTTAAAAATTGGCATTAATAGATTTTGGTTCTAGATACAAATAAAAAAGTTCAACTCTTTGAATTTTAGTATCCAGATGCTGCACGGTTTCTTCGATATCTCCCAAACCAGTTGATCTACAGCGATCTACCGAATATGCTGAATTCTTGATTCAAGTATCTAAAAACTGGCATTAATAGATTTTGGTTCTAGATACAAATAAAAAAGTTCAACTTTTTGAATTTTAGTATCCAGATGCTGCACGGTTTCTTCGATATCTCCCAAACCAGTTGACCTACAGCGATCTACCGAATATGCTGAATTCTTGATTCAAGTATCTAAAAACTGGCGTTAATAGATTTTGGTTCTAGATACAAATAAAAAAGTTCAACTTTTTGAATTTTAGTATCCAGATGCTGCACGGTTTCTTCGATATCTCCCAAACCAGTTGACCTACAGCGATCTACCGAATATGCTGAATTCTTGATTCAAGTATCTAAAAACTGGCATTAATAGATTTTGGTTCTAGATACAAATAAAAAAGTTCAACTTTTTGAATTTTAGTATCCAGATGCTGCACGGTTTCTTCGATATTTCCCAAACCAGTTGACCTACAGCGATCTACCGAATATGCTGAATTCTTGATTCAAGTATCTAAAAACTGGCATTAATAGATTTTGGTTGTAGATACAAATAAAAAAGTTCAACTTTTTGAATTTTAGTATCGAGATGCTGCACGGTTTCTTCGATATCTCCCAAACCAGTTGACCTACAGCGATCTACCGAATATGCTGAATTCTTGATTCAAGTATCTAAAAACTGGCATTAAAAGATTTTGGTTAAAGATACAAATAAAAAAGTTCAACTTTTTGAATTTTAGTATCCAGATGCTGCACGGTTTCTTCGATATCTCCCAAACCAGTTGACCTACAGCGATCTACCGAATATGCAGAATTCTTGATTCAAGTATCTAAAAACTGGCATTAATAGATTTTGGTTCTAGATACAAATAAAAAAGTTCAACTTTTTGAATTTTAGTATGCAGATGCTGCACGGTTTCTTCGATATCTCCCAAACCAGTTGACCTACAGCGATCTACCGAATATGCTGAATTCTTGATTTAAGTATCTAAAAACTGGCATTAATAGATTTTGGATCTAGATACAAATAAAAAAGTTCAACTTTTTGAATTTTAGTATCCAGATGCTGCACGGTTTCTTCGATATCTCCCAAACCAGTTGACCTACAGCGATCTACCGAATATGCTGAATTCTTGATTCAAGTATCTAAAAACTGGCATTAATAGATTTTGGTTATACTCGTAGATACAAATAAAAAAGTTCAAAATTTTGAATTTTAGTATTCAGATGCTGCACGGTTTCTTCGATATCTCCCAAACCAGTTGACCTACAGCGATCTACCGAATATGCTGAATTCTTGATTCAAGTATTTAAAAATTGGCATTAATAGATTTTGGTTCTAGATACAAATAAAAAAGTTCAACTCTTTGAATTTTAGTATCCAGATGCTGCACGGTTTCTTCGATATCTCCCAAACCAGTTGATCTACAGCGATCTACCGAATATGCTAAATTCTTGATTCAAGTATCTAAAAACTGGCATTAATAGATTTTGGTTCTAGATACAAATAAAAAAGTTCAACTCTTTGAATTTTAGTATCCAGATGCTGCACGGTTTCTTCGATATCTCCCAAACCAGTTGACCTACAGCGATCTACCGAATATGCTGAATTCTTGATTCAAGTATCTAAAAACTGGCATTAATAGATTTTGGTTCTAGATACAAATAAAAAAGTTCAACTTTTTGAATTTTAGTATTCAGATGCTGCACGGTTTCTTCGATATCTCCCAAACCAGTTGACCTACAGCGATCTACCGAATATGCTGAATTCTTGATTCAAGTATCTAAAAACTGGCATTAATAGATTTTGGTTCTAGATACAAATAAAAAAGTTCAACTTTTTGAATTTTAGTATCCAGATGCTGCACGGTTTCTTCGATATCTCCCAAACCAGTTCACCTACAGCGATCTACCGAATATGCTGAATTCTTGATTCAAGTATCTAAAAACTGGCATTAATAGATTTTGGTTCTAGATACAAATAAAAAAGTTCAACTTTTTGAATTTTAGTATCCAGATGCTGCACGGTTTCTTCGATATCTCCCAAACCAGTTGACCTACAGCGATCTACCGAATATGCTGAATTCTTGATTCAAGTATCTAAAACTGGCATTAATAGATTTTGGTTCTAGATACAAATAAAAAAGTTCAACTTTTTGAATTTTAGTATCCAGATGCTGCACGGTTTCTTCGATATATCCCAAACCAGTTGACCTACAGCGATCTACCGAATATGCTGAATTCTTGATTCAAGTATCTAAAAACTGGCATTAATAGATTTTGGTTCTAGATACAAATAAAAAAGTTCAACTTTTTGAATTTTAGTATCCAGATGCTGCACGGTTTCTTCGATATTTCCCAAACCAGTTGACCTACAGCGATCTACCGAATATGCTGAATTCTTGATTCAAGTATCTAAAAACTGGCATTAATAGATTTTGGTTGTAGATACAAATAAAAAAGTTCAACTTTTTGAATTTTAGTATCGAGATGCTGCACGGTTTCTTCGATATCTCCCAAACCAGTTGACCTACAGCCATCTACCGAATATGCTGAATTCTTGATTCAAGTATCTAAAAACTGGCATTAAAAGATTTTGCTTCCAGATACAAATAAAAAAGTTCAACTTTTTGAATTTTAGTGTCCAGATGCTGCACGGTTTCTTCGATATCTCCCAAACCAGTTGACCTACAGCGATCTACCGAATATGCAAAATTCTTGATTCAAGTATCTAAAAACTGGCATTAATAGATTTTGGTTCTAGATACAAATAAAAAAGTTCAACTTTTTGAATTTTAGTATGCAGATGCTGCACGGTTTCTTCGATATCTCCCAAACCAGTTCACCTACAGCGATCTACCGAATATGCTGAATTCTTGATTTAAGTATCTAAAAACTGGCATTAATAGATTTTGGATCTAGATACAAATAAAAAAGTTCAACTTTTTGAATTTTAGTATCCAGATGCTGCACGGTTTCTTCGATATCTCCCAAACCAGTTGACCTACAGCGATCTACCGAATATGCTGAATTCTTGATTCAAGTATCTAAAAACTGGCATTAATAGATTTTGGTTATACTCGTAGATACAAATAAAAAAGTTCAAGTTTTTGAATTTTAGTATTTAGATGCTGCACGGTTTCTTCGATATCTCCCAAACCAGTTGACCTACAGCGATCTACCGAATATGCTGAATTCTTGATTCAAGTATCTAAAAATTGGCATTAATAGATTTTGGTTCTAGATACAAATAAAAAAGTTCAACTCTTTGAATTTTAGTATCCAGATGCTGCACGGTTTCTTCGATATCTCCCAAACCAGTTGATCTACAGCGGTCTACCGAATATGCTGAATTCTTGATTCAAGTATCTAAAAACTGGCATTAATAGATTTTGGTTCTAGATACAAATAAAAAAGTTCAACTTTTTGAATTTTAGTATCCAGATGCTGCACGGTTTCTTCGATATCTCCCAAACCAGTTGACCTACAGCGATCTACCGAATATGCTGAATTCTTGATTCCAGTATCTAAAAACTGGCATTAATAGATTTTGGTTCTAGATACAAATAAAAAAGTTCAACTTTCTGAATTTTAGTATCCAGATGCTGCACGGTTTCTTCGATATCTCCCAAACCAGTTGACCTACAGCGATCTACCGAATATGCTGAATTCCTGATTCAAGTATCTAAAAACTGGCATTAATAGATTTTGGTTCTAGATTCAAATAAAAAAGTTCAACTTTTTGAATTTTAGTATCCAGATGCTGCACGGTTTCTTCGATATCTCCCAAACCAGTTGACCTACAGCGATCTACCGAATATGCTGAATTCTTGATTCAAGTATCTAAAAACTGGCATTAATAGATTTGGGTTCTAGATTAGATACAAATAAAAAAGTTCAACTTTTTGAATTTTAGTATCCAGAAGCTGCACGGTTTCTTCGATATCTCCCAAACCAGTTGACCTACAGCGATCTACCGAATATGCTGAATTCTTGATTCAAGTATCTAAAAACTGGCATTAATAGATTTTGGTTCTAGATACAAATAAAAAAGTTAAACTTTTTGAATTTTAGTATCCAGATGCTGCACGGTTTCTTCGATATCTCCCAAACCAGTTGACCTACAGCGATCTACCAAATATGCCGAATTCTTGATTCAAGTATCTAAAAACTGGCATTAATAGATTTTAGTTCTAGATTCAAATAAAAAAGTTCAACTTTTTGAATTTTAGTATCCAGATGCTGCACGGTTTCTTCGATATCTCCCAAACCAGTTGACCTACAGCGATCTACCGAATATGCTGAATTCTTGATTCAAGTATCTAAAAACTGGCATTAATAGATTTTGGTTCTAGATACAAATAAAAAAGTTCAACTTTTTGAATTTTAGTATCCAGATGCTGCACGGTTTCTTCGATATCTCCCAAACCAGTTGACCTACAGTGATCTACCGAATATGCTGAATTCTTGATTCAAGTATCTAAAAACTGGCATTAATAGATTTTGGTTCTAGATACAAATAAAAAAGTTCAACTTTTTGAATTTTAGTATCCAGATGCTGCACGGTTTCTTCGATATCTCCCAAACCAGTTGACCTACAGCGATCTACCGAATATGCTGAATTCTTGATTCAAGTATCTAAAAACTGGCATTAATAGATTTTGGTTCTAGATACAAATAAAAAAGTTCAACTTTTTGAATTTTAGTATGCAGATGCTGCACGGATTCTTGGATATCTCCCAAACCAGTTGACCTACAGCGATCTACCGAATATGCTGAATTCCTGATTCAAGTATCTAAAAACTGGCATTAATAGATTTTGGTTCTAGATTCAAATAAAAAAGTTCAACTTTTTGAATTTTAGTATCCAGATGCTGCACGGTTTCTTCGATATCTCCCAAACCAGTTGACCTACAGCGATCTACCGAATATGCTGAATTCTTGATTCAAGTATCTAAAAACTGGCATTAATAGATTTTGGTTCTAGATTAGATACAAATAAAAAAGTTCAACTTTTTGAATTTTAGTATCCAGATGCTGCACGGTTTCTTCGATATCTCCCAAACCAGTTGACCTACAGCGATCTACCGAATATGCTGAATTCTTGATTCAAGTATCTAAAAACTGGCATTAATAGATTTTGGTTCTAGATACAAATAAAAAAGTTCAACTTTTTGAATTTTAGTATCCAGATGCTGCACGGTTTCTTCGATATCTCCCAAACCAGTTGACCTACAGCGATCTACCGAATATGCTGAATTCTTGATTCAAGTATCTAAAAACTGGCGTTAATAGATTTTGGTTCTAGATACAAATAAAAAAGTTCAACTTTTTGAATTTTAGTATCCAGAAGCTGCACGGTTTCTTCGATATCTCCCAAACCAGTTGACCTACAGCGATATACCGAATATGCTGAATTCTTGATTCAAGTATCTAAAAACTGGCATTAATAGATTTTGGTTCTAGATACAAATAAAAAAGTTCAACTTTTTGAATTTTAGTATCCAGATGCTGCACGGTTTCTTCGATATCTCCCAAACCAGTTGACCTACAGCGATCTACCGAATATGCAAAATTCTTGATTCAAGTATCTAAAAACTGGCATTAATAGATTTTGGTTCTAGATACAAATAAAAAAGTTCAACTTTTTGAATTTTAGTATGCAGATGCTGCACGGTTTCTTCGATATCTCCCAAACCAGTTCACCTACAGCGATCTACCGAATATGCTGAATTCTTGATTTAAGTATCTAAAAACTGGCATTAATAGATTTTGGATCTAGATACAAATAAAAAAGTTCAACTTTTTGAATTTTAGTATCCAGATGCTGCACGGTTTCTTCGATATCTCCCAAACCAGTTGACCTACAGCGATCTACCGAATATGCTGAATTCTTGATTCAAGTATCTAAAAACTGGCATTAATAGATTTTGGTTATACTCGTAGATACAAATAAAAAAGTTCAAGTTTTTGAATTTTAGTATTTAGATGCTGCACGGTTTCTTCGATATCTCCCAAACCAGTTGACCTACAGCGATCTACCGAATATGCTGAATTCTTGATTCAAGTATCTAAAAATTGGCATTAATAGATTTTGGTTCTAGATACAAATAAAAAAGTTCAACTCTTTGAATTTTAGTATCCAGATGCTGCACGGTTTCTTCGATATCTCCCAAACCAGTTGATCTACAGCGATCTACCGAATATGCTGAATTCTTGATTCAAGTATCTAAAAACTGGCATTAATAGATTTTGGTTCTAGATACAAATAAAAAAGTTCAACTTTTTGAATTTTAGTATCCAGATGCTGCACGGTTTCTTCGATATCTCCCAAACCAGTTGACCTACAGCGATCTACCGAATATGCTGAATTCTTGATTCCAGTATCTAAAAACTGGCATTAATAGATTTTGGTTCTAGATACAAATAAAAAAGTTCAACTTTTTGAATTTTAGTATCCAGATGCTGCACGGTTTCTTCGATATCTCCCAAACCAGTTGACCTACAGCGATCTACCGAATATGCTGAATTCCTGATTCAAGTATCTAAAAACTGGCATTAATAGATTTTGGTTCTAGATTCAAATAAAAAAGTTCAACTTTTTGAATTTTAGTATCCAGATGCTGCACGGTTTCTTCGATATCTCCCAAACCAGTTGACCTACAGCGATCTACCGAATATGCTGAATTCTTGATTCAAGTATCTAAAAACTGGCATTAATAGATTTGGGTTCTAGATTAGATACAAATAAAAAAGTTCAACTTTTTGAATTTTAGTATCCAGAAGCTGCACGGTTTCTTCGATATCTCCCAAACCAGTTGACCTACAGCGATCTACCGAATATGCTGAATTCTTGATTCAAGTATCTAAAAACTGGCATTAATAGATTTTGGTTCTAGATACAAATAAAAAAGTTCAACTTTTTGAATTTTAGTATCCAGATGCTGCACGGTTTCTTCGCTATCTCCCAAACCAGTTGACCTACAGCGATCTACCAAATATGCCGAATTCTTGATTCAAGTATCTAAAAACTGGCATTAATAGATTTTAGTTCTAGATTCAAATAAAAAAGTTCAACTTTTTGAATTTTAGTATCCAGATGCTGCACGGTTTCTTCGATATCTCCCAAACCAGTTGACCTACAGCGATCTACCGAATATGCTGAATTCTTGATTCAAGTATCTAAAAACTGGCATTAATAGATTTTGGTTCTAGATACAAATAAAAAAGTTCAACTTTTTGAATTTTAGTATCCAGATGCTGCACGGTTTCTTCGATATCTCCCAAACCAGTTGACCTACAGTGATCTACCGAATATGCTGAATTCTTGATTCAAGTATCTAAAAACTGGCATTAATAGATTTTGGTTCTAGATACAAATAAAAAAGTTCAACTTTTTGAATTTTAGTATCCAGATGCTGCACGGTTTCTTCGATATCTCCCAAACCAGTTGACCTACAGCGATCTACCGAATATGCTGAATTCTTGATTCAAGTATCTAAAAACTGGCATTAATAGATTTTGGTTCTAGATACAAATAAAAAAGTTCAACTTTTTGAATTTTAGTATGCAGATGCTGCACGGATTCTTGGATATCTCCCAAACCAGTTGACCTACAGCGATCTACCGAATATGCTGAATTCCTGATTCAAGTATCTAAAAACTGGCATTAATAGATTTTGGTTCTAGATTCAAATAAAAAAGTTCAACTTTTTGAATTTTAGTATCCAGATGCTGCACGGTTTCTTCGATATCTCCCAAACCAGTTGACCTACAGCGATCTACCGAATATGCTGAATTCTTGATTCAAGTATCTAAAAACTGGCATTAATAGATTTTGGTTCTAGATTAGATACAAATAAAAAAGTTCAACTTTTTGAATTTTAGTATCCAGATGCTGCACGGTTTCTTCGATATCTCCCAAACCAGTTGACCTACAGCGATCTACCGAATATGCTGAATTCTTGATTCAAGTATCTAAAAACTGGCATTAATAGATTTTGGTTCTAGATACAAATAAAAAAGTTCAACTTTTTGAATTTTAGTATCCAGATGCTGCACGGTTTCTTCGATATCTCCCAAACCAGTTGACCTACAGCGATCTACCGAATATGCTGAATTCTTGATTCAAGTATCTAAAAACTGGCGTTAATAGATTTTGGTTCTAGATACAAATAAAAAAGTTCAACTTTTTGAATTTTAGTATCCAGAAGCTGCACGGTTTCTTCGATATCTCCCAAACCAGTTGACCTACAGCGATATACCGAATATGCTGAATTCTTGATTCAAGTATCTAAAAACTGGCATTAATAGATTTTGGTTCTAGATACAAATAAAAAAGTTCAACTTTTTGAATTTTAGTATCCAGATGCTGCACGGTTTCTTCGATATCTCCCAAACCAGTTGACCTACAGCGATCTACCGAATATGCTGAATTCTTGATTCAAGTATCTAAAAACTGGCATTAATAGATTTTGGTTCTAGATACAAATAAAAAAGTTCAACTTTTTGAATTTTAGTATGCAGATGCTGCACGGATTCTTGGATATCTCCCAAACCAGTTGACCTACAGCGATCTACCGAATATGCTGAATTCCTGATTCAAGTATCTAAAAACTGGCATTAATAGATTTTGGTTCTAGATTCAAATAAAAAAGTTCAACTTTTTGAATTTTAGTATCCAGATGCTGCACGGTTTCTTCGATATCTCCCAAACCAGTTGACCTACAGCGATCTACCGAATATGCTGAATTCTTGATTCAAGTATCTAAAAACTGGCATTAATAGATTTTGGTTCTAGATTAGATACAAATAAAAAAGTTCAACTTTTTGAATTTTAGTATCCAGATGCTGCACGGTTTCTTCGATATCTCCCAAACCAGTTGACCTACAGCGATCTACCGAATATGCTGAATTCTTGATTCAAGTATCTAAAAACTGGCATTAATAGATTTTGGTTCTAGATACAAATAAAAAAGTTCAACTTTTTGAATTTTAGTATCGAGATGCTGCACGGTTTCTTCGATATCTCCCAAACCAGTTGACCTACAGCGATCTACCGAATATGCTGAATTCTTGATTCAAGTATCTAAAAACTGGCATTAATAGATTTCGGTTCTAGATACAAATAAAAAAGTTCAACTTTTTGAATTTTAGTATGCAGATGCTGCACGGATTCTTCGATATCTCCCAAACCAGTTGACCTACAGCGATCTACCGAATATGCTGAATTCTTGATTCAAGTATCTAAAAACTGGCATTAATAGATTTTGGTTCTAGATACAAATAAAAAAGTTCAACTTTTTGAATTTTAGTATCCAGATGCTGCACGGTTTCTTCGATATCTCCCAAACCAGTTGACCTACAGTGATCTACCGAATATGCTGAATTCTTGATTCAAGTATCTAAAAACTGGCATTAATAGATTTTGGTTCTAGATACAAATAAAAAAGTTCAACTTTTTGAATTTTAGTATCCAGATGCTGCACGGTTTCTTCGATATCTCCCAAACCAGTTGACCTACAGCGATCTACCGAATATGCTGAATTCTTGATTCAAGTATCTAAAAACTGGCATTAATAGATTTTGGTTCTAGATACAAATAAAAAAGTTCAACTTTTTGAATTTTAGTATGCAGATGCTGCACGGATTCTTGGATATCTCCCAAACCAGTTGACCTACAGCGATCTACCGAATATGCTGAATTCCTGATTCAAGTATCTAAAAACTGGCATTAATAGATTTTGGTTCTAGATTCAAATAAAAAAGTTCAACTTTTTGAATTTTAGTATCCAGATGCTGCACGGTTTCTTCGATATCTCCCAAACCAGTTGACCTACAGCGATCTACCGAATATGCTGAATTCTTGATTCAAGTATCTAAAAACTGGCATTAATAGATTTTGGTTCTAGATTAGATACAAATAAAAAAGTTCAACTTTTTGAATTTTAGTATCCAGATGCTGCACGGTTTCTTCGATATCTCCCAAACCAGTTGACCTACAGCGATCTACCGAATATGCTGAATTCTTGATTCAAGTATCTAAAAACTGGCATTAATAGATTTTGGTTCTAGATACAAATAAAAAAGTTCAACTTTTTGAATTTTAGTATCGAGATGCTGCACGGTTTCTTCGATATCTCCCAAACCAGTTGACCTACAGCGATCTACCGAATATGCTGAATTCTTGATTCAAGTATCTAAAAACTGGCATTAATAGATTTCGGTTCTAGATACAAATAAAAAAGTTCAACTTTTTGAATTTTAGTATGCAGATGCTGCACGGACTCTTGGATATCTCCCAAACCAGTTGACCTACAGCGATCTACCGAATATGCTGAATTCCTGATTCAAGTATCTAAAAACTGGCATTAATAGATTTTGGTTCTAGATTCAAATAAAAAAGTTCAACTTTTTGAATTTTAGTATCGAGATGCTGCACGGTTTCTTCGATATCTCCCAAACCAGTTGACCTACAGCCATCTACCGAATATGCTGAATTCTTGATTCAAGTATCTAAAAACTGGCATTAAAAGATTTTGCTTCCAGATACAAATAAAAAAGTTCAACTTTTTGAATTTTAGTGTCCAGATGCTGCACGGTTTCTTCGATATCTCCCAAACCAGTTGACCTACAGCGATCTACCGAATATGCAAAATTCTTGATTCAAGTATCTAAAAACTGGCATTAATAGATTTTGGTTCTAGATACAAATAAAAAAGTTCAACTTTTTGAATTTTAGTATGCAGATGCTGCACGGTTTCTTCGATATCTCCCAAACCAGTTCACCTACAGCGATCTACCGAATATGCTGAATTCTTGATTTAAGTATCTAAAAACTGGCATTAATAGATTTTGGATCTAGATACAAATAAAAAAGTTCAACTTTTTGAATTTTAGTATCCAGATGCTGCACGGTTTCTTCGATATCTCCCAAACCAGTTGACCTACAGCGATCTACCGAATATGCTGAATTCTTGATTCAAGTATCTAAAAACTGGCATTAATAGATTTTGGTTATACTCGTAGATACAAATAAAAAAGTTCAAGTTTTTGAATTTTAGTATTTAGATGCTGCACGGTTTCTTCGATATCTCCCAAACCAGTTGACCTACAGCGATCTACCGAATATGCTGAATTCTTGATTCAAGTATCTAAAAATTGGCATTAATAGATTTTGGTTCTAGATACAAATAAAAAAGTTCAACTCTTTGAATTTTAGTATCCAGATGCTGCACGGTTTCTTCGATATCTCCCAAACCAGTTGATCTACAGCGATCTACCGAATATGCTGAATTCTTGATTCAAGTATCTAAAAACTGGCATTAATAGATTTTGGTTCTAGATACAAATAAAAAAGTTCAACTTTTTGAATTTTAGTATCCAGATGCTGCACGGTTTCTTCGATATCTCCCAAACCAGTTGACCTACAGCGATCTACCGAATATGCTGAATTCTTGATTCCAGTATCTAAAAACTGGCATTAATAGATTTTGGTTCTAGATACAAATAAAAAAGTTCAACTTTTTGAATTTTAGTATCCAGATGCTGCACGGTTTCTTCGATATCTCCCAAACCAGTTGACCTACAGCGATCTACCGAATATGCTGAATTCCTGATTCAAGTATCTAAAAACTGGCATTAATAGATTTTGGTTCTAGATTCAAATAAAAAAGTTCAACTTTTTGAATTTTAGTATCCAGATGCTGCACGGTTTCTTCGATATCTCCCAAACCAGTTGACCTACAGCGATCTACCGAATATGCTGAATTCTTGATTCAAGTATCTAAAAACTGGCATTAATAGATTTGGGTTCTAGATTAGATACAAATAAAAAAGTTCAACTTTTTGAATTTTAGTATCCAGAAGCTGCACGGTTTCTTCGATATCTCCCAAACCAGTTGACCTACAGCGATCTACCGAATATGCTGAATTCTTGATTCAAGTATCTAAAAACTGGCATTAATAGATTTTGGTTCTAGATACAAATAAAAAAGTTCAACTTTTTGAATTTTAGTATCCAGATGCTGCACGGTTTCTTCGATATCTCCCAAACCAGTTGACCTACAGCGATCTACCGAATATGCTGAATTCTTGATTCAAGTATCTAAAAACTGGCATTAATAGATTTTGGTTCTAGATACAAATAAAAAAGTTCAACTTTTTGAATTTTAGTATGCAGATGCTGCACGGATTCTTGGATATCTCCCAAACCAGTTGACCTACAGCGATCTACCGAATATGCTGAATTCCTGATTCAAGTATCTAAAAACTGGCATTAATAGATTTTGGTTCTAGATACAAATAAAAAAGTTCAACTTTTTGAATTTTAGTATGCAGATGCTGCACGGATTCTTGGATATCTCCCAAACCAGTTGACCTACAGCGATCTACCGAATATGCTGAATTCCTGATTCAAGTATCTAAAAACTGGCATTAATAGATTTTGGTTCTAGATTCAAATAAAAAAGTTCAACTTTTTGAATTTTATTATCCAGATGCTGCACGGTTTCTTCGATATCTCCCAAACCAGTTGACCTACAGCGATCTACCGAATATGCTGAATTCTTGATTCAAGTATCTAAAAACTGGCATTAATAGATTTTGGTTCTAGATTAGATACAAATAAAAAAGTTCAACTTTTTGAATTTTAGTATCCAGATGCTGCACGGTTTCTTCGATATCTCCCAAACCAGTTGACCTACAGCGATCTACCGAATATGCTGAATTCTTGATTCAAGTATCTAAAAACTGGCATTAATAGATTTTGGTTCTAGATACGAGTACAAATAAAAAAGTTCAACTTTTTGAATTTTAGTATCCAGATGCTGCACGGTTTCTTCGATATCTCCCAAACCAGTTGACCTACAGCGATCTACCGAATATGCTGAATTCTTGATTCAAGTATCTAAAAACTGGCGTTAATAGATTTTGGTTCTAGATACAAATAAAAAAGTTCAACTTTTTGAATTTTAGTATCCAGAAGCTGCACGGTTTCTTCGATATCTCCCAAACCAGTTGACCTACAGCGATATACCGAATATGCTGAATTCTTGATTCAAGTATCTAAAAACTGGCATTAATAGATTTTGGTTCTAGATACAAATAAAAAAGTTCAACTTTTTGAATTTTAGTATCCAGATGCTGCACGGTTTCTTCGATATCTCCCAAACCAGTTGACCTACAGCGATCTACCGAATATGCAAAATTCTTGATTCAAGTATCTAAAAACTGGCATTAATAGATTTTGGTTCTAGATACAAATAAAAAAGTTCAACTTTTTGAATTTTAGTATGCAGATGCTGCACGGTTTCTTCGATATCTCCCAAACCAGTTCACCTACAGCGATCTACCGAATATGCTGAATTCTTGATTTAAGTATCTAAAAACTGGCATTAATAGATTTTGGATCTAGATACAAATAAAAAAGTTCAACTTTTTGAATTTTAGTATCCAGATGCTGCACGGTTTCTTCGATATCTCCCAAACCAGTTGACCTACAGCGATCTACCGAATATGCTGAATTCTTGATTCAAGTATCTAAAAACTGGCATTAATAGATTTTGGTTATACTCGTAGATACAAATAAAAAAGTTCAAGTTTTTGAATTTTAGTATTTAGATGCTGCACGGTTTCTTCGATATCTCCCAAACCAGTTGACCTACAGCGATCTACCGAATATGCTGAATTCTTGATTCAAGTATCTAAAAATTGGCATTAATAGATTTTGGTTCTAGATACAAATAAAAAAGTTCAAATCTTTGAATTTTAGTATCCAGATGCTGCACGGTTTCTTCGATATCTCCCAAACCAGTTGATCTACAGCGATCTACCGAATATGCTGAATTCTTGATTCAAGTATCTAAAAACTGGCATTAATAGATTTTGGTTCTAGATACAAATAAAAAAGTTCAACTTTTTGAATTTTAGTATCCAGATGCTGCACGGTTTCTTCGATATCTCCCAAACCAGTTGACCTACAGCGATCTACCGAATATGCTGAATTCTTGATTCCAGTATCTAAAAACTGGCATTAATAGATTTTGGTTCTAGATACAAATAAAAAAGTTCAACTTTTTGAATTTTAGTATCCAGATGCTGCACGGTTTCTTCGATATCTCCCAAACCAGTTGACCTACAGCGATCTACCGAATATGCTGAATTCCTGATTCAAGTATCTAAAAACTGGCATTAATAGATTTTGGTTCTAGATTCAAATAAAAAAGTTCAACTTTTTGAATTTTAGTATCCAGATGCTGCACGGTTTCTTCGATATCTCCCAAACCAGTTGACCTACAGCGATCTACCGAATATGCTGAATTCTTGATTCAAGTATCTAAAAACTGGCATTAATAGATTTGGGTTCTAGATTAGATACAAATAAAAAAGTTCAACTTTTTGAATTTTAGTATCCAGAAGCTGCACGGTTTCTTCGATATCTCCCAAACCAGTTGACCTACAGCGATCTACCGAATATGCTGAATTCTTGATTCAAGTATCTAAAAACTGGCATTAATAGATTTTGGTTCTAGATACAAATAAAAAAGTTCAACTTTTTGAATTTTAGTATCCAGATGCTGCACGGTTTCTTGGATATCTCCCAAACCAGTTGACCTACAGCGATCTACCAAATATGCCGAATTCTTGATTCAAGTATCTAAAAACTGGCATTAATAGATTTTAGTTCTAGATTCAAATAAAAAAGTTCAACTTTTTGAATTTTAGTATCCAGATGCTGCACGGTTTCTTCGATATCTCCCAAACCAGTTGACCTACAGCGATCTACCGAATATGCTGAATTCTTGATTCAAGTATCTAAAAACTGGCATTAATAGATTTTGGTTCTAGATACAAATAAAAAAGTTCAACTTTTTGAATTTTAGTATCCAGATGCTGCACGGTTTCTTCGATATCTCCCAAACCAGTTGACCTACAGTGATCTACCGAATATGCTGAATTCTTGATTCAAGTATCTAAAAACTGGCATTAATAGATTTTGGTTCTAGATACAAATAAAAAAGTTCAACTTTTTGAATTTTAGTATCCAGATGCTGCACGGTTTCTTCGATATCTCCCAAACCAGTTGACCTACAGCGATCTACCGAATATGCTGAATTCTTGATTCAAGTATCTAAAAACTGGCATTAATAGATTTTGGTTCTAGATACAAATAAAAAAGTTCAACTTTTTGAATTTTAGTATGCAGATGCTGCACGGATTCTTGGATATCTCCCAAACCAGTTGACCTACAGCGATCTACCGAATATGCTGAATTCCTGATTCAAGTATCTAAAAACTGGCATTAATAGATTTTGGTTCTAGATTCAAATAAAAAAGTTCAACTTTTTGAATTTTAGTATCCAGATGCTGCACGGTTTCTTCGATATCTCCCAAACCAGTTGACCTACAGCGATCTACCGAATATGCTGAATTCTTGATTCAAGTATCTAAAAACTGGCATTAATAGATTTTGGTTCTAGATTAGATACAAATAAAAAAGTTCAACTTTTTGAATTTTAGTATCCAGATGCTGCACGGTTTCTTCGATATCTCCCAAACCAGTTGACCTACAGCGATCTACCGAATATGCTGAATTCTTGATTCAAGTATCTAAAAACTGGCATTAATAGATTTTGGTTCTAGATACAAATAAAAAAGTTCAACTTTTTGAATTTTAGTATCCAGATGCTGCACGGTTTCTTCGATATCTCCCAAACCAGTTGACCTACAGCGATCTACCGAATATGCTGAATTCTTGATTCAAGTATCTAAAAACTGGCGTTAATAGATTTTGGTTCTAGATACAAATAAAAAAGTTCAACTTTTTGAATTTTAGTATCCAGAAGCTGCACGGTTTCTTCGATATCTCCCAAACCAGTTGACCTACAGCGATATACCGAATATGCTGAATTCTTGATTCAAGTATCTAAAAACTGGCATTAATAGATTTTGGTTCTAGATACAAATAAAAAAGTTCAACTTTTTGAATTTTAGTATCCAGATGCTTCACGGTTTCTTCGATATCTCCCAAACCAGTTGACCTACAGCGATCTACCGAATATGCTGAATTCTTGATTCAAGTATCTAAAAACTGGCATTAATAGATTTTGGTTCTAGATACAAATAAAAAAGTTCAACTTTTTGAATTTTAGTATGCAGATGCTGCACGGATTCTTGGATATCTCCCAAACCAGTTGACCTACAGCGATCTACCGAATATGCTGAATTCCTGATTCAAGTATCTAAAAACTGGCATTAATAGATTTTGGTTCTAGATTCAAATAAAAAAGTTCAACTTTTTGAATTTTAGTATCCAGATGCTGCACGGTTTCTTCGATATCTCCCAAACCAGTTGACCTACAGCGATCTACCGAATATGCTGAATTCTTGATTCAAGTATCTAAAAACTGGCATTAATAGATTTTGGTTCTAGATTAGATACAAATAAAAAAGTTCAACTTTTTGAATTTTAGTATCCAGATGCTGCACGGTTTCTTCGATATCTCCCAAACCAGTTGACCTACAGCGATCTACCGAATATGCTGAATTCTTGATTCAAGTATCTAAAAACTGGCATTAATAGATTTTGGTTCTAGATACAAATAAAAAAGTTCAACTTTTTGAATTTTAGTATCGAGATGCTGCACGGTTTCTTCGATATCTCCCAAACCAGTTGACCTACAGCGATCTACCGAATATGCTGAATTCTTGATTCAAGTATCTAAAAACTGGCATTAATAGATTTCGGTTCTAGATACAAATAAAAAAGTTCAACTTTTTGAATTTTAGTATGCAGATGCTGCACGGATTCTTGGATATCTCCCAAACCAGTTGACCTACAGCGATCTACCGAATATGCTGAATTCCTGATTCAAGTATCTAAAAACTGGCATTAATAGATTTTGGTTCTAGATTCAAATAAAAAAGTTCAACTTTTTGAATTTTAGTATCCAGATGCTGCACGGTTTCTTCGATATCTCCCAAACCAGTTGACCTACAGTGATCTACCGAATATGCTGAATTCTTGATTCAAGTATCTAAAAACTGGCATTAATAGATTTTGGTTCTAGATTAGATACAAATAAAAAAGTTCAACTTTTTGAATTTTAGCATCCAGAAGCTGCACGGTTTCTTGGATATCTCCCAAACCAGTTGACCTACAGCGATCTACCGAATATGCTGAATTCTTGATTCAAGTATCTAAAAACTGGCATTAATAGATTTTAGTTCTAGATTCAAATAAAAAAGTTCAACTTTTTGAATTTTAGTATCCAGATGCTGCACGGTTTCTTCGATATCTCCCAAACCAGTTGACCTACAGCGATCTACCGAATATGCTGAATTCTTGATTCAAGTATCTAAAAACTGGCATTAATAGATTTTGGTTCTAGATACAAATAAAAAAGTTCAACTTTTTGAATTTTAGTATGCAGATGCTGCACGGATTCTTGGATATCTCCCAAACCAGTTGACCTACAGCGATCTACCGAATATGCTGAATTCCTGATTCAAGTATCTAAAAACTGGCATTAATAGATTTTGGTTCTAGATTCAAATAAAAAAGTTCAACTTTTTGAATTTTAGTATCCAGATGCTGCACGGTTTCTTCGATATCTCCCAAACCAGTTGACCTACAGCGATCTACCGAATATGCTGAATTCTTGATTCAAGTATCTAAAAACTGGCATTAATAGATTTTGGTTCTAGATTAGATACAAATAAAAAAGTTCAACTTTTTGAATTTTAGTATCCAGATGCTGCACGGTTTCTTCGATATCTCCCAAACTAGTTGACCTACAGCGATCTACCGAATATGCTGAATTCTTGATTCAAGTATCTAAAAACTGGCATTAATAGATTTTGGTTCTAGATACAAATAAAAAAGTTCAACTTTTTGAATTTTAGTATCCAGATGCTGCACGGTTTCTTCGATATCTCCCAAACCAGTTGACCTACAGCGATCTACCGAATATGCTGAATTCTTGATTCAAGTATCTAAAAACTGGCGTTAATAGATTTTGGTTCTAGATACAAATAAAAAAGTTCAACTTTTTGAATTTTAGTATCCAGAAGCTGCACGGTTTCTTCGATATCTCCCAAACCAGTTGACCTACAGCGATATACCGAATATGCTGAATTCTTGATTCAAGTATCTAAAAACTGGCATTAATAGATTTTGGTTCTAGATACAAATAAAAAAGTTCAACTTTTTGAATTTTAGTATCCAGATGCTGCACGGTTTCTTCGATATCTCCCAAACCAGTTGACCTACAGCGATATACCGAATATGCTGAATTCTTGATTCAAGTATCTAAAAACCGGCATTAATAGATTTTGGTTCTAGATACACATAAAAAAGTTCAACTTTTTGAATTTTAGTATCCAGATGCTGCACGGTTTCTTCGATATCTCCCAAACCAGTTGACCTACAGCGATCTACCGAATATGCTGAATTCTTGATTCAAGTATCTAAAAACTGGCATTAATAGATTTTGGTTCTAGATTCAAATAAAAAAGTTCAACTTTTTGAATTTTAGTATCCAGATGCTGCACGGTTTCTTCGATATCTCCCAAACCAGTTGACCTACAGCGATCTACCGAATATGCTGAATTCTTGATTCAAGTATCTAAAAACTGGCATTAATAGATTTTGGTTCTAGATACAAATAAAAAAGTTAAACTTTTTGAATTTTAGTATCCAGAAGCTGCACGGTTTCTTCGATATCTCCCAAACCAGTTGACCTACAGCGATCTACCGAATATGCTGAATTCTTGATTCAAGTATCTAAAAACTGACATTAATAGATTTTGGTTCTAGATACAAATAAAAAAGTTCAACTTTTTGAATTTTAGTATCCAGATGCTGCACGGTTTCTTCGATGTCTCCCAAACCAGTTGACCTACAGCGATCTACCGAATATGCTGAATTCTTGATTCAAGTATCTAAAAACTGGCATTAATAGATTTTGGTTCTAGATACAAATAAAAAAGTTCAACTTTTTGAATTTTAGTATCCAGATGCTGCACGGTTTCTTCGATATCTCCCAAACCAGTTGACCTACAGTAATCTACCGAATATGCTGAATTCTTGATTCAAGTATCTAAAAACTGGAATTAATAGATTTTGGTTCTAGATACAAATAAAAAAGTTCAACTTTTTGAATTTTAGTATGCAGATGCTGCACGGTTTCTTCGATATCTCCCAAACCAGTTGACCTACGGCGATCTACCGAATATGCTGAATTCTTGATTCAAGTATCTAAAAACTGGCATTAATAGATTTTGGTTCTAGTTACAAATAAAAAGTTCAACTTTTTGAATTTTAGTATGCAGATGCTGCACGGTTTCTTCGATATCTCCCAAACCAGTTGACCTACAGCGATCTACCGCATATGCTAAATTCTTGATTTAAGTATCTAAAAACTGGCATTAATAGATTTTGGTTCTAGATACAAATAAAAAAGTTCAACTTTTTGAATTTTAGTATCCAGATGCTGCACGGTTTCTTCGATATCTCTCAAACCAGTTTACCTACAGCGATCTATCGAATATGCTGAATTCTTGATTCAAGTATCTAAAAACTGGCATTATTAGATTTTGGTTCTAGATACAAATAAAAAAGTTCAACTTTTTGAATTTTAGTATCCAGATGCTGCACGGTTTCTTCGATATCTCCTAAACCAGTTGACCTACAGCGATCTACCGAATATGCTGAATTCTTGATTCAAGTATCTAAAAACTGGCATTAATAGATTTTGGTTCTAGATACAAATAAAAAAGTTCAACTTTTTGAATTTTAGTATCCAGATGCTGCACGGTTTCTTCGATATCTCCCAAACCAGTTGACCTACAGCGATCTACCGAATATCCTGAATTCTTGATTCAAGTATCTAAAAACTGGCATTAATAGATTTTGGTTCTAGATACAAATAAAAAAGTTCAACTTTTTGAATTTTAGTATCCAGATGCTGCACGGTTTCTTCGATATCTCCCAAACCAGTTGACCTACAGCGATCTACCGAATATGCTGAATTCTTGATTCAAGTATCTAAAAACTGGCATTAATAGATTTTGGTTCTAGATACAAATAAAAAAGTTCAACTTTTTGAATTTTAGTATCCAGATGCTGCACGGTTTCTTCGATATCTCCCAAACCAGTTGACCTACAGTGATCTACCGACTATGCTGAATTCTTGATTCAAGTATCTAAAAACTGGCATTAATAGATTTTGGTTCTAGATACAAATAAAAAAGTTCAACTTTTTGAATTTTAGTATCCAGATGCTGCACGGTTTCTTCGATATCTCCCAAACCAGGTGACCTACAGCGATCTACCGAATATGCTGAATTCTTGATTCAAGTATCTAAAAACTGGCATTAATAGATTTTGGTTCTAGATACAAATAAAAAAGTTCAACTTTTTGAATTTTAGTATGCAGATGCTGCACGGTTTCTTCGATATCTCCCAAACCAGTTGACCTACAGCGATCTACCGAATATGCTGAATTCTTGATTCAAGTATCTAAAAACTGGCATTAATAGATTTTGGTTCTAGGTACAAATAAAAAAGTTCAACTTTTTGAATTTTAGTATGCAGATGCTGCACGGTTTCTTCGATATCTCCCAAACAAGTTGACCTACAGCGATCTACCAAATATGCTGAATTCTTGATTCAAGTATCTAAAAACTGGCATTAATAGATTTTGGTTCTAGATACAAATAAAAAAGTTCAACTTTTTGAATTTTAGTATCCAGCAGCTGCACGGTTTCTTCAATATCTCCCAAACCAGTTGACCTACAGCGATCTACCGAATATGCTGAATTCTTGATTCAAGTATCTAAAAACTGGCATTAATAGATTTTGGTTCTATATACAAATAAAAAAGTTCAACTTTTTGAATTTTAGTATCCAGATGCTGCACGGTTTCTTCGATATCTCCCAAACCAGTTGATCTACAGCGATCTACCGAAAATGCTGAATTCTTGATTCAAGTATCTAAAAACTGGCATTAATAGATTTTGGTTCTAGATACAAATAAAAAAGTTCAACTTTTTGAATTTTAGTATCCAGATGCTGCACGGTTTCTTCGATATCTCCCAAACCAGTTGACCTACAGCGACCTACCGAATATGCTGAATTCTTGATTCAAGTATCTAAAAACTGGCATTAATAGATTTTGGTTCTAGATACAAATAAAAAAGTTAAACATTTGGAATTTTAGTATCCAGATGCTGAACGGTTTTTTCGATATCTCCTAAACCAGTTCACCTACAGCGATCTACCGAATATGCTGAATTCTTGATTCAAGTATCTAAAAACTGGCATTAATAGATTTTGGCTCTAGATACAAATAAAAAAGTTCAACTTTTTGAATTTTAGTATCCAGATGCTGCACGGTTTCTTCGATGTCTCCCAAACCAGTTGACCTACAGCGATCTACCGAATATGCTGAATTCTTGATTCAAGTATCTAAAAACTGGCGTTAATAGATTTTGGTTCTAGATACAAATAAAAAAGTTCAACTTTTTGAATTTTAGTATCCAGATGCTGCACGGTTTCTTCGATATCTCCCAAACCAGTTGACCTACAGCGATCTACCGAATATGCTGAATTCTTGATTCAAGTATCTAAAAACTGGCATTAATAGATTTTGGTTCTAGATACAAATAAAAAAGTTCAACTTTTTGAATTTTAGTATCCAGATGCTGCACGGTTTCTTCGATATCTCCCAAACCAGTTGACCTACAGCGATCTACCGAATATGCTGAATTCTTGATTCAAGTATCTAAAAACTGGCATTAATAGATTTTGGTTCTAGATACAAATAAAAAAGTTCAACTTTTTGAATTTTAGTATCCAGATGCTGCACGGTTTCTTCGATATCTCCCAAACCAGTTGACCTACAGCGATCTACCGAATATGCTGAATTCTTGATTCAAGTATCTAAAAACTGGCATTAATAGATTTTGGTTCTAGATACAAATAAAAAAGTTCAACTTTTTGAATTTTAGTATCCAGATGCTGCACGGTTTCTTCGATATCTCCCAAACCAGTTGACCTACAGTGATCTACCGAATATGCTGAATTCTTGATTCAAGTATCTAAAAACTGGCATTAATAGATTTTGGTTCTAGATACAAATAAAAAAGTTCAACTTTTTGAATTTTAGTATCCAGATGCCGCACGGTTTCTTCGATATCTCCCAAACCAGGTGACCTACAGCGATCTACCGAATATGCTGAATTCTTGATTCAAGTATCTAAAAACTGGCATTAATAGATTTTGGTTCTAGATACAAATAAAAAAGTTCAACTTTTTGAATTTTAGTATGCAGATGCTGCACGGTTTCTTCGATATCTCCCAAACCAGTTGACCTACAGCGATCTACCGAATATGCTGAATTCTTGATTCAAGTATCTAAAAACTGGCATTAATAGATTTTGGTTCTAGATACAAATAAAAAAGTTCAACTTTTTGAATTTTAGTATGCAGATGCTGCACGGTTTCTTCGATATCTCCCAAACAAGTTGACCTACAGCGATCTACCAAATATGCTGAATTCTTGATTCAAGTATCTAAAAACTGGCATTAATAGATTTTGGTTCTAGATACAAATAAAAAAGTTCAACTTTTTGAATTTTAGTATCCAGCAGCTGCACGGTTTCTTCGATATCTCCCAAACCAGTTGACCTACAGCGATATACCGAATATGCTGAATTCTTGATTCAAGTATCTAAAAACTGACATTAATAGATTTTGGTTCTATATACAAATAAAAAAGTTCAACTTTTTGAATTTTAGTATCCAGATGCTGCACGGTTTCTTCGATATCTCCCAAACCAGTTGATCTACAGCGATCTACCGAAAATGCTGAATTCTTGATTCAAGTATCTAAAAACTGGCATTAATAGATTTTGGTTCTAGATACAAATAAAAAAGTTCAACTTTTTGAATTTTAGTATCCAGATGCTGCACGGTTTCTTCGATATCTCCCAAACCAGTTGACCTACAGCGACCTACCGAATATGCTGAATTCTTGATTCAAGTATCTAAAAACTGGCATTAATAGATTTTGGTTCTAGATACAAATAAAAAAGTTAAACATTTGGAATTTTAGTATCCAGATGCTGAACGGTTTTTTCGATATCTCCTAAACCAGTTCACCTACAGCGATCTACCGAATATGCTGAATTCTTGATTCAAGTATCTAAAAACTGGCATTAATAGATTTTGGCTCTAGATACAAATAAAAAAGTTCAACTTTTTGAATTTTAGTATCCAGATGCTGCACGATTTCTTCGATATCTGCCAAACCAGTTGACCTACAGCGATCTACCGAATATGCTGAATTCTTGGTTCAAGTATCTAAAAACTGGCATTAATAGATTTTGGTTCTAGATATAAATAAAAAAGTTCAACTTTTTGAATTTTAGTATGCAGATGCTGCACGGTTTCTTCGATATTTCCCAAACCAGTTGACCTACAGCGATCTACCGAATATGCTGAATTCTTGATTCAAGTATCTAAAAACTGGCATTAATAGATTTTGGTTTTAGATACAAATAAAAAAGTTAAACTTTTTGAATTTTAGTATCCAGATGCTGCACGGTTTCTTCGATATCTCCCAAACCAGTTGACCTACAGCGATCTACCGAATATGCTGAATTCTTGATTCAAGTATCTAAAAACTGGCATTAATAGATTTTGGTTCTAGATACAAATAAAAAAGTTCAACTTTTTGAATTTTAGTATCCAGATGCTGCACGGTTTCTTCGATATCTCCCAAACCAGTTGACCTACAGCGATCTACCGAATATGCTGAGTTCTTGATTCAAATATCTAAAAACTGGCATTAATAGATTTTGGTTCTAGATACAAATAAAAAAGTTCAACTTTTTGAATTTTAGTATCCAGATGCTGCACGGTTTCTTCGATATCTCCCAAACCAGTTGACCTACAGCGATCTACCGGATATGCTGAATTCTTGATTCAAGTATCTAAAAACTGGCGTTAATAGATTTTGGTTCTAGATACAAATAAGAAAGTTCAACTTTTTGAATTTTAGTATCCAGATGCTGCACGGTTTCTTCGATATCTCCCAAACCAGGTGACCTACAGCGATCTACCGAATATGCTGAATTCTTGATTCAAGTATCTAAAAACTGGCATTAATAGATTTTGGTTCTAGATACAAATAAAAAAGTTCAACTTTTTGAATTTTAGTGTCCAGATGCTGCACGGTTTCTTCGATATCTCCCAAACCAGTTGACCTACAGCGATCTACCGAATATGCTGAATTCTTGATTCAAGTATCTAAAAACTGGCATTAATAGATTTTGGTTCTAGAAACAAATAAAAAAGTTAAACTTTTTGAATTTTAGTATGCAGATGCTGCACGGTTTCTTCGATATCTCCCAAACAAGTTGACCTACAGCGATCTACCAAATATGCTGAATTCTTAATTCAAGTATCTAAAAACTGGCATTAATAGATTTTGGTTCTAGATACAAATAAAAAAGTTCAACTTTTTGAATTTTAGTATCCAGCAGCTGCACGGTTTCTTCGATATCTCCCAAACCAGTTGACCTACAGCGATCTACCAAATATGCTGAATTCTTGATTCAAGTATCTAAAAACTGGCATTAATAGATTTTGGTTCTATATACAAATAAAAAAGTTCAACTTTTTGAATTTTAAATAGTATCCAGATGCTGCACGGTTTCTTCGATATCTCCCAAACCAGTTGATCTACAGCGATCTACCGAAAATGCTGAATTCTTGATTCAAGTATCTAAAAACTGGCATTAATAGATTTTGGTTCTAGATACAAATAAAAAAGTTCAACTTTTTGAATTTTAGTATCCAGATGCTGCACGGTTTCTTCGATATCTCCCAAACCAGTTGACCTACAGCGACCTACCGAATATGCTGAATTCTTGATTCAAGTATCTAAAAACTGGCATTAATAGATTTTGGTTCTAGATACAAATAAAAAAGTTAAACATTTGGAATTTTAGTATCCAGATGCTGAACGGTTTTTTCGATATCTCCCAAACCAGTTCACCTACAGCGATCTACCGAATATGCTGAATTCTTGATTCAAGTATCTAAAAACTGGCATTAATAGATTTTGGTTCTAGATACAAATAAAAAAGTTCAACTTTTTGAATTTTAGTATCCAGATGCTGCACGGTTTCTTCGATATCTCCCAAACCAGTTGACCTACAGCGATCTACCGAATATGCTGAATTCTTGATTCAAGTATCTAAAAACTGGCATTAATAGATTTTGGTTCTAGATACAAATAAAAAAGTTCAACTTTTTGAATTTTAGTATCCAGATGCTGCACGGTTTCTTCGATATCTCCCAAACCAGTTGGCCTACAGCGATCTACCGAATATGCTGAATTCTTGATTCAAGTATCTAAAAACTGGCATTAATAGATTTTGGTTCTAGATACAAATAAAAAAGTTCAACTTTTTGAATTTTAGTATGCAGATGCTGCACCGTTTCTTCGATATCTGCCAAACCAGTTGACCTACAGCGATCTACCGAATATGCTGAATTCTTGATTCAAGTATCTAAAAACTGGCATTAATAGATTTTGGTTCTAGATACAAATAAAAAAGTTCAACTTTTTGAATTTTAGTATGCAGATGCTGCACGGTTTCTTCGATATCTCCCAAACCAGTTGACCTACACCGATCTAGCAAATATGCTGAATTCTTAATTCAAGTATCTAAAAACTGGCATTAATAGATTTTGGTTCTAGATACAAATAAAAAAGTTGAACTTTTTGAATTTTAGTATCCAGCAGCTGCCCGGTTTCTTCGATATCTCCCAAACCAGTTGACCTACAGCGATCTACCGAATATGCTGAATTCTTGATTCAAGTATCTAAAAACTGGCATTAATAGATTTTGGTTCTAGATACAAATAAAAAAGTTCTACTTTTTGAATTTTAGTATCCAGATGCTGCACGGTTTCTTCGATATCTCCCAAACCAGTTGACCTACAGCGACCTACCGAATATGCTGAATTCTTGATTCAAGTATCTAAAAACTGGCATTAATAGATTTTGGTTCTAGATACAAATAAAAAAGTTAAACATTTGGAATTTTAGTATCCAGATGCTGAACGGTTTTTTCGATATCTCCCAAACCAGTTCACCTACAGCGATCTACCGAATATGCTGAATTCTTGATTCAAGTATCTAAAAACTGGCATTAATAGATTTTGGCTCTAGATACAAATAAAAAAGTTCAACTTTTTGAATTTTAGTATCCAGATGCTGCACGGTTTCTTCGATATCTGCCAAACCAGTTGACCTACAGCGATCTACCGAATATGCTGAATTCTTGATTCAAGTATCTAAAAACTGGCATTAATAGATTTTGGTTCTAGATACAAATAAAAAAGTTCAACTTTTTGAATTTTAGTATGCAGATGCTGCACGGTTTCTTCGATATCTCCCAAACCAGTTGACCTACAGCGATCTAGCAAATATGCTGAATTCTTGATTCAAGTATCTAAAAACTGGCATTAATAGATTTTGGTTCTAGATACAAATAAAAAAGTTCAACTTTTTGAATTTTAGTATCCAGATGCTGCACGGTTTCTTCGATATCTCCCAAACCAGTTGACCTACAGCGATCTACCGAATATGCTGAATTCTTGATTCAAGTATCTAAAAACTGGCATTAATAGATTTTGGTTCTAGATACAAATAAAAAAGTTCAACTTTTTGAATTTTAGTATCCAGATGCTGCACGGTTTCTTCGATATCTCCCAAACCAGTTGGCCTACAGCGATCTACCGAATATGCTGAATTCTTGATTCAAGTATCTAAAAACTGGCATTAATAGATTTTGGTTCTAGATACAAATAAAAAAGTTCAACTTTTTGAATTTTAGTATGCAGATGCTGCACCGTTTCTTCGATATCTGCCAAACCAGTTGACCTACAGCGATCTACCGAATATGCTGAATTCTTGATTCAAGTATCTAAAACCTGGCATTAATAGATTTTGGTTCTAGATACAAATAAAAAAGTTCAACTTTTTGAATTTTAGTATGCAGATGCTGCATGGTTTCTTCGATATCTCCCAAACCAGTTGACCTACACCGATCTAGCAAATATGCTGAATTCTTAATTCAAGTATCTAAAAACTGGCATTAATAGATTTTGGTTCTAGATACAAATAAAAAAGTTTAACTTTTTCAATTTTAGTATCCAGCAGCTGCCCGGTTTCTTCGATATCTCCCAAACCAGTTGACCTACAGCGATCTACCGAATATGCTGAATTCTTGATTCAAGTATCTAAAAACTGGCATTAATAGATTTTGGTTCTAGATACAAATAAAAAAGTTCTACTTTTTGAATTTTAGTATCCAGATGCTGCACGGTTTCTTCGATATCTCCCAAACCAGTTGATCTACAGCGATCTACCGAAAATGGTGAATTCTTGATTCAAGTATCTAAAAACTGGCATTAATAGATTTTGGTTCTAGATACAAATAAAAAAGTTCAACTTTTTGAATTTTAGTATCCAGATGCTGCACGGTTTCTTCGATATCTCCCAAACCAGTTGACCCACAGCGATCTACCGAATATGCTGAATTCTTGATTCAAGTATCTAAAAACTGGCATTAATAGATTTTGGTTCTAGATACAAATAAAAAAGTTCAACTTTTTGAATTTTAGTATCCAGATGCTGAACGGTTTTTTCGACATCTCCCAAACCAGTTGACCTACAGCGATCTACCGAATATGCTGAATTCTTGATTCAAGTATCTAAAAACTGGCATTAATAGATTTTGGTTCTAGTTACAAATAAAAAAGTTCAACTTTTTGAATTTTAGTATGCAGATGCTGCACGGTTTCTTCGATATCTCCCAAACCAGTTGACCTACAGCGATCTACCGCATATGCTAAATTCTTGATTCAAGTATCTAAAAACTGGCATTAATAGATTTTGGTTGTAGATACAAATAAAAAAGTTCAACTTTTTGAATTTTAGTATCCAGATGCTGCACGGTTTCTTCGATATCTCCCAAACCAGTTGACCTACAGCGATCTACCGAATATGCTGAATTCTTGATTTAAGCATATAAAAACTGGCATTAATAGATTTTGGTTCTAGATGCAAATAAAAAAGTTCAACTTTTTGAATTTTAGTATCCAGATGCTGGACGGTTTCTTCGATATCTCCCAAACCAGTTGACTTACAGCGATCTACCGAATATGCTGAATTCTTGATTCAAGTATCTAAAAACTGGCATTAATAGATTTTGGTTCTAGATACAAATAAAAAAGTTCAACTTTTTGAATTTTAGTATCCAGATGCTGCACGGTTTCTTCGATATCTCCCAAACCAGTTGACCTACAGCGATCTACCGAATATGCTCAGTTCTTGATTCAAGTATCTAAAAACTGGCATTAATAGATTTTGGTTCTAGATACAAATAAAAAAGTTCAACCTTTTGAATTTTAGTATCCAGATGCTGCACGGTTTCTTCGATATCTCCCAAACCAGTTGACCTACAGCGATCTACCGAATATGCTGAATTCTTGATTCAAGTATCTAAAAACTGGTAATAATAGATTTTGGTTCTAGATACAAATAAAAAAGTTCAACTTTTTGAATTTTAGTATGCAGATGCTGCACGGTTTTTTCCATATCTCCCAAACCAGTTGACCTACAGCGATCTACCGAATATGCTGAATTCTTGATTCAAGTATCTAAAAACTGGCATTAATAGATTTTGGTTCTAGATACAAATAAAAAAGTTCAACTTTTTGAATTTTGGTATCCAGATGCTGCACGGTTTCTTCGATATCTCCCAAACCAGTTGACCTACAGCGATCTACCGAATATGCTGAATTCTTGATTCAAGTATCTAAAAACTGGCATTAATAGATTTTGGTTCTAGATACAAATAAAAAAGTTAAACTTTTTGAATTTTAGTATCCAGATGCTGCACGGTTTCTTCGATATCTCCCAAACCAGTCGACCTACAGCGATCTACCGAATATGCAGAATTTTTGATTCACGTATCTAAAAACTGGCATTAATAGATTTTGGTTCTAGATACAAATAAAAAAGTTCAACTTTTTGAATTTTAGTATCCAGATGCTGCACGGTTTCTTCGATATCTCACAAACCAGTTGACCTACAGCGATCTACCGCATATGCTGAATTCTTGATTCAAGTATCTAAAAACTGGCATTAATAGATTTTGGTTCTAGATACAAATAAAAAAGTTCAACTTTTTGAATTTTAGTATGCAGATGCTGCACGGATTCTTCGATATCTCCCAAACCAGTTGACCTACAGCGATCTAGCAAATATGCTGAATTCTTGATTCAAGTATCTAAAAACTGGCATTAATAGATTTTGGTTCTAGATACAAATAAAAAAGTTCAACTTTTTGAATTTTAGTATCCAGATGCTGCACGGTTTCTTCGATATCTCCCAAACCAGTTGACCTACAGCGATCTACCGAATATGCTGAATTCTTGATTCAAGTATCTAAAAACTGGCATTAATAGATTTTGGTTCTAGATACAAATAAAAAAGTTCAACTTTTTGAATTTTAGTATCCAGATGCTGCACGGTTTCTTCGATATCTCCCAAACCAGTTGGCCTACAGCGATCTACCGAATATGCTGAATTCTTGATTCAAGTATCTAAAAACTGGCATTAATAGATTTTGGTTCTAGATACAAATAAAAAAGTTCAACTTTTTGAATTTTAGTATGCAGATGCTGCACCGTTTCTTCGATATCTGCCAAACCAGTTGACCTACAGCGATCTACCGAATATGCTGAATTCTTGATTCAAGTATCTAAAAACTGGCATTAATAGATTTTGGTTCTAGATACAAATAAAAAAGTTCAACTTTTTGAATTTTAGTATGCAGATGCTGCACGGTTTCTTCGATATCTCCCAAACCAGTTGACCTACACCGATCTAGCAAATATGCTGAATTCTTAATTCAAGTATCTAAAAACTGGCATTAATAGATTTTGGTTCTAGATACAAATAAAAAAGTTCAACTTTTTGAATTTTAGTATCCAGCAGCTGCCCGGTTTCTTCGATATCTCCCAAACCAGTTGACCTACAGCGATCTACCGAATATGCTGAATTCTTGATTCAAGTATCTAAAAACTGGCATTAATAGATTTTGGTTCTAGATACAAATAAAAAAGTTCTACTTTTTGAATTTTAGTATCCAGATGCTGCACGGTTTCTTCGATATCTCCCAAACCAGTTGATCTACAGCGATCTACCGAAAATGGTGAATTCTTGATTCAAGTATCTAAAAACTGGCATTAATAGATTTTGGTTCTAGATACAAATAAAAAAGTTCAACTTTTTGAATTTTAGTATCCAGATGCTGCACGGTTTCTTCGATATCTCCCAAACCAGTTGACCTACAGCGATCTACCGAATATGCTGAATTCTTGATTCAAGTATCTAAAAACTGGCATTAATAGATTTTGGTTCTAGATACAAATAAAAAAGTTCAACTTTTTGAATTTTAGTATCCAGATGCTGAACGGTTTTTTCGACATCTCCCAAACCAGTTCACCTACAGCGATCTACCGAATATGCTGAATTCTTGATTCAAGTATCTAAAAACTGGCATTAATAGATTTTGGTTCTAGTTACAAATAAAAAAGTTCAACTTTTTGAATTTTAGTATGCAGATGCTGCACGGTTTCTTCGATATCTCCCAAACCAGTTGACCTACAGCGATCTACCGCATATGCTAAATTCTTGATTCAAGTATCTAAAAACTGGCATTAATAGATTTTGGTTGTAGATACAAATAAAAAAGTTCAACTTTTTGAATTTTAGTATCCAGATGCTGCACGGTTTCTTCGATATCTCCCAAACCAGTTGACCTACAGCGATCTACCGAATATGCTGAATTCTTGATTTAAGCATATAAAAACTGGCATTAATAGATTTTGGTTCTAGATGCAAATAAAAAAGTTCAACTTTTTGAATTTTAGTATCCAGATGCTGGACGGTTTCTTCGATATCTCCCAAACCAGTTGACCTACAGCGATCTACCGAATATGCTGAATTCTTGATTCAAGTATCTAAAAACTGGCATTAATAGATTTTGGTTCTAGATACAAATAAAAAAGTTCAACTTTTTGAATTTTAGTATCCAGATGCTGCACGGTTTCTTCGATATCTCCCAAACCAGTTGACCTACAGCGATCTACCGAATATGCTGAGTTCTTGATTCAAGTATCTAAAAACTGGCATTAATAGATTTTGGTTCTAGATACAAATAAAAAAGTTCAACCTTTTGAATTTTAGTATCCAGATGCTGTACGGTTTCTTCGATATCTCCCAAACCAGTTGACCTACAGCAATCTACCGAATATGCTGAATTCTTGATTCAAGTATCTAAAAACTGGTAATAATAGATTTTGGTTCTAGATACAAATAAAAAAGTTCAACTTTTTGAATTTTAGTATGCAGATGCTGCACGGTTTTTTCCATATCTCCCAAACCAGTTGACCTACAGCGATCTACCGAATATGCTGAATTCTTGATTCAAGTATCTAAAAACTGGCATTAATAGATTTTGGTTCTAGATACAAATAAAAAAGTTCAACTTTTTGAATTTTGGTATCCAGATGCTGCACGGTTTCTTCGATATCTCCCAAACCAGTTGACCTACAGCGATCTACCGAATATGCTGAATTCTTGATTCAAGTATCTAAAAACTGGCATTAATAGATTTTGGTTCTAGATACAAATAAAAAAGTTAAACTTTTTGAATTTTAGTATCCAGATGCTGCACGGTTTCTTCGATATCTCCCAAACCAGTCGACCTACAGCGATCTACCGAATATGCTGAATTTTTGATTCACGTATCTAAAAACTGGCATTAATAGATTTTGGTTCTAGATACAAATAAAAAAGTTCAACTTTTTGAATTTTAGTATCCAGATGCTTCACGGTTTCTTCGATATCTCACAAACCAGTTGACCTACAGCGATCTACCGCATATGCTGAATTCTTGATTCAAGTATCTAAAAACTGGCATTAATAGATTTTGGTTCTAGATACAAATAAAAAAGTTCAACTTTTTTAATTTTAGTATGCAGATGCTGCACGGTTTCTTCGATATCTCCCAAACCAGTTGACCTACAGCGATCTACCGAATATGCTGAATTCTTGATTCAAGTATCTAAAAACTGGCATTAATAGATTTTGGTTCTAGATACAAATAAAATAGTTCAACTTTTTGAATTTTAGTATCCAGATGCTGCACGGTTTCTTCGATATCTCCCAAACCAGTTGACCTACAGCGATCTACCGAATATGCTGAATTCTTGTTTCAAGTATCTAAAAACTGGCATTAATAGATTTTGGTTCTAGATACAAATAAAAAAGTTCAACTTTTTGAATTTTAGTATGCAGATGCTGCACGCTTTCTTCAATATCTCCCAAACCAGTTGACCTACAGCGATCTACCGAATATGCTGAATTCTTGATTCAAGTATCTAAAAACTGGCATTAATATATTTTGGTTCTATAGATACAAATAAAAAAGTTCAACTTTTTGAATTTTAGTATCCAGATGCTGCACGGTTTCTTCGATATCTCCCAAACCAGTTGACCTACAGCGATCTACTGAATATGCTGAATTCTTGATTCAAGTATCTAAAAACTGGCATTAATAGATTTTGGTTCTAGATACAAATAAAAAAGTTCAACTTATTGAATTTTAGTATCCAGATGCTGCATGGTTTCTTCGATATCTCCCAAACCAGTTGACCTACAGCGATCCACCGAATATGCTGAATTTTTGATTCAAGTATCTACAAACTAGCATTAATAGATTTTAGTTCTAGATACAAATAAAAAAGTTCAACTTTTTGAATTTTAGTATCCAGATGCTGCACGGTTTCTTCGATATCTCCCAAACCAGTTGACCTACAGCGATCTACCGAATATGCTGAATTCTTGATTCAAGTATCTAAAAACTGGTAATAATAGATTTTGGTTCTAGATACAAATAAAAAAGTTCAACTTTTTGAATTTTAGTATGCAGATGCTGCACGGTTTTTTCCATATCTCCCAAACCAGTTGACCTATAGCGATCTACCGAATATGCTGAATTCTTGATTCAAGTATCTAAAAACTGGCATTAATAGATTTTGGTTCTAGATACAAATAAAAAAGTTAAACTTTTTGAATTTTAGTATCCAGATGCTGCACGGTTTCTTCGATATCTCCCAAACCAGTTGACCTACAGCGATCTACCGAATATGCTGAATTTTTGATTCAAGTATCTAAAAACTGGCATTAATAGATTTTGGTTCTAGATACAAATAAAAAAGTTCAACTTTTTGAATTTTAGTGTCCAGATGCTGCACGGTTTCTTCGATATCTCACAAACCAGTTGACCTACAGCGATCTACCGCATATGCTGAATTCTTGATTCAAGTATCTAAAAACTGGCATTAATAGATTTTGGTTCTAGATACAAATAAAAAAGTTCAACTTTTTGAATTTTAGTATGCAGATGCTGCACGGTTTCTTCGATATCTCCCAAACCAGTTGACCTACAGCGATCTACCGAATATGCTGAATTCTTGATTCAAGTATCTAAAAACTGGCATTAATAGATTTTGGTTCTAGATACAAATAAAAAAGTTCAACTTTTTGAATTTTAGTATCCAGATGCTGCACGGTTTCTTCGATATCTCCCAAACCAGTTGACCTACAGCGATCTACCGAATATGCTGAATTCTTGATTCAAGTATCTAAAAACTGGCATTAATAGATTTTGGTTCTAGATACAAATAAAAAAGTTAAACTTTTTGAATTTTAGTATCCAGATGCTGCACGGTTTCTTCGATATCTCCCAAACCAGTTGACCTACAGCGATCTACCGAATATGCTGAATTTTTGATTCACGTATCTAAAAACTGGCATTAATAGATTTTGGTTCTAGATACAAATAAAAAAGTTCAACTTTTTGAATTTTAGTGTCCAGATGCTGCACGGTTTCTTCGATATCTCACAAACCAGTTGACCTACAGCGATCTACCGCATATGCTGAATTCTTGATTCAAGTATCTAAAAACTGGCATTAATAGATTTTGGTTCTAGATACAAATAAAAAAGTTCAACTTTTTGAATTTTAGTATGCAGATGCTGCACGGTTTCTTCGATATCTCCCAAACCAGTTGACCTACAGCGATCTACCGAATATGCTGAATTCTTGATTCAAGTATCTAAAAACTGGCATTAATAGATTTTGGTTCTAGATACAAATAAAAAAGTTCAACTTTTTGAATTTTAGTATCCAGATGCTGCACGGTTTCTTCGATATCTCCCAAACCAGTTGACCTACAGCGATCTACCGAATATGCTGAATTCTTGATTCAAGTATCTAAAAACTGGCATTAATAGATTTTGGTTCTAGATACAAATAAAAAAGTTCAACTTTTTGATTTTTAGTATCCAGATGCTGCACGGTTTCTTCGATATCTCCCAAACCAGTTGACCTACAGCGATCTACCGAATATGCTGAATTCTTGATTCAAGTATCTAAAAACTGGCATTAATAGATTTTGGTTCTAGATACGAATAAAAAAGTTCAACTTTTTGAATTTTAGTATGCAGATGCTGCACGGTTTCTTCGATATCTCCCAAACCAGTTGACCTACAGCGATCTACCGAATATGCTGAATTCTTGATTCAAGTATCTAAAAACTGGCATTAATAGATTTTGGTTCTAGATACAAATAAAAAAGTTCAACTTTTTGAATTTTAGTATCCAGATGCTGCACGGTTTCTTCGATATCTCCCAAACCAGTCGACCTACAGCAATCTACCGAATATGCTGAATTCTTGATTCAAGTATCTAAAAACTGGCATTAATAGATTTTGGTTCTAGATACAAATAAAAAAGTTCAACTTTTTGAATTTTAGTATCCAGATGCTGCACGGTTTCTTCGATATCTCCCAAACCAGTTGACCTACAGCGATCTACCGAATATGCTGAATTCTTGATTCAAGTATCTAAAAACTGGCATTAATAGATTTCAGTTCTAGATACATATATAAAAGTTCAACTTTTTGAATTTTAGTATCCAGATGCTGCACGGTTTCTTCGATATCTCCCAAACCAGTTCACCTACAGCGATCTACCGAATATGCTGAATTCTTGAATCAAGTATCTAAAAACTGGCATTAATAGATTTTGATTCTAGATACAAATAAAAAAGTTCAACTTTTTGAATTTTAGTATCCAGATGCTGCACGGTTTCTTCGATATCTCCCAAACCAGTTGACCTACAGCGATCTACCGAATATGCTGAATTCTTGATTCAAGTATCTAAAAACTGGCATTAATAGATTTTGGTTCTAGATACAAATAAAAAAGTTCAACTTTTTGAATTTTAGTATCCAGATGCTGCACGGTTTCTTCGATATCTCCCAAACCAGTTGACCTACAGCGATCTACCGAATATGCTGAATTCTTGATTCAAGTATCTAAAAACTGGCATTAATAGATTTTGGTTCTAGATACAAATAAAAAAGTTCAACTTTTTGAATTTTAGTATCCAGATGCTGCACGGTTTCTTCGATATCTCCCAAACCAGTCGACCTACAGCGATCTACCGAATATGCTGAATTCTTGATTCAAGTATCTAAAAACTGGCATTAATAGATTTTGGTTCTAGATACAAATAAAAAAGTTCAACTTTTTGAATTTTAGTATCCAGATGCTGCACGGTTTCTTCGATATCTCCCAAACCAGTTGACCTACAGCGATCTACCGAATATGCTGAATTCTTGATTCAAGTATCTAAAAACTGGCATTAATAGATTTTGGTTCTAGATACAAATAAAAAAGTTCAACTTTTTGATTTTTAGTATCCAGATGCTGCACGGTTTCTTCGATATCTCCCAAACCAGTTGACCTACAGCGATCTACCGAATATGCTGAATTCTTGATTCAAGTATCTAAAAACTGGCATTAATAGATTTTGGTTCTAGATACAAATAAAAAAGTTCAACTTTTTGAATTTTAGTATGCAGATGCTGCACGGTTTCTTCGATATCTCCCAAACCAGTTGACCTACAGCGATCTACCGAATATGCTGAATTCTTGATTCAAGTATCTAAAAACTGGCATTAATAGATTTTGGTTCTAGATACAAATAAAAAAGTTCAACTTTTTGAATTTTAGTATCCAGATGCTGCACGGTTTCTTCGATATCTCCCAAACCAGTCGACCTACAGCGATCTACCGAATATGCTGCATTCTTGATTCAAGTATCTAAAAACTGGCATTAATAGATTTTGGTTCTAGATACAAATAAAAAAGTTCAACTTTTTGAATTTTAGTATCCAGATGCTGCACGGTTTCTTCGATATCTCCCAAACCAGTTGACCTACAGCGATCTACCGAATATGCTGAATTCTTGATTCAAGTATCTAAAAACTGGCATTAATAGATTTCAGTTCTAGATACATATATAAAAGTTCAACTTTTTGAATTTTAGTATCCAGATGCTGCACGGTTTCTTCGATATCTCCCAAACCAGTTCACCTACAGCGATCTACCGAATATGCTGAATTCTTGAATCAAGTATCTAAAAACTGGCATTAATAGATTTTGATTCTAGATACAAATAAAAAAGTTCAACTTTTTGAATTTTAGTATCCAGATGCTGCACGGTTTCTTCGATATCTCCCAAACCAGTTGACCTACAGCGATCTACCGAATATGCTGAATTCTTGATTCAAGTATCTAAAAACTGGCATTAATAGATTTTGGTTCTAGATACAAATAAAAAAGTTCAACTTTTTGAATTTTAGTATCCAGATGCTGCACGGTTTCTTCGATATCTCCCAAACCAGTTGACCTACAGCGATCTACCGAATATGCTGAATTCTTGATTCAAGTATCTAAAAACTGACATTAATAGATTTTGGTTCTAGATACAAATAAAAAAGTTCAACTTTTTGAATTTTAGTATCCAGATGCTGCACGGTTTCTTCGATATCTCCCAAACCAGTTGACCTACAGCGATCTACCGAATATGCTGAATTCTTGATTCAAGTATCTAAAAACTGGCATTAATAGATTTTGGTTCTAGATACAAATAAAAAAGTTCAACTTTTTGAATTTTAGTATCCAGATGCTGCACGGTTTCTTCGATATCTCCCAAACCAGTTGACCTACAGCGATCTACCGAATATGCTGAATTCTTGATTCAAGTATCTAAAAACTGGCATTAATAGATTTTGGTTCTAGATACAAATAAAAAAGTTCAACCTTTTGAATTTTATTTGTTTTGAATGAATGCCTTACATTCCTTACCACGTAAAGTGGACGGCTGGAGTTAGCGCTGTTTCACGGTCAGCCACAACCGATCATCAGACTCCTTATGTGGTGCTGGTCTGTCTTTTTCTTTCATTTATCCCGAAATTCCATTTTCTTCCACTGGGATTCGAACCTAGACCAGCGTCTTCTCAGGCAAGCACTCTTGCACTGTGCCGTTGAAGCCACGAGTTTATCCAGTTTTTATTTGTAATTTCTTGGACAAACTTTTGCTCCTGTAAGTATACTATGTTATTCATTCAGGTTGTTTCTTTCTGTGTTTTCTCTAATTCTATTCCATTTCGACAAGCATAGTTGGACAGAAATGGGTGATAGAGAGGTGAAAGACTTTTGACATTGTTTTTTGTCGAGAATTTTATGATTAATGGTTTTTTATGTGATACCACACAATTTTTCCTGGTTTTAATTTTTGTTTTCCGTCAATTCCTTTATTTGTTTTGAATGAATCCCAGTGGAAGAAAATGGAATTTCGGGATAAATGAAAGAAAAAGACAGACCAGCACCACATAAGGAGTCTGATGATCGGTTGTGGCTGACCGTGAAACAGCGCTGTAACTCCAGCCGTCCACTTTACGTGGTAAGGAATGTAAGGCTATTCATTCAAAACAAATAAAGGAATTGACGGAAAACTAAAATTAAAACCAGGAAAAATTGTGTGGTATCACATAAAAAACCATTAATCATAAAATTCTCGACAAAAAACAATGTCAAAAGTCTTTCACCTCTCTATCACCCATTTCTGTCCAACTATGCTTGTCGAAATGGAATAGAATTAGAGAAAACACAGAAAGAAACAACCTGAATGAATAACATAGTATACTTACAGGAGCAAAAGTTTGTCCAAGAAATTACAAATAAAAACTGGATAAACTCGTGGCTTCAATGGCACAGTGCAAGAGTGCTTGCCTGAGAAAACGCTGGTCTAGGTTCGAATCGCAGTGGAAGAAAATGGAATTTCGGGATAAATGAAAGAAAAAGACAGACCAGCACCACATAAGGAGTCTGATGATCGGTTGTGGCTGACCGTGAAACAGCGCTGTAACTCCAGCCGTCCACTTTACGTGGTAAGGAATGTAAGGCTATTCATTCAAAACAAATAAAGGAATTGACGGAAAACAAAAATTAATTAAAACCAGGAAAAATTGTGTGGTATCACATAAAAAACCATTAATCATTTTGAATTTTAGTATCCATATGCTGCACGGTTTCTTCGATATCTCCCAAACCAGTTCACCTACAGCGATCTACCGAATATGCTGAATTCTTGATTCAAGTATCTAAAAACTGGCATTAATAGATTTTGGTTCTAGATACAAATAAAAAAGATCAACTTTTTGAATTTTAGTATCCAGATGCTGCTCGGTTTCTTCGATATCTCCCAAACCAGTTGACCTACAGCGATCTACCGAATATGCTGAATTCTTGATTCAAGTATCTAAAAACTGGCATTAATAGATTTTGGTTCTAGATACAAATAAAAAAGTTCAACTTTTTGAATTTTAGTATGCAGATGCTGCACGGTTTCTTCGATATCTCCCAAACCAGTTGACCTACAGCGATCTACCGAATATGCTGAATTCTTGATTCAAGTATCTAAAAACTGGCATTAATAGATTTTGGTTCTAGATACAAATAAAAAAGTTCAACTTTTTGAATTTTAGTATCCAGATGCTGCACGGTTTCTTCGATATCTCCCAAACCAGTTGACCTACAGCGATCTACCGAATATGCTGAATTCTTGATTCAAGTATCTAAAAACTGGCATTAATAGATTTTGGTTCTAGATACAAATACAAAAGTTCAACTTTTTGAATATTCAGGCAACTTAACTTTATTGCTGTAGGTCAACTGGTTTAGGAGATATCGAAGAAACCGTGCAGCATCTGGGAGCTAAAATTCAAAAAGTTGAACTTTTTCGTTTGTATCTAGATACAAAATCTAGAAATGCACGTTGTTAGATAATTTAATCTAGAATTCAGGCAACTTAACTTTATTGCTCTAGGTCAACTGGTTTAGGAGATATCGAAGAAACCGTGCAGCATCTGGGAGCTAAAATTCAAAAAGTTGAACTTTTTTGTTTGTATCTAGATATAAAATCTATAAATGCACGTTGTTAGATAATTTAATCTAGAATTCAGGCAACTTAACTTTATTGCTCTAGGTCAACTGGTTTAGGAGATATCGAAGAAACCGTGCAGCATCTGGGAGCTAAAATTCAAAAAGTTGATCTTTTTTGTTTGTATCTAGATACAAAATCTATAAATGCACGTTGTTAGATAATTTAATCTAGAATTCAGGCAACTTAACTTTATTGCTCTAGGTCAACTGGTTTAGGAGATATCGAAGAAACCGTGCAGCATCTGGGAGCTAAAATTCAAAAAGTTGAACTTTTTTGTTTGTATCTAGATACAAAATCTATAAATGCACGTTGTTAGATAATTTAATCTAGAATTCAGGCAACTTAACTTTATTGCTCTAGGTCAACTGGTTTAGGAGATATCGAAGAAACCGTGCAGCATCTGGGAGCTAAAATTCAAAAAGTTGAACTTTTTTGTTTGTATCTAGATACAAAATCTATAAATGCACGTTGTTAGATAATTGAATCTAGAATTCAGGAAAATTAATTATATCGCTGTAGGTCAACTGGTTTGGGAGATATCGAAGAAACCGTGCAGCATCTGGGAGCTAAAATTCAAAAAGTTGAACTTTTTTGTTTGTATCTAGATACAAAATCTATAAATGCACGTTGTTAGATAATTTAATCTAGAATTCAGGCAACTTAACTTTATTGCTGTAGGTCAACTGGTTTAGGAGATATCGAAGAAACCGTGCTGCATCTGGGAGCTAAAATTCAAAAAAATGAACTTTTTTGTTTGTATCTAGATACAAAATCTATAAATGCACGTTGTTAGATAATTTAATCTAGAATTCAGGCAACTTAACTTTATTGCTCTAGGTCAACTGGTTTAGGAGATATCGAAGAAACCGTGCAGCATCTGGGAGCTAAAATTCAAAAAGTTGAACTTTTTTGTTTGTATCTAGATACAAAATCTATAAATGCACGTTGTTAGATAATTTAATCTAGAATTCAGGCAACTTAACTTTATTGCTGTAGGTCAACTGGTTTAGGAGATATCGAAGAAACCGTGCAGCGTCTGGGAGCTAAAATTCAAAAAGTTGAACTTTTTTGTTTGTATCTAGATACAAAATCTATAAATGCACGTTGTTAGATAATTTAATCTAGAATTCAGGCAACTTAACTTTATTGCTCTAGGTCAACTGGTTTAGGAGATATCGAAGAAACCGTGCAGCATCTGGGTGCTAAAATTTAAAAAGTTGAACTTTTTTGTTTGTATCTAGATACAAAATCTATAAATGCACATTGTTAGATCATTTAATCTAGAATTCAGGCAACTTAACTTTATTGCTCTAGGTCAACTGGTTTAGGAGATATCGAAGAAACCGTGCAGCATCTGGGAGCTAAAATTCAAAAAGTTGAACTTTTTTGTTTGTATCTAGATACAAAATCTATAAATGCACGTTGTTAGATAATTGAATCTAGAATTCAGGAAAATTAATTATATCACTGTAGGTCAACTGGTTTGGGACATATAGAAGAAACCGTGCAGCATCTGGGAGCTAAAATTCAAAAAGTTGAACTTTTTTTTTTGTATCTAGATACAAAATCTTTAAATGCACGTTGTTAGATAATTTAATCTAGAATTCAGGCAACTTAACTTTATTGCTCTAGGTCAACTGGTTTAGGAGATATCGAAGAAACCGTGCAGCATCTGGGAGCTAAAATTCAAAAAGTTGAACTTTTTTGTTCTAGATACAAAATCTATAAATGCACGTTGTTAGATAATTTAATCTAGAATTCAGGCAACTTAACTTTATTGCTCTAGGTCAACTGGTTTAGGAGATATCGAAGAAACAGTGCAGCATCTGGGAGCTAAAATTCAAAAAGTTGAACTTTTTTGTTTGTATCTAGATACAAAATCTATAAATGCACGTTGTTAGATAATTTAATCTAGAATTCAGGCAACTTAACTTTATTGCTCTAGGTCAACTGGTTTAGGAGATATCGAAGAAACCGTGCAGCATCTGGGAGCTAAAATTCAAAAAGTTGAACTTTTTTGTTTGTATCTAGATACAAAATCTATAAATGCACGTTGTTAGATAATTGAATCTAGAATTCAGGAAAATTAATTATATCGCTGTAGGTCAACTGGTTTGGGAGATATCGAAGAAACCGTGCAGCATCTGGGAGCTAAAATTCAAAAAGTTGAACTTTTTTGTTTGTATCTAGATACAAAATCTATAAATGCACGTTGTTAGATAATTTAATCTAGAATTCAGGCAACTTAACTTTATTGCTGTAGGTCAACTGGTTTAGGAGATATCGAAGAAACCGTGCTGCATCTGGGAGCTAAAATTCAAAAAAATGAACTTTTTTGTTTGTATCTAGATACAAAATCTATAAATGCACGTTGTTAGATAATTTAATCTAGAATTCAGGCAACTTAACTTTATTGCTCTAGGTCAACTGGTTTAGGAGATATCGAAGAAACCGTGCAGCATCTGGGAGCTAAAATTCAAAAAGTTGAACTTTTTTGTTTGTATCTAGATACAAAATCTATAAATGCACGTTGTTAGATAATTTAATCTAGAATTCAGGCAACTTAACTTTATTGCTGTAGGTCAACTGGTTTAGGAGATATCGAAGAAACCGTGCAGCGTCTGGGAGCTAAAATTCAAAAAGTTGAACTTTTTTGTTTGTATCTAGATACAAAATCTATAAATGCACGTTGTTAGATAATTTAATCTAGAATTCAGGCAACTTAACTTTATTGCTCTAGGTCAACTGGTTTAGGAGATATCGAAGAAACCGTGCAGCATCTGGGTGCTAAAATTCAAAAAGTTGAACTTTTTTGTTTGTATCTAGATACAAAATCTATAAATGCACATTGTTAGATCATTTAATCTAGAATTCAGGCAACTTAACTTTATTGCTCTAGGTCAACTGGTTTAGGAGATATCGAAGAAACCGTGCAGCATCTGGGAGCTAAAATTCAAAAAGTTGAACTTTTTTGTTTGTATCTAGATACAAAATCTATAAATGCACGTTGTTAGATAATTGAATCTAGAATTCAGGAAAATTAATTATATCACTGTAGGTCAACTGGTTTGGGACATATAGAAGAAACCGTGCAGCATCTGGGAGCTAAAATTCAAAAAGTTGAACTTTTTTTTTTGTATCTAGATACAAAATCTTTAAATGCACGTTGTTAGATAATTTAATCTAGAATTCAGGCAACTTAACTTTATTGCTCTAGGTCAACTGGTTTAGGAGATATCGAAGAAACCGTGCAGCACCTGGGAGCTAAAATTCAAAAAGTTGAACTTTTTTGTTTGTATCTAGATACAAAATCTATAAATGCACGTTGTTAGATAATTTAATCTAGAACTCAGGCAACTTAACTTTATTGCTCTAGGTCAACTGGTTTAGGAGATATCGAAGAAACCGTGCAGCATCTGGGAGCTAAAATTCAAAAAGTTGAACTTTTTTGTTTGTATCTAGATGCAAAATCTATAAATGCACGTTGTTAGATAATTTAATCTAGAATTCAGGCAACTTAACTTTATTGCTCTAGGTCAACTGGTTTAGGAGATATCGAAGAAACCGTGCAGCATCTGGGAGCTAAAATTAAAAAAGTTGAACTTTTTTGTTTGTATCTAGATACAAAATCTATAAATGCACGTTGTTAGATAATTTAATCTAGAATTCAGGCAACTTAACTTTATTGCTCTAGGTCAACTGGTTTAGGAGATATCGAAGAAACCGTGCAGCATCTGGGAGCTAAAATTCAAAAAGTTGAACTTTTTTGTTTGTATCTAGATACAAAATCTATAAATGCACGTTGTTAGATAATTGAATCTAGAATTCAGGCAACCTAACTTTATTGCTCTAGGTCAACTGGTTTAGGAGATATCGAGGAAACCGTGCAGCATCTGGGAGCTAAAATTCAAAAAGTTGAACTTTTTTGTTTGTATCTAGATACAAAATCTATAAATGCACGTTGTTAGATAATTTAATCTAGAATTCAGGCAACTTAACTTTATTGCTCTAGTTCAACTGGTTTAGGAGATATCGAAGAAACCGTGCAGCATCTGGGAGCTAAAATTCAAAAAGTTGAACTTTTTTGTTTGTATCTAGATACAAAATCTATAAATGCACGTTGTTAGATAATTTAATCTAGAATTCAGGCAACTTAACTTTATTGCTCTAGGTCAACTGGTTTAGGAGATATCGAAGAAACAGTGCAGCATCTGGGAGCTAAAATTCAAAAAGTTGAACTTTTTGTTTGTATCTAGATACAAAATCTATAAATGCACGTTGTTAGATAATTTAATCTAGAATTCAGGCAACTTAACTTTATTGCTCTAGGTCAACTGGTTTAGGAGATATCGAAGAAACCGTGCAGCATCTGGGAGCTAAAATTCAAAAAGTTGAACTTTTTTGTTTGTATCTAGATACAAAATCTATAAATGCACGTTGTTAGATAATTTAATCTTGAATTCAGGCAACTTAACTTTATTGCTCTAGGTCAACTGGCTTAGGAGATATCGAAGAAACCGTGCAGCATCTGGGAGCTAAAATTCAAAAAGTTGAACTTTTTTGTTTGTATCTAGATACAAAATCTATAAATGCACGTTGTTAGATAATTGAATCTAGAATTCAGGAAAATTAATTATATCGCTGTAGGTCAACTGGTTTAGGAGATATCGAAGAAACAGTGCAGCATCTGGGAGCTAAAATTCAAAAAGTTGAACTTTTTGTTTGTATCTAAATACAAAATCTATAAATGCACGTTGTTAGATAATTTAATCTAGAATTCAGGCAACTTAACTTTATTGCTCTAGGTCAACTGGTTTAGGAGATATCGAAGAAACCGTGCAGCATCTGGGAGCTAAAATTCAAAAAGTTGAACTTTTTTGTTTGTATCTAGATACAAAATCTATAAATGCACGTTGTTAGATAATTTAATCTAGAATTCAGGCAACTTAACTTTATTGCTCTAGGTCAACTGGTTTAGGAGATATCGAAGAAACCGTGCATCATCTGGGAGCTAAAATTCAAAAAGTTGAATTTTTTTTTTGTATCTAGATACAAAATCTATAAATGCACGTTGTTAGATAATTTAATCTAGAATTCAGGCAACTTAACTTTATTGCTCTAGGTCAACTGGTTTAGGAGATATCGAAGAAACCGTGCAGCATCTGGGAGCTAAAATTCAAAAAGTTGAACTTTTTTGTTTGTATCTAGATACAAAATCTATAAATGCACGTTGTTAGATAATTGAATCTAGAATTCAGGAAAATTAATTATATCGCTGTAGGTCAACTGGTTTGGGAGATATCGAAGAAACCGTGCAGCATCTGGGAGCTAAAATTCAAAAAGTTGAACTTTTTTGTTTGTATCTAGATACAAAATCTATAAATGCACGTTGTTAGATAATTTAATCTAGAATTCAGGCAACTTAACTTTATTGCTGTAGGTCAACTGGTTTAGGAGATATCGAAGAAACCGTGCTGCATCTGGGAGCTAAAATTCAAAAAATGAACTTTTTTGTTTGTATCTAGATACAAAATCTATAAATGCACGTTGTTAGATAATTTAATCTAGAATTCAGGCAACTTAACTTTATTGCTCTAGGTCAACTGGTTTAGGAGATATCGAAGAAACCGTGCAGCATCTGGGAGCTAAAATTCAAAAAGTTGAACTTTTTTGTTTGTATCTAGATACAAAATCTATAAATGCACGTTGTTAGATAATTTAATCTAGAATTCAGGCAACTTAACTTTATTGCTGTAGGTCAACTGGTTTAGGAGATATCGAAGAAACCGTGCAGCGTCTGGGAGCTAAAATTCAAAAAGTTGAACTTTTTTGTTTGTATCTAGATACAAAATCTATAAATGCACGTTGTTAGATAATTTAATCTAGAATTCAGGCAACTTAACTTTATTGCTCTAGGTCAACTGGTTTAGGAGATATCGAAGAAACCGTGCAGCATCTGGGTGCTAAAATTCAAAAAGTTGAACTTTTTTGTTTGTATCTAGATACAAAATCTATAAATGCACATTGTTAGATAATTTAATCTAGAATTCAGGCAACTTAACTTTATTGCTCTAGGTCAACTGGTTTAGGAGATATCGAAGAAACCGTGCAGCATCTGGGAGCTAAAATTCAAAAAGTTGAACTTTTTTGTTTGTATCTAGATACAAAATCTATAAATGCACGTTGTTAGATAATTGAATCTAGAATTCAGGAAAATTAATTATATCGCTGTAGGTCAACTGGTTTGGGACATATAGAAGAAACCGTGCAGCATCTGGGAGCTAAAATTCAAAAAGTTGAACTTTTTTTTTTGTATCTAGATACAAAATCTATAAATGCACGTTGTTAGATAATTTAATCTAGAATTCAGGCAACTTAACTTTATTGCTCTAGGTCAACTGGTTTAGGAGATATCGAAGAAACCGTGCAGCACCTGTGAGCTAAAATTCAAAAAGTTGAACTTTTTTGTTTGTATCTAGATACAAAATCTATAAATGCACGTTGTTAGATAATTTAATCTAGTATTCAGGCAACTTAACTTTATTGCTCTAGGTCAACTGGTTTAGGAGATATCGAAGAAACCGTGCAGCATCTGGGAGCTAAAATTCAAAAAGTTGAACTTTTTTGTTTGTATCTAGATACAAAATCTATAAATGCACATTGTTAGATAATTTAATCTAGAATTCAGGCAACTTAACTTTATTGCTCTAGGTCAACTGGTTTGGAGATATCGAAGAAACCGTGCAGCATCTGGGAGCTAAAATTCAAAAAGTTGAAGTTTTTTGTTTGTATCTAGATACAAAATCTATAAATGCACGTTGTAAGATAATTGAATCTAGAATTCAGGAAAATTAATTATATCGCTGTAGGTCAACTGGTTTGGGACATATAGAAGAAACCGTGCAGCATCTGGGAGCTAAAATTCAAAAAGTTGAACTTTTTTTTTTGTATCTAGATACAAAATCTATAAATGCACGTTGTTAGATAATTTAATCTAGAATTCAGGCAACTTAACTTTATTGCTCTAGGTCAACTGGTTTAGGAGATATCGAAAAAACCGTGCAGAACCTGGGAGCTAAAATTCAAAAAGTTGAACTTTTTTGTTTGTATCTAGATACAAAATCTATAAATGCACGTTGTTAGATAATTTAATCTAGTATTCAGGCAACTTAACTTTATTGCTCTAGGTCAACTGGTTTAGGAGATATCGAAGAAACCGTGCAGCATCTGGGAGCTAAAATTCAAAAAGTTGAACTTTTTTGTTTGTATCTAGATACAAAATCTATAAATGCACGTTGTTAGATAATTTAATCTAGAATTCAGGCAACTTAACTTTATTGCTGTAGGTCAACTGGTTTAGGAGATATCGAAGAAACCGTGCAGCGTCTGGGAGCTAAAATTCAAAAAGTTGAACTTTTTTGTTTGTATCTAGATACAAAATCTATAAATGCACGTTGTTAGATAATTTAATCTAGAATTCAGGCAACTTAACTTTATTGCTGTAGGTCAACTGGTTTAGGAGATATCGAAGAAACCGTGCAGCATCTGGGAGCTAAAATTCAAAAAGTTGAACTTTTTTGTTTGTATCTAGATACAAAATCTATAAATGCACGTTGTTAGATAATATAATCTAGAACTCAGGCAACTTAACTTTATTGCTCTAGGTCAACTGGTTTAGGAGATATCGAAGAAACCGTGCAGCATCTGGGAGCTAAAATTCAAAAAGTTGAACTTTTTTGTTTGTATCTAGATGCAAAATCTATAAATGCACGTTGTTAGATAATTTAATCTAGAATTCAGGCAACTTAACTTTATTGCTCTAGGTCAACTGGTTTAGGAGATATCGAAGAAACCGTGCAGCATCTGGGTGCTAAAATTCAAAAAGTTGAACTTTTTTGTTTGTATCTAGATACAAAATCTATAAATGCACATTGTTAGATAATTTAATCTAGAATTCAGGCAACTTAACTTTATTGCTCTAGGTCAACTGGTTTAGGAGATATCGAAGAAACCGTGCAGCATCTGGGAGCTAAAATTCAAAAAGTTGAACTTTTTTGTTTGTATCTAGATACAAAATCTATAAATGCGCGTTGTTAGATAATTGAATCTAGAATTCAGGAAAATTAATTATATCGCTGTAGGTCAACTGGTTTGGGACATATAGAAGAAACCGTGCAGCATCTGGGAGCTAAAATTCAAAAAGTTGAACTTTTTTTTTTTGTATCTAGATACAAAATCTATAAATGCACGTTGTTAGATAATTTAATCTAGAATTCAGGCAACTTAACTTTATTGCTCTAGGTCAACTGGTTTAGGAGATATCGAAGAAACCGTGCAGCACCTGGGAGCTAAAATTCAAAAAGTTGAACTTTTTTGTTTGTATCTAGATACAAAATCTATAAATGCACGTTGTAAGATAATTGAATCTAGAATTCAGGAAAATTAATTATATCGCTGTAGGTCAACTGGTTTGGGACATATAGAAGAAACCGTGCAGCATCTGGGAGCTAAAATTCAAAAAGTTGAACTTTTTTTTTTGTATCTAGATACAAAATCTATAAATGCACGTTGTTAGATAATTTAATCTAGAATTCAGGCAACTTAACTTTATTGCTCTAGGTCAACTGGTTTAGGAGATATCGAAAAAACCGTGCAGAACCTGGGAGCTAAAATTCAAAAAGTTGAACTTTTTTGTTTGTATCTAGATACAAAATCTATAAATGCACGTTGTTAGATAATTTAATCTAGTATTCAGGCAACTTAACTTTATTGCTCTAGGTCAACTGGTTTAGGAGATATCGAAGAAACCGTGCAGCATCTGGGAGCTAAAATTCAAAAAGTTGAACTTTTTTGTTTGTATCTAGATACAAAATCTATAAATGCACGTTGTTAGATAATTTAATCTAGAATTCAGGCAACTTAACTTTATTGCTGTAGGTCAACTGGTTTAGGAGATATCGAAGAAACCGTGCAGCGTCTGGGAGCTAAAATTCAAAAAGTTGAACTTTTTTGTTTGTATCTAGATACAAAATCTATAAATGCACGTTGTTAGATAATTTAATCTAGAATTCAGGCAACTTAACTTTATTGCTGTAGGTCAACTGGTTTAGGAGATATCGAAGAAACCGTGCAGCATCTGGGAGCTAAAATTCAAAAAGTTGAACTTTTTTGTTTGTATCTAGATACAAAATCTATAAATGCACGTTGTTAGATAATATAATCTAGAACTCAGGCAACTTAACTTTATTGCTCTAGGTCAACTGGTTTAGGAGATATCGAAGAAACCGTGCAGCATCTGGGAGCTAAAATTCAAAAAGTTGAACTTTTTTGTTTGTATCTAGATGCAAAATCTATAAATGCACGTTGTTAGATAATTTAATCTAGAATTCAGGCAACTTAACTTTATTGCTGTAGGTCAACTGGTTTAGGAGATATCGAAGAAACCGTGCAGCATCTGGGAGCTAAAATTCAAAAAGTTGAACTTTTTTGTTTGTATCTAGATACAAAATCTATAAATGCAAGTTGTTAGATAATTTAATCTAGAATTCAGGCAACTTAACTTTATTGCTCTAGGTCAACTGGTTTAGGAGATATCGAAGAAACCGTGCAGCATCTGGGAGCTAAAATTCAAAAAGTTGAACTTTTTTGTTTGTATCTAGATACAAAATCTATAAATGCACGTTGTTAGATAATTTAATCTAGAATTCAGGCAACTTAACTTTATTGCTCTAGGTCAACTGGTTTGGGAGATATCGAAGAAACCGTGCAGCATCTGGGAGCTAAAATTCAAAAAGTTGAACTTTTTTGTTTGTATCTAGATACAAAATCTATAAATGCACGTTGTTAGATAATTGAATCTAGAATTCAGGCAACCTAACTTTATTGCTCTAGGTCAACTGGTTTAGGAGATATCGAAGAAACCGTGCAGCATCTGGGAGCTAAAATTCAAAAAGTTGAACTTTTTTGTTTGTATCTAGATACAAAATCTATTAATGCACGTTGTTAGATAATTTAATCTAGAATTCAGGCAACTTAACTTTATTCCTCTAGGTCAACTGGTTTAGGAGATATCGAAGAAACAGTGCAGCATCTGGGAGCTAAAATTCAAAAAGTTGAACTTTTTGTTTGTATCTAGATACAAAATCTATAAATGCACGTTGTTAGATAATTTAATCTAGAATTCAGGCAACTTAACTTTATTGCTGTAGATCAACTGGTTTAGGAGATATCGAAGAAACCGTGCAGCATCTGAGAGCTAAAATTCAAAAAGTTGAACTTTTTTGTTTGTATCTAGATACAAAATCTATAAATGCACGTTGTTAGATAATTTAATCTAGAATTCAGGCAACTTAACTTTATTGCTCTAGGTCAACTGGTTTAGGAGATATCGAAGAAACCGTGCAGCATCTGGGAGCTAAAATTCAAAAAGTTGAACTTTTTTGTTTGTATCTAGATACAAAATCTATAAATGCACGTTGTTAGATAATTGAATCTATAATTCAGGAAAATTAATTATATCGCTGTAGGTCAACTGGTTTGGGAGATATCGAAGAAACCGTGCAGCATCTGGGAGCTAAAATTCAAAAAGTTGAACTTTTTTGTTTGTATCTAGATACAAAATCTATAAATGCACGTTGTTAGATAATTTAATCTAGAATTCAGGCAACTTAACTTTATTGCTCTAGGTCAACTGGTTTAGGAGATATCGAAGAAACCGTGCAGCATCTGGGAGCTAAAATTCAAAAAAATGAACTTTTTTGTTTGTATCTAGATACAAAATCTATAAATGCACGTTGTTAGATAATTTAATCTAGAATTCAGGCAACTTAACTTTATTGCTCTAGGTCAACTGGTTTAGGAGATATCGAAGAAACCGTGCAGCATCTGGGAGCTAAAATTCAAAAAGTTGAACTTTTTTGTTTGTATCTAGATACAAAATCTATAAATGCACGTTGTTAGATAATTTAATCTAGAATTCAGGCAACCTAACTTTATTGCTGTAGGTCAACTGGTTTAGGAGATATCGAAGAAACCGTGCAGCGTCTGGGAGCTAAAATTCAAAAAGTTGAACTTTTTTGTTTGTATCTAGATACAAAATCTATAAATGCACGTTGTTAGATAATTTAATCTAGAATTCAGGCAACTTAACTTTATTGCTCTAGGTCAACTGGTTTAGGAGATATCGAAGAAACCGTGCAGCATCTGGGAGCTAAAATTCAAAAAGTTGAACTTTTTTGTTTGTATCTAGATACAAAATCTATAAATGCACGTTGTTAGATAATTTAATCTAGAATTCAGGCAACTTAACTTTATTCCTCTATGTCAACTGGTTTAGGAGATATCGAAGAAACAGTGCAGCATCTGGGAGCTAAAATTCAAAAAGTTGAACTTTTTTGTTTGTATCTAGATACAAAATCTATAAATGCACGTTGTTAGATAATTTAATCTAGAATTCAGGCAACTTAACTTTATTGCTCTAGGTCAACTGGTTTAGGAGATATCGAAGAAACCGTGCAGCATCTGGGAGCTAAAATTCAAAAAGTTGAACTTTTTTGTTTGTATCTAGATACAAAATCTATAAATGCACGTTGTTAGATAATTGAATCTATAATTCAGGAAAATTAATTATATCGTTGTAGGTCAACTGGTTTGGGAGATATCGAAGAAACCGTGCAGCATCTGGGAGCTAAAATTCAAAAAGTTGAACTTTTTTGTTTGTATCTAGATACAAAATCTATAAATGCACGTTGTTAGATAATTTAATCTAGAATTCAGGCAACTTAACTTTATTGCTCTAGGTCAACTGGTTTAGGAGATATCGAAGAAACCGTGCAGCATCTGGGAGCTAAAATTCAAAAAAATGAACTTTTTTGTTTGTATCTAGATACAAAATCTATAAATGCACGTTGTTAGATAATTTAATCTAGAATTCAGGCAACTTAACTTTATTGCTCTAGGTCAACTGGTTTAGGAGATATCGAAGAAACCGTGCAGCATCTGGGAGCTAAAATTCAAAAGGTTGAACTTTTTTGTTTGTATCTAGATACAAAATCTATAAATGCACGTTGTTAGATAATTTAATCTAGAATTCAGGCAACCTAACTTTATTGCTGTAGGTCAACTGGTTTAGGAGATATCGAAGAAACCGTGCAGCGTCTGGGAGCTAAAATTCAAAAAGTTGAACTTTTTTGTTTGTATCTAGATACAAAATCTATAAATGCACGTTGTTAGATAATTTAATCTAGAATTCAGGCAACTTAACTTTATTGCTCTAGGTCAACTGGTTTAGGAGATATCGAAGAAACCGTGCAGCATCTGGGAGCTAAAATTCAAAAAGTTGAACTTTTTTGTTTGTATCTAGATACAAAATCTATAAATGCACGTTGTTAGATAATTTAATCTAGAATTCAGGCAACTTAACTTTATTGCTCTAGGTCAACTGGTTTAGGAGATATCGAAGAAACAGTGCAGCATCTGGGAGCTAAAATTCAAAAAGTTGAACTTTTTGTTTGTATCTAGATACAAAATCTATAAATGCACGTTGTTAGATAATTTAATCTAGAATTCAGGCAACTTAACTTTATTGCTCTAGGTCAACTGGTTTAGGAGATATCGAAGAAACCGTGCAGCATCTGGGAGCTAAAATTCAAAAAGTTGAACTTTTTTGTTTGTATCTAGATACAAAATCTATAAATGCACGTTGTTAGATAATTTAATCTAGAATTCAGGCAACTTAACTTTATTGCTCTAGGTCAACTGGTTTAGGAGATATCGAAGAAACCGTGCAGCATCTGGGAGCTAAAATTCAAAAAGTTGAACTTTTTTGTTTGTATCTAGATACAAAATCTATAAATGCACGTTGTTAGATAATTGAATCTATAATTCAGGAAAATTAATTATATCGCTGTAGGTCAACTGGTTTGGGAGATATCGAAGAAACCGTGCAGCATCTGGGAGCTAAAATTCAAAAAGTTGAACTTTTTTGTTTGTATCTAGATACAAAATCTATAAATGCACGTTGTTAGATAATTTAATATAGAATTCAGGCAACTTAACTTTATTGCTCTAGGTCAACTGGTTTAGGAGATATCGAAGAAACCATGCAGCATCTGGGAGCTAAAATTCAAAAAAATGAACTTTTTTGTTTGTATCTAGATACAAAATCTATAAATGCACGTTGTTAGATAATTTAATCTAGAATTCAGGCAACTTAACTTTATTGCTGTAGGTCAACTGGTTTAGGAGATATCGAAGAAACCGTGCAGCATCTGGGAGCTAAAATTCAAAAAGTTGAACTTTTTTGTTTGTATCTAGATACAAAATCTATAAATGCACGTTGTTAGATAATTTAATCTAGAATTCAGGCAACCTAACTTTATTGCTGTAGGGCAACTGGTTTAGGAGATATCGAAGAAACCGTGCAGCGTCTGGGAGCTAAAATTCAAAAAGTTGAACTTTTTTGTTTGTATCTTGATACAAAATCTATAAATGCACGTTGTTAGATAATTTAATCTAGAATTCAGGCAACTTAACTTTATTGCTCTAGGTCAACTGGTTTAGGAGATATCGAAGAAACCGTGCAGCATCTGGGAGCTAAAATTCTAAAAGTTGAACTTTTTTGTTTGTATCTAGATACAAAATCTATAAATGCACGTTGTTAGATAATTTAATCTAGAATTTAGGCAACTTAACTTTATTGCTGTAGGTCAACTGGTTTGGGAGATATCGAAGAAACCGTGCAGCATCTGGGAGCTAAAATTCAAAAAGTTGAACTTTTTTGTTTGTATCTAGATACAAAATCTATAAATGCACGTTGTTAGATAATTTAATCTAGAATTTAGGCAACTTAACTTTATTGCTCTAGGTCAACTGGTTTAGGAGATATCGAAGAAACCGTGCAGCATCTGGGAGCTCAAATTCAAAAAGTTGAACTTTTTTTTTGTATCTAGATACAAAATCTATAAATGCACGTTGTTAGATAATTGAATCTAGAATTCAGGAAAGTTAATTATATCGCTGTAGGTCAACTGGTTTGGGACATATCGAAGAAACCGTGCAGCATCTGGGAGCTAAAATTCAAAAAGTTGAACTTTTTTGTTTGTATCTAGATACAAAATCTATAAATGCACGTTGTTAGATAATTTAATCTAGAATTCAGGCAACTTAACTTTATTGCTCTAGGTCAACTGGTTTAGGAGATATCGAAGAAACCGTGCAGCACCTGGGAGCTAAAATTCAAAAAGTTGAACTTTTTTGTTTGTATCTAGATACAAAATCTATAAATGCACGTTGTTAGATAATTTAATCTAGAATTCAGGCAACTTAACTTTATTGCTGTAGGTCAACTGGTTTAGGAGATATCGAAGAAACCGTGCAGCGTCTGGGAGCTAAAATTCAAAAAGTTGAACTTTTTTGTTTGTATCTAGATACAAAATCTATAAATGCAGGTTGTTAGATAATTTAATCTAGAATTCAAAATCTATAAATGCACGTTGTTAGATAATTTAATCTAGAATTTAGGCAACTTAACTTTATTGCTGTAGGTCAACTGGTTTAGGAGATATCGAAGAAACCGTGCAGCATCTGGGAGCTAAAATTCAAAAAGTTGAACTTTTTTGTTTGTATCTAGATACAAAATCTATAAATGCACGTTGTTAGATAATTTAATCTAGAATTCAGGCAACTTAACTTTATTGCTCTAGGTCAACTGGTTTAGGAGATATCGAAGAAACCGTGCAGCACCTGGGAGCTAAAATTCAAAAAGTTGAACTTTTTTGTTTGTATCTATAAATGCACGTTGTTAGATAATTTAATCTAGAATTCAGGCAACTTAACTTTATTGCTGTAGGTCAACTGGTTTAGGAGATATCGAAGAAACCGTGCAGCATCTGGGAGCTAAAATTCAAAAAGTTGAACTTTTTTGTTTGTATCTAGATACAAAATCTATAAATGCACGTTGTTAGATAATTTAATCTAGAATTCAGGCAACTTAACTTTATTGCTCTAGGTCAACTGGTTTAGGAGATATCGAAGAAACCATGCAGCATCTGGGAGCTAAAATTCAAAAAAATGAACTTTTTTGTTTGTATCTAGATACAAAATCTATAAATGCACGTTGTTAGATAATTTAATCTAGAATTCAGGCAACTTAACTTTATTGCTCTAGGTCAACTGGTTTAGGAGATATCGAAGAAACCGTGCAGCATCTGGGAGCTAAAATTCAAAAAGTTGAACTTTTTTGTTTGTATCTAGATACAAAATCTATAAATGCACGTTGTTAGATAATTTAATCTAGAATTCAGGCAACCTAACTTTATTGCTGTAGGGCAACTGGTTTAGGAGATATCGAAGAAACCGTGCAGCGTCTGGGAGCTAAAATTCAAAAAGTTGAACTTTTTTGTTTGTATCTTGATACAAAATCTATAAATGCACGTTGTTAGATAATTTAATCTAGAATTCAGGCAACTTAACTTTATTGCTGTAGGTCAACTGGTTTAGGAGATATCGAAGAAACCGTGCAGCGTCTGGGAGCTAAAATTCAAAAAGTTGAACTTTTTTGTTTGTATCTAGATACAAAATCTATAAATGCAGGTTGTTAGATAATTTAATCTAGAATTCAGGCAACTTAATTTTATTGCTCTAGGTCAACTGGTTGAGGAGATATCGATGAAACCGTGCAGCATCTGGGAGCTAAAATTCAAAAAGTTGAACTTTTTTGTTTGTATCTAGATACAAAATCTATAAATGCACGTTGTTAGATAATTTAATCTAGAATTCAGGCAACTTAACTTTATTGCTGTAGGTCAACTGGTTTAGGAGATATCGAAGAAACCGTGCAGCATCTGGGAGCTAAAATTCAAAAAGTTGAACTTTTTTGTTTGTATCTAGATACAAAATCTATAAATGCACGTTGTTAGATAATTTAATCTAGAATTCAGGCAACTTAACTTTATTGCTGTAGGTCAACTGGTTTAGGAGATATCGAAGAAACCGTGCAGCGTCTGGGAGCTAAAATTCAAAAAGTTGAACTTTTTTGTTTGTATCTAGATACAAAATCTATAAATGCAGGCTGTTAGATAATTTAATCTAGAATTCAGGCAACTTAATTTTATTGCTCTAGGTCAACTGGTTTAGGAGATATCGAAGAAACCGTGCAGCATCTGGGAGCTAAAATTCAAAAAGTTGAACTTTTTTGTTTGTATCTAGATACAAAATCTATAAATGCACGTTGTTAGATAATTTAATCTAGAATTCAGGCAACTTAACTTTATTGCTGTAGGTCAACTGGTTTAGGAGATATCGAAGAAACCGTGCAGCATCTGGAAGCTAAAATTCAAAAAGTTGAACTTTTTTGTTTGTATCTAGATACAAAATCTATAAATGCACGTTGTTAGATAATTTAATCTAGAATTCAGGCAACTTAACTTTGTTGCTCTAGGTCAACTGGTTTAGGAGATATCGAAGAAACCGTGCAGCATCTGGGAGCTAAAATTCAAAAAGTTGAACTTTTTTGTTTGTATCTAGATACAAAATCTATAAATGCACGTTGTTAGATAATTGAATCTAGAATTCAGGAAAGTTAATTATATCGCTGTAGGTCAACTGGTTTGGGACATATCGAAGAAACCGTGCAGCATCTGGGAGCTAAAATTCAAAAAGTTGAACTTTTTTGTTTGTATCTAGATACAAAATCTATAAATGCACGTTGTTAGATAATTTAATCTAGAATTCAGGCAACTTAACTTTATTGCTCTAGGTCAACTGGTTTAGGAGATATCGAAGAAACCGTGCAGCACCTGGGAGCTAAAATTCAAAAAGTTGAACTTTTTTGTTTGTATCTAGATACAAAATCTATAAATGCACGTTGTTAGATAATTTAATCTAGAATTCAGGCAACTTAATTTTATTGCTCTAGGTCAACTGGTTTAGGAGATATCGAAGAAACCGTGCAGCATCTGGGAGCTAAAATTCAAAAAGTTGAACTTTTTTGTTTGTATCTAGATACAAAATCTATAAATGCACGTTGTTAGATAATTTAATCTAGAATTCAGGCAACTTAACTTTATTGCTGTAGGTCAACTGGTTTAGGAGATATCGAAGAAACCGTGCAGCATCTGGGAGCTAAAATTCAAAAAGTTGAACTTTTTTGTTTGTATCTAGATACAAAATCTATAAATGCACGTTGTTAGATAATTTAATCTAGAATTCAGGCAACTTAACTTTATTGTTCTAGGTCAACTGGTTTAGGAGATATCGAAGAAACCGTGCAGCATCTGGGAGCTAAAATTCAAAAAGTTGAACTTTTTTGTTTGTATCTAGATACAAAATCTATAAATGCACGTTGTTAGATAATTGAATCTAGAATTCAGGAAAATTAATTATATCGCTGTAGGTCAACTGGTTTGGGAGATATCGAAGAAACCGTGCAGCATCTGGGAGCTAAAATTCAAAAAGTTGAACTTTTTTGTTTGTATCTAGATACAAAATCTATAAATGCACGTTGTTAGATAATTTAATCTAGAATTCAGGCAACTTAACTTTATTGCTGTAGGTCAACTGGTTTAGGAGATCGAAGAAACCGTGCAGCATCTGGGAGCTAAAATTCAAAAAGTTGAACTTTTTTGTTTGTATCTAGATACAAAATCTATAAATGCACGTTGTTAGATAATTTAATCTAGAATTCAGGCAACCTAACTTTATTGCTCTAGGTCAACTGGTTTAGGAGATATCGAAGAAACCGTGCAGCATCTGGGAGCTAAAATTCAAAAAGTTGAACTTTTTTGTTTGTATCTAGATACAAAATCTATAAATGCACGTTGTTAGATAATTTAATCTAGAATTCAGGCAACTTACATTTATTGCTCTAGGTCAACTGGTTTAGGAGATATCGAAGAAACCGTGCAGCATCTGGGAGCTAAAATTCAAAAAGTTGAACTTTTTTGTTTGTATCTAGATACAAAATCTATAAATGCACGTTGTTAGATAATTTAATCTAGAATTCAGGCAACTTAACTTTATTGCTCTAGGTCAACTGGTTTAGGAGATATCGAAGAAACCGTGCAGCATCTGGGAGGTAAAATTCAAAAAGTTGAACTTTTTTGTTTGTATCTAGATACAAAATCTATAAATGCACGTTGTTAGATAATTTAATCTAGAATTCAGGCAACTTAACTTTATTGCTGTAGGTCAACTGGTTTAGGAGATATCGAAGAAGTCGTGCAGCATCTGGGAGCTAAAATTCAAAAAGTTGAACTTTTTTGTTTGTATCTAGATACAAAATCTATAAATGCACGTTGTTAGATAATTTAATCTAGAATTCAGGCAACTTAACTTTATTGCTGTAGGTCAACTGGTTTAGGAGATATCGAAGAAACCGTGCAGCATCTGAGAGCTAAAATTCAAAAAGTTGAACTTTTTTGTTTGTATCTAGATACAAAATCTATAAATGCACGTTGTTAGATAATTTAATCTAGAATTCAGGCAACTTAACTTTTATGCTCTAGGTCAACTGGTTTAGGAGATATTGGAGAAACCGTGCAGCATCTGGGAGCTAAAATTCAAAAAGTTGAACTTTTTTGTTTGTATCTAGATACAAAATCTATAAATGCACGTTGTTAGATAATTTAATCTGAATTCAGGCAACTTAACTTTATTGCTCTAGGTCAACTGGTTTAGGAGATATCGAAGAAACCGTGCAGCATCTGGGAGCTAAAATTCAAAAAGTTGAACTTTTTTGTTTGTATCAAGATACAAAATCTATAAATGCACGTTGTTAGAACATTGAATCTAGAATTCAGGAAAATTAATTATATCGCTGTAGGTCAACTGGTTTGGGAGATATCGAAGAAACCGTGCAGCATCTGGGAGCTAAAATTCAAAAAGTTGAACTTTTTTGTTTGTATCTAGATACAAAATCTATAAATGCACGTTGTTAGATAATTTAATCCAGAATTCAGGCAACTTAACTTTTATGCTCTAGGTCAACTGGTTTAGGAGATATCGGAGAAACCGTGCAGCATCTGGGAGCTAAAATTCAAAAAGTTGAACTTTTTTGTTTGTATCTAGATACAAAATCTATAAATGCACGTTGTTAGATAATTTAATCTGAATTCAGGCAACTTAACTTTATTGCTCTAGGTCAACTGGTTTAGGAGATATTGAAGAAACCGTGCAGCATCTGGGAGCTAAAATTCAAAAAGTTGAACTTTTTTGTTTGTATCTAGATACAAAATCTATAAATGCACGTTGTTAGATAATTTAATCTAGAATTCAGGCAACTTAACTTTATTGCTCTAGGTCAACTGCTTTAGGAGATATCGAAGAAACCGTGCAGCATCTGGGAGCTAAAATTCAAAAAGTTGAACTTTTTTGTTTGTATCTAGATACAAAATCTATAAATGCACGTTGTTAGATAATTTAATCTAGAATTCAGGCAACTTAACTTTATTGCTCTAGGTCAACTGGTTTAGGAGATATCGAAGAAACCGTGCAGCATCTGGGAGCTAAAATTCAAAAAGTTGAACTTTTTTGTTTGTATCTAGATACAAAATCTATAAATGCACGTTGTTAGATAATTTAATCTAGAATTCAGGCAACTTAACTTTATTGCTCTAGGTCAACTGGCTTAGGAGATATCGAAGAAACCGTGCAGCATCTGGGAGCTAAAATTCAAAAAGTTGAACTTTTTTTTTTGTATCTAGATACAAAATCTATAAATGCACATTGTGAGATAATTGAATCTAGAATTCAGGAAAATTAATTATATCGCTGTAGGTCAACTGGTTTAGGAGATATCGAAGAAACCGTGCAGCATCTGGGAGCAAAAATTCAAAAAGTTGAACTTTTTTGTTTGTATATAGATATAAAATCTATAAATGCACGTTGTTAGATAATTTAATCTAGAATTCAGGCAACTTAACTTTATTGCAGTAGGTCAACTGGTTTAGGAGATATCGAAGAAACCGTGCAGCATCTGGGAGCTAAAATTCAAAAAGTTGAACTTTTTTGTTTGTATCTAGATACAAAATATATAAATGCACGTTGTTAGATAATTTAATCTAGAACTCAGGCAACTTAACTTTATTGCTCTAGGTTAACTGGTTTAGGAGATATCGAAGAAACCGTGCAGCATCTGGGAGCTAAAATTCAAAAAGTTGAACTTTTTTGTTTGTATCTAGATACAAAATCTATAAATGCAC